>CM035160.1:74567573-74891315 GCA_020205615.1 Panax quinquefolius | reverse complement strand
ATTAAGGTGTTTAACTTGATTCTATCTAATTTGTGGATTTGAGTTAATATGGTATTAGTACATCGAGAGGTGGCTAGTTCTACATACGTATTCTTGATTAATAAACTGGAATAGTGAATTAAACTGGAGTAAAGGTGTAATAATCAGAGTGATACTTAGAGTGAAGTTGTAAGCCTAATTCTCCAATATTTGTTTTAAAAAATCAGTCTTTAAGGTTTGTTGATTGTTTTGGTGATTTTAATATTTTTAATACTTTTAGTTATAAACTTGAAATTGGTTAGTTTAATAAAACTTGAATTAATAGGAAATTGGTAATAGTGATAGTTATTTTCTTGCTAGTCTCTGTGGGAACGATACTCTACTTATTATTATACTACTTGTTGACCACGTATACTTACGTGATGTGCGTAATTAGATTTTACCAAACAAGTTTTTGGCGCCATTGGCGGGGACTTTACTATAGAATTTAATATTTTGCGATATCAGTTTAATTAGTCCAGTTTTACTTAAACATTTTTATTTTATTTTTTTTTTGTTCGACTTATTTCAGGTTTTTGAAGTTGGTTTATGAAAACTCGATCCAAAAATCCAAACTTGCTTCCTTTTGAGGACGACATGGAGAGACGCTTTCAAAGGCTAAGTAAGTGGATTAAGGAAACAAGAGAAGACTTTGAAAATTCTAAAAAAGAAGAAGCATTAATGGCTGCCGAAGACGTGAAAGCATTAAGGGACTTTGCTACACCCAAGGTGACTGAGCTGTAGTCGAGTATCACCAGGCCTGCTATAGCTGCGAACACATTCGAGATTAAGCCTGAGACTATTCAGATGATCCAAAACTCGATTTAGTTTGGGGGACTTGCAAATGATGATCTGAATGAACATTTGATCAACTTTCTGGAGATATGTGACACTTTCAAATACAATGGGGTGTCAGATGAAGCAGTCAGACTTCGCTTGTTCCCATTCACTCTGCGGGACAAGGCGAATAGTTGGTTACACACTCTACCATCGGGTTAAATAACTACATAGGATGACCTGGCTCAGAAGTTTCTAGCTAAATGTTTCCCGCCAGCGAAGACTGCAAAGATGAGAAACGAGATTACAATGTTTGATCAGCAACATGGGGAATCATTGTACGAGGCATAGGAGACATACAAAGAGTTGCTCAGAAAATGCCCACATCACAGATTGCCTAAGTAGTTGCAAATGAACACATTTTACAATGGATTATATGGGAATCTCAGGACCAGTATTGATGCAGCTTCGGGTGGAGCTTTTACGGCAAAGAATTATGAGGAGGTGTATTAATTGAATAGAGACAATGTCGGCTAACAACTATCAGTGGCCCACGACAAGAATGACGCAACCTACGGTAGCTGGAGTGTTAGAGTTAGATGGAGTGACGGCATAATAACAGCACAGATTTCAGCACTCGCTAAGAAGTTCGATGCTTGGTCAGGGGAACAGACACAACAAGTTGCAGTTATTTGTGAATTGTGAGCGAGTGAACATCCTATAGATCAATGTGCAATCAATCCAGCATCATTACAATTTGTGGGTAGCTACAATAGAATTCCACAGAATACGTACCAGAATACATACAATCAGGGGAATAAGAATCATCTTAACTTTCCATGGAGTAATAATCAGCATCAGCAAGCTCCATGCCCATCTTATCCCCCAGGATTTTAGAATCAACAACAACAACTAGCTCAACAGCAAGAGAGAAAATCAGATTTAGAGGAGTTTTTGTCTAAGTACATAACAAGCAACAAGGTAGCTATGAAAAACCAAGCAATGGCCATGAAATCACAAGAAATAGCCATCAAGAATTTGGAAAATAAGCTGGGACAAATTACATTAGCATTGAATAATAGACCGCAAGGGACTCTACCAAGTTACACCGAAAGAAATCCGAAGGGAAATCACGAACAGTGTCAGGCAATCACTTTGAGAAGTGGAAAACATCTAGATGGGAAAAGTGCAGAAAATTCAGTTTGAACGGATGATAAAGTTGATATGAATAAAGCGGTTGACGAAAAACAGGGTGAGGAAAAGCAAGTTGAACAAACAAAGTTAGATGACAACCCGGTTGTTTATCCTCCACCGTTGTTTTAGCAGAGAGTCAAAAAGAAGAAATTAGATAAACAATTTGCAAAAAAAATGGAAGTTTTTAAGAAACTTCATTTTAACATCCTCGCAGAAGCCCTAGAGCAGATGCCAAGTTACGCGAAATTCATGAAAGGGATTTTTTCCAAGAAAAAGAAATTGGAAGATTTTGAAACAGTGGCATTAACAGAGGAGTGTAGTGCGGTTTTACAGTTAAAGTTGCCACCAAAGTTGAAAGATCCGAGGAGTTTCACCATTCCGTGCATGATTGGGAACACGACATTCAACAAGTGTTTATGTGATTTGAGGGCAAGTGTGAACCTTATGTCGTTATCTGTTTATACAAAATTGGGTTTGCCAGCTCCAAAGCCTACAAACATCTCATTGCAGTTGGCAGATAGGTCAGTCTCGTCCCCGAGAGGAATTGTGGAGGACATATTGGTCAAGGTTGACAAGTTTATATTCCCCGCGGATTTTATAATTCTGGATTTTGAGGAAGATAAGAATATCCCAATTATCATAGGGAGACCTTTCTTGGCTACAGGTAGGACGTTCATCGACGTATAAAAAGGTGAACTAACGATGAGGGTCCAAGATCAAAAAGTAAAGTTCAATGTCTTTAAGGCCATGAAATTCCCCACGGATGAAGAAGAGTGTTTCAGGATGGATGCCATTGATCAGATAATCAGCGAAGACATGGTTAAAAGTTTGGCTAATGATCCATTGGAAACAACATTATTGGGAGATGAAGATTTAGATGATCCAGAATTTGGGGATTACTTGCAGATGCTATACTCCCTGCCACGAGTTAGCAGATTTAAAGCTCCCTTTGAACCATTGCACACTGATGAAAAGGCCACAACAAGGATGAAACCGTCATTGGAGGAGCCACCTACTCTTGAACTTAAGCTACTCCCTAAACACCTCAGGTATGTATATTTAGGTAATTCTAAATCTTTACCTGTTATTATTTCTGCTGCACTTAACGAATTGCAAGAAGAAAAGTTGATGAGAGTGATTATAGACCACAAATCGGCCATAGGATGGACAATTGCAGATATCAATGGAATCAGCCCATCCTTTTGCATGAACAAAATTCTAATGGAAGACGATGCAAAACTGACAATGGAGCAATAAAGACGGCTCAACCCAATCATTAAAGAAGTAGTGAAGAAAGAAATCCTGAAATGGTTAGACGCGTGTATCATCTACCCAATTTTAGACATTAAGTGGCTCAGTCCGGTTCAATATGTGCCAAAAAAGGGAGGAACGATTATGGTACAAAATGATGACAATGAGCTTAATTCTGACAAGGACAATGACTGGTTAGAGGGTTTACATGGACTATAGGAAGTTGAATAAGGTGACCCGCAAAGATCATTTTCCTTTGCCTTTTATCGATCAGATGTTAGCAAGATTAGCGGGACACGAGTACTACTGCTTATTGGATGGGTATTCGGGAGATAATCAGATAGTCATTACTCCTAAAGATCAAGAGAGGACTACTTTCACGTGCCCATATGGCACATTCGTATTCAGGAGAATGTCATTCGACTTGTGTAATGCACCCGCTATCTTCCAAAGGTGTATGATGGCCATCTTCTCAGATATGGTGGAGAAAATGTGGAAGTCTTTATGGACGACTTTTCTGTCTATGGGGATGATTTTGATGCTTATCTAGAGAATTTGGTGCTGGTTTTACAGAGATGCACAAACACAAATTTGGTCCTTAACTAGGAAAAGTGTCATTTCATGGTTAAAGAAGGAATAATTTTGGGGCACAAGGTCTCGGCTAAAGGATTAGAAGTTGATAAAGCAAAGCTAGAAACGATTGAAAAGCTTCCTCCACCGAGTTCAATTAAGGGAATTCAAAGTTTTCTAGAACATGCCGGGTATTACAGAAGATTTATAAAAGACTTCTCTAAAATTGCAAAACCATTGTGCAGACTTTTAGAAAATGATTCAGTTTTTAAGTTTGATGAGGATTGTAACTTGGCATTCAAGCTATTGAAGAAGAAATTGACTCCCTGCCACTCGTTAAACATCTCAGGTATGCATATTTAGGCAATTCTATTTCTTTACCTGTTATTATTTCTACCGCATTTAACGAATTACAGGAAAAAAAGTTGCTGAGAGTGCTTAGAGAACACAAATCGGCCATAGGATGGACAATTACGGATATCACGGTAATCAGCCCATCCTTTTGTATGGACAAAATTTTGATGGAAGACGATGCAAAACTAACAGTGGAGCAACAAAGACGGCTCAACCCAATCATGAAAGAAGTAGTGAAGAAAGAAATCCTGAAATGGTTGGACGCGGGTATCATCTACCCAATTTCTGACAGTAACTGGGTCAGTCGGGTTCAATGTGTGCCGAAAAAAGGGAGGAATGACCATGGTACAAAATGATGATAATGAACTAATTTCGACAAGGACAGTGACTGGTTGGAGGGTTTGCATGGACTACAGGAAGTTGAATAAGGTGACCCACAAAGATAATTTTCCTTTGCCCTTTATCGATCAGATGTTGGACAAATTAGTGGGACACGAGTACTACTACTTACTAGATGGATATTTGGGATATAATCAAATCGTCATTGCTCTTGAAGATCAAGAGAAGACTACTTTCACGTGCCCATACGGCACATTCACATTTAGGAGAATGTCATTCGGCTTGTGTAATGCACCCACTACCTTCCAAAGGTGTATGATGGTCATCTTTTCAGACATGGTGGAGAAAAATATGGAAGTCTTCATGGACGACTTTTTCATCTATGGGGACGATTTTGAGGCTTGCCTAGATAATTTGGTGATGGTTTTACAGAGATGCACAAACATAAATTTGGTCCTTAACTGGGAAAAGTGCCATTACATAGTTGAAGAAGGAATAATTTTGGGGCACAAAGTGTCGGCTAAAGGATTAGAGGTTGATAAAGCAAAGCTAGAAATGATCAAAAAGCTTCCTCCACCAAGTTCAGTTAAGGGAATTTGAAGTTTTCTGGGACATGCCGGGTTCTACAAGAGATTTATAAAAGTCTTCTCTAAAATTGCAAAACCATTGTGCAGTCTTTTAGAGAAGGATTCAGTTTTTAAGTTTGATGAGGATTGTAGATTGGAATTCGAGCTATTGAAGAAGAAATTAACTACAGCTCTCGTAATCGTCGCACCAGATTGGAATATGCCCTTCGAGTTGATGTACGATGCAAGCTACTATGCGGTTGGGGTTGTCTTGGGTCAACGCTGAGAGAAAGTATTTTATGCCATATACTATGCAAGTAAAACACTTACGGAGACCCAAATGAATTACACAACTACGGAAAAGGAATTATTTATAGTATTATATGCCTTTGATAAATTTAGAGTATATTTTATCGAAACAAAGGTGGTAGTTTATATAGATCACTCGGGTATTCGGTACTTAATTTTGAAAAAAGATGTTAAGCCACACCTTATTAGATGGATTCTCCTTCTCCAAGAATTTGATTTGGAAATAAAAGATAGAAAGGGTACGGAGAATCAAGTTGCAGACCATTTATCTAGGCTGGAAAATCACGGTAAATCGGAAGAGGATAGATGTGTAATAATTGAATCATTTCCAGATGAGCAGCTATTTGGGATCAATATGGAATTTCCATGGTACGCGTACTTCGCTAAATATCTAGTGAGCAATATTCTTCCCCCTGATCTTACATGACAGCAGAAAAAGAAATTCTTTCATGACGTCAAGTGGTACATGTGGGATGAGCCATATATATTTAAACAGTGCGCCGACAAGATTATTAGAAGGTGTGTGCCCTACAGCGAGGTGAATAGTATATTGCATGAATGTCATTCATCTACGTATGGGGGACATTATGGTAGTGAGAGAACAATGATAAAAGTGCTTCAAGCCGGGTTTTATTGGCCTACATTATTAAAGGACGCCCACCAGTTTGTTAAAAGTTGTGATAGATGTCAAAGGGTGGGCAACATATCGAAAAAGAATGAGATGCCACTACAAACAATCTTGGAAGTTAAAATTTTTGACGTTTGGGGCATTGATTTTAATGGGCCATTTCCATCATCATTCAGTAATTAGTATATATTGCTTGCAGTTGACTATGCATCAAAATGGGTTGAAGTCGTAGCGCTCCCAACTAACGATGCCAAAGTGGTTCTCAAATTCTTGCAGAAGAATAATTTTACGAGATTTGGCATGCCAAGAGCTATTATAAGTGATGAAGGTAGTCACTTCTAGAACAGATCATTTACAGCTCTCTTGGCAAAATATGGGGTCAACCATAAGGTAGCAATGGCATATCATCCCCAAACAAGTGGGCAAGCTAAAGTTTTAAATAGGGAGGTGAAGAGAATTTTAGAAAATGTGGTAAATCCAAATAGAAAAGATTGGTCTCTCAGGTTGGACGATGCCTTATGGGCCTACCAGACTGCATACAAAACACCAATTGGTATGTCACCATATCAATTGGTCTATGGGAAAGCATGTCACCTGCCTGTGGAGTTACAACACAAAACCTACAGGGCTATTCAGAAACTTAACTTCAATCAAGCAGTTGTGGGTGAAAAGAGGCAACTTCAGTTAAATGAGATCGATGAATTCCGACTTCAAGCTTACGAGAACTCTAAGTTATACAAAGAAAAGGTCGAGAAATGGCACGACCAGAAAATCATGCAAAGAACGTTCGAACCGGGGCAATCAATACTACTTTTCAACTCAAGGTTGAGGTTGTTCCTAGGGAAGCTATAATCGAGATGGTCGGGTCCACTTACCATTAAAAGAGTTTTCTCACATGGCGTTGTTGAGCTCTACAGTAGGAATCCATTGGAAACGTTCAAGGTCAATGGTCAAAGGCTAAAGCATTATTGGGGTCGATTCAAACATGGATGTCATCACAATCACACTAGCCGACGCACCATAAACAAGGAGTATTCAGGCTGAACGACTTAAAATCAAACGCTAATTGGGAGGCAACCCAATCGTACTTTTATTCTTCATATTTTTATTCATAACCATCAAATTATAGTTAAGAATAGTTAGTAATATAGAATAAGTTCATTTACTAATTAGTTAAGTTGCATGTCCTTGATAATCTCTCCATCATGCTTAGAATGCTCAAAATCTACTCAAATTTATGTTTCATGGTATTGCAGGTTCTTAAAATGATCATAGTTTGGAGTCGAAGAGAAGAAATAAGCAAAACAGAACCAGTTAACAGAACCCACCCCCGCTGGGGTGGGCCCTTATGTGAGACCCCATATTTTATGAATAAAGATTTAATTTTCTTCGAAATATTTGTTTTTAATATTATGGTGTGGATTTGAGATAATGTTATAGTTATGAGAAGTATTTATAAATTTTGCAAAGTATGCAAGTTGTCATATTATATTCGATTGGTCGGGGAATATTTTATCAGGGAATATTCATGCAACGGCACAATCATTGGTGGACCCCACAACGGAATTATTGTCTGATTGAGAAAACGACAAAAATATTTTATGAAAATAACGGCGGAAGTTTTACCGTTAATACTGTTGAACTACTGGGTAATAAAAGTACAGTAATACGCGTGGTTGCATAGTAGCACACGGTATTGATTATTGATGCTTACGTGATAAGTCACTCATTTTTGTGTTATTGGTATTATTAATGTAATAAAACAGAAAAACCTTTTATATAAAACATAATACTTTTATAATTCTATAAATAGAATATATTATATTCTATTATGCATAGTGTTGCATAGTGTCTGGATAGTGTTTTGCATAGTAAAAACTTATTATACAAAACAGAATACTTTTATAAAGTTATTCTATAAATAGAATATATTATATTTTATTATGCATAGTGTTTGCATAGTGCTTGCACAGTGTTTGCATAGTAAAATCTTTTATAAAGTTATTCATTTTATTAGATTATAAATAGAATATATTATATTTTATTTAAAAGATTTTTCTTTAAATATGAATCGTCAGATTAAAGTAAATCAATCTGGACCGTTCATGAGTTAGTTACTATGCAGTCCATTTTTCTATAAATAGAAGCTCATTCATTCATTATTTCTTACGAATTCATTGAAACTCTAGAGAGAAACTATAGAGAGAAAGAAGAAAAGTGTTCTGCTACTTCACTACTTCTATAACCAGTACTCTTCTTTCTAAGGTAGGGAATATTATTTTTTGTACTATAAGGGGTATTCTTTCTTTCTTATTCATGAAGAGAACTTCATTATTCCATTCTTTATTATTCTCATTGAATAACTCAGTATCACGCTGGATACCCTATACTTGGTGAAATTCTTCTATGATTTCATTCTTTATTATTCTGTTGGAATATCATGTCTATATGCGCTTCTTACCGGACCTAGTTCCGCTCTTTATTATTATTTTGTTGGAATATCCTCTCACATGCGTTTTTTTACGGGACTTGGTTCCGCTCTTAATTGTATTTCGCTTGGAATAAACTGTCATATGTGAAGTACCACATGCATGGTGATTTACTGTTATTATTCCATTCTTTATTATTCTGTTGGAACATCCTGCTTTGTGCTTTTACGCATGACCTGGTTCCATTAATTATTATTCTCATTGAATAACCTATCTATCGCAAGTACCGCATGCATGGTGATTTCTTTTGTTATTCCATTCTTTATTATACTCAGTTGGTTAAAGTTTTGACTTCTATACTCTATGAAATTAGTGGAATATCCTTGATATTTGCGCTTCATCCAGTATCTTTTCATGGAAATATTCTTCTGAGCATTCTTGAATTTTACTCTACAAAGAAGTATAATGTTGACAATTTGTACGTTGTTGGTTCTTGGATAAATTAATTCTTGAACTTGTTTTATTGAATTATTATGTCATTGTCATCATCCTCATGTTTATACTATATTGAAAGTCATCTGTGGCCTGTAGTGCATAGATGGACTTGGTATGATTATGACCAGGGATTATTAGGTATAATCACGACCGTAATATTACAAATGATGTGGAAAAAGTCCTCATTGGCCCGTAGTGCATTGATGGATAGTTTTTGGTATGATTATAGCTATGGATTCTCTTCATCCAAGGGTGCAAAGATGAATTGTTTTATGGCATGATCAGGACCGTTGATGAAAACATGATTATCTGTGGCCCGTAGTACATGGATAATTCGTGGTCGTGATACTAATGAATATCCTTGGCCTGTAGTGCAGGGATGATTTGATGATGTGGATTATTTATTAAGCTGAGTCTCAGCGATAAAAGTAATGAAAAACCTTTTAAATCATAGAAGATAGTAGATTTTATTCTCTACTTGACTCTTTTAATGGATTGCTTGTTCTACCGCAGCTTAAACTTGATGTTTGTTATATTGTATCGCTTAACATCGTTTAAGGCTAATGATAATTTATTCGCATTATCTTCGCTATAATATTTCTTCTTTGGGCTAGTTGAGCTCACACTTTCTTTCACTATTCTCTTCAGGAAATGAGAACGTATCTGGGACTAGTCGGGGAACAGAATGATGGTCCTAGATGGTGCATTAGTAGTCCTCACTATTCTGTGAAATAGTGTGAAATAGTCCTCACAATATTTGTATTCAAACTCACAGTTTATGTTTTGTCATATTGTACACGATAGTTGTATTATTAAGTTGTATTTGAATTCTGTACATGTATCTGGCGACTCAAGATGGGTGATGTATACCTAATTTTGGGGGCGTCACAGTTGGTATCAAAGCTTAGGGATATGATCCCTGGCTAAGATGTGAGACTAGAACTAGGAGGGGAGAGACATGAAATTCCTTTGCTAGTATGACCTACCTAAGTTTATTTGATATTTAATTGGTCGGTCAAAGTATAGAGATAATATGTGATATGTTAATTAACCCTTATTTTGTGGTAGTATTTGAAAATGGCATCTGAAAATGTTGAGATAAGAAATGGAGCACAGGAGACCATTGATTCTCCACAGATCAATAATCAGGACAATGTGCAACAGGATGGCGATAATACTCCTGTAAATAACAACACTGATCAATTGACGAACAACTGTACGTTTAAGAGCTTTTTAGAATTCATGCAACATCAAGCGAAGGCGGCTCCTGTCCATAATGCAGGAAGAAACAGTGGCAACCCACGGTTGTTCACCGCTAATCAATTCAAGGAGCTGGGACCACCGAAGTTTTTAGGAAAGCCAGAACCACTTACGACGGAGACGTGGTTAAAGCAGATCACCAAGATATTTGATGTCTTGGGATGCTCCGAGGAGCAAAAGGTTCCCTTTACCACCATTATGTTGCGTGAAGAGGCAGATCACTGGTGGGAATCTGTAAAACGTACCCAGCCTGACGCACTCAAGATGTCTTGGGAGAAGTTGCAAGAGCTGTTCAATGACAAGTACTTTCCCGAAAGCATTCGTTACATGAAGGAGGTGAAATTTATCAAGTTGGAGCAAAACAACATGACCGTATCACAGTACGAAGCCAAGTTTCTCGAGTTGTTCCGATTTGCGTTCCACTTAGTTGATAATGAAGAGAGAATGACGCGAATGTTTTTAAGAGGTTTGAAGCCGGAGATACGTCATTATCTTATCTCTCATAAACTGTGTTTGTATTCAAATGTTGTTAATAAGGCTCAGTTAATTGAGCGCGATAATGAGTCAACCAAACCAAAAGAGAGCAGCCGACAAAATGATAATACCGGTGATAACAGTCATCAAAGCGGTGAAAATAAGCATGGAGGGAATCAACACGTCAGAAATGGTAACCACTTTGGTCGTTATCATGGCCAAAACAATAAGAATGGAAATTTCAAGAAGAGAAGATTCAACAATGATGGAAAGACGTCAGCATCAGCACCCGTTGTTAAGGAAGGAGAACGACTACCTATCATATGCTTCAAATGCGGACAAGAGGGACACATCCGTCCAAACTGTACGCAACAATCCAAAACGTGTTTTAACTGCGGAAGAGAAGGTCACTTAGCACAATTTTATCGTTCACCGAAGACAAGTTCAGCTAGGATGGAGGCACCAAAGGATGTCCCAGACAAGCCAAAGCCAGTAGTTTAAGAGAGAGCATTTTTTTTTCGTGACGAGGAAATTGAATAAAATTATCACGGGTATGTTAGTCATAAACTCTTGCGAAGTCTATACCGTGTTAGATACCGATTCTACTCACTCTTTTATTGCACCTAGTTGTGTTCAATGTTTGAAGTTAACTCTAGAGAAGTTAGACTTTGATATATCTATTTAAACTCAGTTGGGAGAAACCTTTGTTACCTCCACTATTTATAAATCTTGTTCAAATCAATACTTTCACGTTACCTGTCAATCTTATCTCATTGAAAATACTTGCCTTTGATGCGATTTTAGGAATCGATTAGTTAACTACTCATCATTCTTTTCGTAAGGTTGTTAGCTTTCATATTCCTAACAAACCTGTTATGCAAATTCAAGTAACCAAACCACTAAAGTCAATCATTGTCATATCAAGCCATAAATAAAGAGCCCCGATCCTTTCGTTGTTGACTTTCTTGTGTGGAATGCACCGAAGCTAGACTTTCTGTAGGAAACTTCATGAATGACGATGGCATGTTGATAGGTATCAATGTGATGTGTTATCCAAGTTTTGGATGAGAGTTGTAGACACTCGAAATTTTTCTTCATCACATACTAACATCATTGCGGGGAGGATGATTCGTCTTTTAAGAAGGAACCCTGAAAGACAAATCCATACCAGATACTACCGAAAGTTCATCATCAAACCCCGGATCGCAATCTGGGAGTAACCAAATCCAACCCCGGAGATTTCCCCGGGAAATCATGTTCCAACCCCGGAGATAATCCCGGGAAAGTCGGGCCAACCCTGGAGATGACCCCGAAGGATCAAGATCAAAGCCTGGAGATAGACCCAAGAGGTCAAGCCAACCTCAGAGATGACCCTGAGGATAGTCAAAGTCAACAACAAGCCAACCTCAGAGATAAACCTGAGAAACGACTGCTACAACTGTGCGAAAACCAGAGATAACCCCGGGAGGGGTAAAATGGTCATTTTTCCAACTCAACTTCACTTCAAATCAAATACACTCATTTCAACTCAAAATACTTCAAAGGAAGTCCCACAAGAGCGATATCTTAACTCCGGAGCGCAGACTACACAAAACGGCTCACCGGATTGCCTAACAAAAACTCGGGAATACCATTTCGGTCATGGAGTCATCTTCCTAGAATCAAAAAAGGTCAAATCATATATCATTGTGTAGCCCTCGGAAAGAGCTTTCCGGAATGGTATGGCAAGCTTCCATCGGACTCCCGGATTGAAAGTTATGAGCGATCGAAGCGAACAAATAGCGTCGATTTTGACACACTCATGGGACCCACACCGCCTAGGGGTACCTCGGACAACCAGCAGTACACTGCTACTAGGTGCCGCAGGTAGACCTGCGGTTCCCACCTCTATAAATATGGGGCTTGGGGTGCTGATTTTTAAGAAAAAAAGACAGGAAACCTCAAGACAATTTGCTCTGCTTCGCCATACAAAGGTATTTTCCAACTTTCAAACACTCGCGAGCTCATATATAACCTCTTTTGTACCCACAAAAGCCCAAAGTGTTTACCCACTCTAAAGATATAGAAGCCCTTTTATCGGGCCACCGTAAGCCTTCTCACACACTTTAGAGTCTTTCTTTCATCTTTGCACACACCCTTCTACACGCTGAGAGTCGTGTTGCTTGCTTTTGCCTTTGACTTCTGTTCGTGGTTTTCCTTCCATCATATATTATATATATATATATATATATATATATATATATATATATATATATATATATATCGACTAACATTATTGAGTTATGCCTCGATTGAGCCTAGACTTTGGATGCGAGCGCTCTTCGCTTTAATATATATATATATATATATATATATATATATATATATATATGGAGCCCTTCCATAGCAAATCCTATTACATGGGTACTGTATCTAACACCCCATTTTTGGACCGTTGATAAACTTATTGGAAGGTCGAGATTGAAACATAATATACCCAAATTGTAATAACTTGTATTCTGACTTTTATTTTAATATACGAGGACCCCACCATAGTCAACATATTGTCAGCTTTGTTTAACTAAAACGAATTTTAATATTAAATAACACGACCTAAGACAAACTTGTACCACTTGATATAAAAAAAAAAATCTAAACCGTAATAAGCTCTTACGACTTATAAAAAAAAAAAAAAAAATCTAAACCGTAAGCTCTTACTACTGTAAAAAAAAAAAAAATTACCAACCTAAGACAAATTCTTACTACCAGATAAAAAATCAAATAGTAGCACAAGTTCTTTATTTGCTATTTTTATAACAATATTTGTTATTTTATAAAAACAAATATTTTTATAAAAACAAATATTTTATAATAACAAATAAAGAATATAAAATATTTTATAAAAAAATATTTTATAAAAACAAATGTTATTATAAAATATTTTATAAAACAAATATTTTATAACAAATGTTTTATAACAAATGTTTTTATATAAAATAATTTATAACAAATGTTTTTATAAAAAATAATTTATAACAAATGTTTTTATAACAAATGTTTTTATAACATATTTTATAACAAAAATAAAAAACATTTGTTATAAAATATTTGTTTTATAAAACATTTTTTTTTTTTTATTTTTCCGGTAGGTAGTGTATGTTTAATAATACTTTTTTTTTTTACGGTAGAGAGCTTATCAGACTCTACTTAATAATTTTTTTTTTTTCTTTTCTCCATTATATGTTATGACTCAAAGAAATTAAAATAAAATAAAATAAAAAAAAAACTTACGTAAGGATATAATTTGTCACTACCGAGGAAAAAAAAAAAAATTCGATATACCAACTAGTAGTTTGTTGAATGATTCAACTCATGACCTCATGCACGCATTAATACCTCGTCATATGACCACCCGAGCACCACTTTTTGCCTAGCTACTAAGTTCAACCAAGAATATATCCTTATAGAAAAACTTCACCATCCCCAAAATCTATATTCTTACATTACTATTATATTACGATTTATTATTATTAATAAATTTATATTATTAATTGGATTTTCTAAATAGAAATAAGTTAATATCTATATTTATTATTATCCCTTTAATATGTTTTCTTATCTTTGTAATAATATCAATAAAAAGATTATTAATATATTAAAATAAATATCATTCTTTAATAAAATATAAATAATGATCATTATAAATCTTGTATTATTAGTATTTATAATTTTATTATTAAGCAATGATTATTAGTAATGATTTTATATATTAAGCAATGATTTTATTATTAAGAAATGATTTTATTATTAATAAAACTAGTTCAATTAGTCTAATAAGTAATGATGATAATTTTTCAAGTCATTTCGTGAAATTAATTTACTTATCGAATTTATAAAAGTAGTGAAGTATTATTATAATAATAATAATGTGATTATCAATATTAGAAGTACAGATTATACCAATACTAGTAATTAGATAACATTAAGAGGAATAGTACATATTACATGTTCATTTTTAATATGTACATTAGATAACGTTGAATAAGTTCTATATTTCGTAGGTCGAGTAATCTTGCGGATTTCTTGTAGAGCTCCCATACGACGCTTGAATCTAAAGATTGTGACATCTTCCAAGGACCACTTCTCTTGAAAATATTACCATTGGCCCTAACGAAACAGTCAACATACTTGCATATAAAAATGCCACAATCTGAGTGGTTGTGTTGTTTCGGTCGAATCTTTAAGGTCTGCACAGTAGGATTACCGCTGGGCCACTCACGCATCGGATTACCATTTCGCAAACAAAATGGTATCAAATGTACCTGCATGTACAAAGTAGTTGGTTAATAATTTTTTAATATTAAAGGACATTATAAAATTAAAATATTTTAAAACTAAACATACCGCAACTTGAACGAATTCTGAGTACATTTCATGTAACTTAATATACTTAGTGTCATCAGAAAAGTGGGTCAATTATGGTAACCATCCAATCTTCAACCGCAAATAGAACAAGACAAAATGGCGTTGATTGGTACTACACACCTACATGAATATGTATTTGCATTCGTGTAAAGGTGGACCAACATCTTGGTTAACATACGGATCGCAAAAAACTCCATGCAGTATTCACGTTAGTGCAGGCACATAGCCCTGCCTAAGATGCATGAAGAATGAATTAATGAAACCAAATTGGGACCACCTTTGTATTCCCCGACACCGTAGTATTCTTCTCTCTCTCTCGTAGCAACAACATATAAGCGTCGATGACATGCTCGAATATCCAACTCCTGTGCCCTAAGGATTGCCTTTGCATTGTGTTCTAATTCATATAACTAGCGCGGATGTGATAAAGGATATAAATCCCTCTCGGTGCCACCACGCTTCCAAACATATGTTTATTTACAAATGTCTCCTTCTAATCTTTAAGTCTTCGGATAAGGACCCTTTTGGTCCATAAGAGATGTGGTCTCCGCATCTTGTACTGATTGAGACCTAAATGTACATTATTATTATATAGCAATAATAATTAAAACCATCACTATTAACATAACTATATATACCTTTTGTGAACTAGATCCCTTGGCGTCAGAAAGTCCCGCAAATGAAGAGTTGGTTGGAATGTAACACTCCTCATAGGTTTGGAAAGTTGGAATGTAACACTCCTCGTAGGCTTGGGTGGTGGGAATGGAGCTCTCCTCGATTACTTGTGGGGTGGGTATGTAGCTCTCTTGTACAACATAATCAGTTTGTTTCCCAAGCCCTTCATTGAGTTGTGTGTATTGGGACTGTGGTCCAAAATTTGTGGGACCCCCCTATCGAGGTATTTGTTTACCTCTTGCTTCGAAGTCGTATAGGGCGTATTGGAAATCCCAATTATTTTTTTGCAGAACCAACTCGGGAGGCAGCTGAGTAAGTACTGAAAATTTATCAAGTAACGACTTTGCACTCTCAACCTGTCATGTAAGATAAACACAAACAAATATTATTAACAATAAATATGAATAAATGTAATATTAAGTATTTACTCCAATACATGATTTATTAAAAAAGAATATAATTTTATACCATTTGAATAAGGTGTTGTTGGTTGTAAATGGCCCGAGGCTCATAACAACTGTCGTGGTCGTTAAACTTACTATCGAGGCTCTGTGAATTTTCCAACGTGTAATTTTTCTATACCGCACCATGTAATCATCTATTGGGACATAATCAGAAATTTTAGTTTGTTGTCCTTCGAGATGATCCATGTATGCCTCCCACATCGAAATATATTCCCCTCTCAAGGCCATGCAATCCTCGACATCAATAAATTTAAATTTTTTCTCCTGCCTAAGGTCACCGTGGTTTTTGGCTGTTGATGGTATGCCTTGCATGATGAACCCGAACTTGTCTCATCACTACGGCCCCAGCATCTGAAATTCCACAATATCAAAGTGGATCAAGGGGACCCCACCAGATCCCAACAACCTGCCTTCAAAATTAAATCCACTAATATCATCATCCCACATTATGTAAGGCCGCCAAACCACATCCCACATAGACTTAATATCTAACTCCCCTCGGTAAAATGACAAATGGTGATGGGGATTCTCACGTCTTAACTCCTCTTCCGATTTTATATAGATTATTACGGTAATTGATGGACAATCAATTAAAAAATTAAGTTCAAATCACAATAGACAATCCTCACGATAGAACATAATAATTGATAGCGAAACATATTAAAATAAACTACACAATAAGATCAATTGTAATCTCAAACAAAGAATTAGTTTATTGAAATAAAACTAAGAATCCACACTTGAATACACATTAAAAGATAAGAATAAGATTAGAGTGAAGAATAAATCTGTTGTCAGCAAATCTTCATCTTCCTCAAGCTCCTGCTCTTGATCTTCAATGGTCTCCAAGTCGCTTCATTCTCCAAAACCCATTAGAACTAGGGTTTTGGTCCTAATCTACTATATTCTAATCTAATGGAATCCTCTCTCCTCTCACTAATCCTTGTGATTCTCCTCCTTTTATATGCCTCTTTATATGTCTTTAAGTCCTCTTAGAAGTCTTTAAATCAATTGGATCGAACCAATCCTTCTCGAACTCAAATTTGGACAAAATTTACTTTTTATACGCGTACCCTCGCCCCGGCGGGGGGTATTAGGCTTAAAGGGCCCACATTAGCTGGGGTCCTTACTATTTTTCATCTTGTACCCACGCCCCAGCGGGCATCCTTTTTCTATTGCAGTGTCCTCGGGTAAAACGACCATAACTTTTGATCCGGGAAGAGTTACGAGGCCTGTCACCTATCAAATCGAAGATCTTGACGAGCTCTACAACGTTTACTCTTTGAAATTTGAGAAATAACAGACGGATGAAGGTCAAAATTGGGTTGGAAGTTACTTCTATGTAAATGGCCACTCAAAATAATGAAGTTCAACGTCCGTAGGTACAAAGGTCATAACTCTTGCATCCGAACTCCGATTAGAATGATTCAAGATGTTCCGGAAAGCTAAGAAATATCTCTACAATATAATCCAAGTTCCAAGCCAAGAACATGAAATAAACATGAAAGCCCAAACGATGTCCAGATTGCTTTTCTTTGCGATTTCATACTAATTCTTTGCGATTTCATACCAATAGTCGCTCACACATCTCCCAAGCATATAATCTACAAAATGAACATAAAATGCATGAAAAGTAACTAAGAAACATGAGTTTAAGAAACTAATTCATGTAACAGATACCGGATAAGTAGGTATAAAATCTACTTATCAACAACTCTCAAACTGACTCTCTAGTTAAAGAAAATCATGAAGAAATTACTCAATCTAGGAATCAGCTCCACGAACTTGTCCAAGACATAAATCGTCTGTCAAAAGACATTCTAACCCTTGATGCTGACATAAAGGGGGAGAATAAAGGGGAAGGAGAGAAAGGCAAAGGAAGAGGAAAACAAATTGCTCAATCTTCAAGGAGTCCTCCCACAAGACAACCTCGTTATCAGTCTCCATGACCTGAACAGCAGCAGCGCCAACCAATTCTCATGGCGCAACCGCTAAGGAGTCAAGGGCCATATCCTAGCTCACAAGGAGTAACTTCTATTGGCCTAAACAAGCCAACTAGAGACCATGCCTTTATGAACAGACATGATCATGGAGAATGACTAAGTCAAAGCGAGATGGAAGACATTGCATGGAGAGATGAAGCCAGTAGAAGAAAGAGAGCTGCAAAGCATGCCAATCCTCCAAGAAGTATAGATAAGTTGAAATTTATTTCTTATTGATGTAACTATGCTTTATTGTAATATATGTTTTTACAAACATCAATATTCATACTTATTCTCTAGAGATTTTAGCTACTCACTGAAACACTAAGTCATATTTACTTTCTAGCATCATGCATTTAGAAATTGATGATTATGAAACAAATCTCCTTAGTTATGTCAACATCTAATAGGGGGAGATTGTTGGGAATTGCATATTCAAATTTGATGTTGAAAGTAAATAAACATGCTTATGTGTAAAGTCCTTGAAAGAACATATGTACAAGGACTTAGGTGAAAGATCAAAATTGTTAGGTTCATCTGTGCTTAATGTTTATCACTCTGTAAATGAATGTATAGATGAAAAGATCAAAACTGTTAGGTTGATCTATTTTGAAATGCAATAGATATGCATCAAAAGAATCATAGTCTGTCGAGCCGGTCGAGGGATTGCAGAAGTTAAGGCAGAATCGTAGAGTATTGAGAAAATTGCTATAGAATCGTAGTCTGCTTTGGAGGGCCTCACTCAGAATTATAGATTTGGTCCAAGCGTCTCCCGAGCCAAGTCAAGAATCGTAGTCTGCTCTCGAAAGCGTAGAGTCTGCAAAAACAAGCAAGTTAAAGATCGTAGTCTACCAGTGCTTAAGAGAAATTATAGTGTTCTCTTCTATCAGGCTAAATCAAGCACGAATATGACAAGACACCACGATCATGATCCTAGTGTATCTCCTGTCAGTATCAAAAACATCGAACTCTGTCCATTAGCTGAAGAAGAAAATTCTACAAATGAAGTATGGATTATAGACGTTGAGACTTTCGGGAATCCTAATGTTAATCCTTAATATGTATCGAAGTAGCTTATTGAAGAAGCTAAGGAAAAGGACTGCATACCTACTAAAAAAGCTTTTTCATGTGTTAGGTGAGATAGCAGTCTGGCGTGTCAATAAGTTAGACGGCTAAACAACAAATTTCCAGGAAGTCACCATCAATGCTATAAATTGTCTAATGCATTTAATGCTTCAACGGACGCCTTCAAACGGACATATTTCATGTGACGCCCCCAAAATAGGTATACACAACCCATTCTAAGTCGCCAAATACATGGTATAGAATTCAAATACAAAATTAATTATACAATTGTCATGTAAAATACGACAAAACATAAGCTGAGAGTTTCAACACGAATATTGTCTCGTAGACAATATCCAAAATCAAATGGAGTCCTCATTATAATTATTATCACACTATTTTATAAAATAGTGAGGACTACTACAGCCACCATCTCGGACCGTCACTCCATTCCCCGACTAGTCCCAGCTATGTTCTCATTTTCTGAAGAGAACAATGAAAGCAAAGGGTGAGCTCAACTAGCCCAGTAAAAAATATTATGACTAAGATAATGCAGAATAGATTATCATTAGCCTTCAACAGTGTAAAACTGATAGAATATAATAGACAACAAGTTTAACTGTAGCGAAACAAGCAATCCATTAGAAGAGTCAAGTAGAGCATAATATGTACTATCTTCTATGATTTAAAAGTTCATCATCAAAATTTTATCGCTGTAACACAGCTCAATAAATAATCAACATCATTGAATTATCCATGCACTACGGGCCAATAATATTCGTTATTATCACGAATGGTCATGATCATGCCAACAACTGTCCATCAATGCACTACGGGCCAATGAGAACTTTTACTACATCATTTGTAATATTACAGGTCATGATTATATCGATACATAATTCTTGGTCATAATCATACCAATCAACAGTCCATCTATGCACTACAGGCCAAAGATGATTTTCATCACAAAATAAGCATGAGGATGATGACAATGATACAAGCATAAACGAAATCAAGGATAAATATTAAAGATTTTTAATTTATCTAGAGTCTAAAAATGTCCAAATTGTCAACATGATAACTACTTTGTGAAGTAAAATTTAAGAATAATATTCATGTATCAAAAATAATTTTGACAGAAAAGAAATCAATTTTTGTTGTGAATAGTACTTCGTGAATAATACCCAGTGAACAGTACCCCGGCATGAAAAGATTAAAATTTAACAAGAATGTTTAAAAAAATATTCTTGTGAAACGATACTAGATGAAGCGCAAATTTCAAGGATATTCTACTAATTTCAAGGAGTATAGAAGCAATACTTATCAAAATGAGTGTAGAATTCGGAATCTAAAATGAAATAATATTACTTACATACTAAAGAGTATGGAAAAAATATTATTTTTTACAAATATTGAACAAAAATAATATCACTTACCTTAAAAGTAGAGTATTTTTGACTGGTAAGGCGGGGATATTCTTGAAAAAAACTTATACTGTTTTCTAAGCTCAAAGCTTCCTTAAACTCAAAAGAAATACGCCCAATATTATAGAAGAATAATTCTCTGATTCTGGTGTGATTTTCATTTCTAAACTGAGCATCCTATTTATAGGAGAATGGCAGGGTACTATTTAAGAAAATCACGGGTGAACAGTAAGGAAATTCACGGGTGCCGAATTCGTTTGGCTAAAATTTTTTTGATTTACTATGCAAACACTATGAAGTACTATGCACAATAAAATATTATTATAAAATAAAAACTTTAAATAAAATATAATATATATATATATACACAACACACACCCTCACACACACACTCACACACATTATATATATATATATATGGTCCGAATCTTAAGCTCACCCCTTATCTAGCTCACCTAGCTCACCCCCTTTTAGCGACGGACGGGGCGATGATTCGGTTCGTCGCTATATGTTCGGTCCGTCATCTTAGCTTGTCCGTCGCTATATGTTGTCCGTCGCTAAAAATTAAGACAACGGTTCTATATATAGCGACAGACCGAATCGTCGCCCGGTCCGTCGCTAAAGAAGGGTGAGTAATGTGAGCTAGATAAGGGGTGAGCTTAAGATCCGGACCGTATATATATAATACTTATATATAAGTAATAAAACAAAACTGAGATAACTTTCTACCGAAGATTTTTAAAAATGAGTAAGTGGGGGTCCATGTAATAAGACAAATTTATATTAAATACTTCATAAAAAACCCTCTATTTATCTCAATTCACTTGGCTTCACTAAACACAGTTTTAATAATATTTTTCATTATTAATATTATAACTCACAATATTAACAACCAAATCATTCCTAGGAAAGAGGAGGCTTTCCGATAAGAATTTCTCCTTATTGGCGCGCAATTAGGTGACCAAACCCCTTTCCTCGGCAGAACTTTCTAGACATTGTCAATAATGCAAAAAATAATACGAATAACTTTGTCATCTCAATTATTGATTTAATAATATAAAATATTCTGACAATAATTAAACTAATAGTGTGAGATACTGTGCAGCAATTACTATGGCAATAATTGAGTAAATGTAACGAATGATTTGTTTGAGTTATGATTCTGAGGCCAGAATCTTTGTAAGGAGGGAATGATGTAACATTTCATAATTTTAAATTGTAATATTAAATATTTATTTAATTATATAAGTATTTAATGGATATGTTTATTGCTAAATAATAATTGTTCAAATTGAGTTGATGTGGTTTAGTTAATTATTTATTGAGTAAATAATTAAGGAATTAAAAAATTAATTTTTATGAGATTATATACCAATTTAAATTAATAGTTAAGCTAGAGAGCTTATAATGATTAAATGAATTATAATATTTTAATATAAATTTGTAATTAAAATAAGGTGGTAGTTGGTTAAATAAAATTATAATTACAAAGGAAATTATAATTATGTGATATTAATTTATGTGTTAAAATAATTTAATTGATTAGTATTTGAATTTATTAAATTGATTATTAAAATTTAATTAAATAAAGGTGTGACAAAGAACCTTGATATAAAGGAGTTATTAAAATTAATTAAAGAAGTTTAATTTAGTTTTGGCCAAACAAGTCTTAATGCATATTAAGTCTTTATTCTAATTGTGTTTTACCAAACAAGGCATAAGGATTAAAGGATTATATTTTAAGTGGGTAACCAAACAAGCCTTATGGCTTTTGATTTTCAAAAATATTATAACTGATATCAGTTATACTTATATTTATATTATATAATTAATATATATTATATCTTATACGTTATAATTCTAGTACGTATGTTAGACTAGAGAAAGAAAGACTCAGTTGAAGTAAAAAGGAGAGAAGAAGAAAACTAAGAGAGAATTTGAGAGAATCCTAACAGGTTTTGATAAAAGGAATTGGAAGAAAGAAGTATTGTTGATCATAGAAAGGAAAACATTCATCATCTAGCATACAAGGTACCATCCAAACCTTATTCCTTAAAAATTTTGTTGTCTGCTTCTTCTTCCAAAAAGTTCTCTGTAAAATATTTGTAAAAAGGGGAATTGTTGGTGTATATAGTTTTATGTGATAATTAGTTGTTGTAAAACTATTTTTCATAAATTATGTATGGTTATAATCAAGTAATTCATATATGTATGTAAATTGTGAAGAAAAATATATTACAGTGAGTTCATATGTGTGACGAACGAGATTTTTGTAATTTAATTTTAATATTTATTGAAGTAAATAAATATTTTCGATGATTTAATTATTAGATTAAATAATTAATTGATGCAATTATGGTAGATTAATTTAGTTATATGTATTACATTTATTAAATTAATGTGAAGAATTTTTATTATCGAAGTATGTGATTATGTGAGCTTATTGTATTAAAAGAAATATTTAATAAGCCTATTGGTATTTTCATTAATTTAATTATTAATTAAAGAGTTAATAATTTGACATTATTTATTTATGCGGAAATTAATTATGTGACTATGTGAATTAATGAGAAATTATTATATTTTATTTAATTCAAATTAAATAAATTAATTGAGTTATTTTATAAAGGGTGTGACATGATTTAAACTATAGTATAAGAGAATCATTAAAGTAAATGGTTTTTAAATCTATTTTGCTAGCCAAACAAGGCCCTATGGGGAGTTGGAAGTAGTTACCCATTATTGGGTTAACTGACCACTCAAATCAAGTCGCTTCTTTTAATATATCATACGTCTTCTTTATTGCATTTTTCTAAGTCTAAAATATAGTCAGAGAGTAATTGAGGAATTCAGAGAGAAATTTATATATGTTTAAGAGATTGTGAGTATGTGTTTGAAGAAGAGTTGAGAAAGAATTCATCCCCTACAAATATACACGTCATTTAGTCTCTGGGTAAATTCTCAAACCCAATTTCTATTTCACGTCATTTAGTTTTTGTGAAAATGGCTTTCATTCATCCTGTAAAGTCTCTGTAATTGAGAAATTGTGTTGTTATGGATATATGTAATAATACGAGTAGCATAACATGTTTTATATATATATATATATTGCATGATTCCATATCATAAGTTTCGTAATATGATGACTTGCTATTTCAAAAATTTACAGAGTTTGGGTTTTGGCATATGGCCCTTATATTTAAATTTAATGTGTTAAACATAAATGGCTTTATAAAATTTATACTCTTATTTGATTATGCATATTGATACGAAGAGACCAAACCTTAAATGAACGGATTCAGTGTTATAACGAATTCGTAGTATTAAAATTCATGATTTATTTTCAAAACCTTCAAGAACAGTGAAAATTGCATGCTTTAATTCTGTAATTAAGTGTTTAAATTGGTTAAAGTCACTCTATAAATGTTGGGTAATGATTATGTGTGAATTATATCATGTGGGTATGTCTAAATTCGAGTAGAAAATAAGAAATTGGCATGTTCTATGATTTTTCATGACTCGCAATTTCTAGAATCGGTACGCCACACCATGTGCAAAGACCTTTCGTCATTTATATTTCTGCTACTACATGACACTAAGTGTCCCATTATGTCATACTTACACACAATAAAGCCTACTGGCCACCACAAAGACCAAGACCTAGTATAAAAGTGGCGCCACAGCGCCACTCTCCAGAATGTTCAGAAATGAACTATTTTTAAATATTCAAGTCTAACAATGTGATAGCAACTTAATGTAATGAACATAAAAATATGTTATAAGTATAATGAGATGTTAAAATAAATACTTAACATGTAAATAACATAATTACATGTGGATTGAATTATTGATTGCATAATTAGCTTGTTAATTGTGAAGTGTAATTTATGTGACAATGAATGTGATAAATTAACTAAGTATAGTCATAATCAAAGTTAGACAAAGAGAATGAACTTATGATGACTAGTTACATTATAATTAACTAGAGTTGTGAATGTAAATGATATGTAGGATTTAAATCAAAGAACGAGTTTAATTAAAGTGTAATCTACGCACGAGGCAAGTTTTCTACCCCTACTTGTTATCATTGTTCAAGTTTATTATTTACCTTGAGTAAATTCTCATTACTATTATTCAAGTTCGAATTGTTATATTAAAGATTTATTATCCTTTCAAAGTATGAAATTGTTATACAATATTTGTTCTATTGTATACTTCTTGAGATTATTATTCAATTTGAATATCATTATTGTTGAACCTTGTTAGACTAGTGAACCTTATTGATTCGACTAGTCCATAGTTGATGAACGTTTTAAATTTCAGAACCTATATTGAATTATCCAATCCAAACTTCCTTTGGTGCGGACTCGAATGTCAAACTGAGATGAACAACCCTGTAAAGGGATTTACTTATGCGTTAGCGTTAAGATATTGTACACAGTATGGTACTAAGGGTTGATCCCCCTAAATGCGAGTAGAAAGGTCCATAGTCTTATATTCATTAAAGGTTTCAAGTATAACCCTTGTTAACCTAGGACATAGTTCAAGGTCTTATGACCCTCAGAAATCTTTTGATTCTTGTTATTCATTCTTGATTCAAAAGTTGAGCTTTTATTTCAGAAGTTATTATTTCTCTCGTATGTTATTATTCATTGTTATATTGTTATACTTGTGGGCAATCGTGCTCACTCTTGCGTAATAATAACATTGCAGTTAAGAACAAA
This sequence comes from Panax quinquefolius, assembly GCA_020205615.1. Classification (NCBI taxonomy): domain Eukaryota; kingdom Viridiplantae; phylum Streptophyta; class Magnoliopsida; order Apiales; family Araliaceae; genus Panax; species Panax quinquefolius. The sequence goes on along the minus strand of CM035160.1, from coordinate 74,865,913 downwards.
AGGGCAGACGAACCTTCCACTAGTAAAGGCAAGCTTAGCAAGTAATGAAGACTGATTATTTATGTGATGTAATTAGAATTGATGTAACTTAAGACTTATTGTTTATATTTCCACACGGATGTTTAAGTTTAGTTTAACCTGGGATTATATTATTATTTGGATGTTGTAACCCTTAAGGGGAAGATTTTATTTATATCTATTGCATGGTTTGCATTTTTTATGGGTAGATACATAGATGATATTTGTACAGTGAACACCAAATCCCGTGGAATTGAAGTACCCGGATTTGGGGGTGTCACAAGTTGGTATCAAAGATGTAGGTTATGAACCTTAGGTGGGGGAACAACCTTAGGTAGTAGCCTTGTAGATAGAACATAGTGTTTGAAAACTCTTATCGAGTTCTAGGAAATGAATTTCTGTAATTCATTAAAGATACTAAAAGACTTTATGTGCTTATGTGTTAAATTATGTGCTCACTAGTACGACATAGTAACTAAAACTCGAAATTTTGTTGTCAGGATGTCTGACGTTAGAGGAACTAGTCGAGAAGCGGAGGAGGAACCTCGAGTACCTACAGTACCGACAGAGGAGGAGCCCCGAGATATTCATGTCGTTAGGGAACAGTTGGTACAGAGGGAGTCATCTCCATTGATCACCGTTGTTGGTCAGGAGCATGAACCTGAGACTGATCCTGAGGAGGATCCTAAGGATGAATTTGACGAGGAAGAGGAAGAAGAGGAGTTTGCACAGCACTCCATTGATGCTGAGATGTATGACACTTTATACAATCGTAACGTGGAGTTAGGAGATGAGGTGTAGGATCTGACTGAGCGGGCTATTATTCAACAGATTACTCTAGAGGAGAAAGAGAGGGAGATTTCGACTCTTCGCTCACTACTGGGAAATGTAGAATTGGATTTGGTCCACGAGAAGGGTCAAACCAAAGATAAGACCGCAGAGATAGAAAAGTTAAAGAAGGATCTGAAAGAGAGTTCAGAGAGGCTTGCCATAGCAGAGGAGGGCTGGGTAAGAGAGTCACGTCGTGCTGATCTTGCAGAAGAAGACGGTCGTGCAAAGAAGGCGAAGCTTGGAGAGACATACTCTACACTTAATCATGCAATGGATGAGGTCCAAGATCGATTTTTGAGGTACCCCATCCAGTTTGAAGGACTTCCATCGTACATGCTGGATCGCAGGACAATGTCTCGTATCATGGAAGAGGAGCGTGGCAAGGCTATTCAGCACCTTGACAGACAGGGATGAAATCTGTTTAACTATGTGAAAGACTTAATTAGTTTTTATATGTAAATTTCGATGTGTTTATGAACGAAGGAATATTTTAATATTTTAATCCTGTAGATTCTTTATCTCAGGATAGATGATGTAAATAGCAGTGATGCTATCGTTTGATGTTAAAACTTTTAGTTTGAATGAATATATATCAAGTTGTTTGAGATAGTGTGTTAAATGATTATATTAAATTGTTGAATTAAGTCTTAACTATTTAGAGAATTTAATAGAGATTTAATAAGCATATATCTTAACAGAAATATGCCGCCAAGAAGAAGACAACCACGTCAACCAGCTCAGGAAGAGTCAACAAATAACAACAATAACGCCAATGCTAATCTCGTTTAGAAGTTGGTTAACATACTGACTGGAGCAATGAATAATCAACCTCAAGCTCCACTAAATACTACATTTAAGGATTTCAAGGCGGTGGGACCGCCAGAATTTAATGGTTCCATGAACCAGATCGAGGCTCAAACGTGGGTTATGGAGATGGAGAAGGTTTTCAATGTTGCTAGGGTTAGAGAAGACCAGAAGATCACTTTTGCAACATTTATACTGAAGTCTGAAGCTAGCTATTGGTGGCAAACAAACAAAGTTCGTGGAGGTGAAGGTGTAATTACTTGGGAGAGATTTAAAGAAATGTTCTTCGAGATGTACTTCCCAACCGGCTCATAGAACCAGATGGAGGTTCAATTTTTGGAATTGAAGCAGGGAAATATGAGCGTACCTGATTATGCAGCTAGATTTAATGAGTTGGCAAGGTTTGCCCCATATCAAGTACACACGGACGAAAGAAAAGCCAGAAGATTCGAACAAGGACTAAAGCCTTGGGTATATAGTAAAGTATCAATGTTTCAGATAAATACATTTGCCGGAGTACCCATCCTCGCTGAAGGTGGAAGCGATGCGGTGACCAAGTACAATCAAGATCAGAAGAAGAAGAAGAAGAGTGAAGGTGAAGGAAATAACAAGGTTAGTGGAAGTGGCACATGAGGTGGAAATTTTAATCAGAAGAAACGGTGGAATGACAATTCATCATCGGGGAATCAACAAGGAAGTCAAAAGAAAAGAATCGAAGCATGCCCGACCTGCGGGAAAGCTCATCTGGGAGTTTGTATGAAAGGAAAAAGAGCGTGCTACAATTGTGGTCATCAAGGCCACATAGCACCTAACTGTCCTAACCCAAAGAAGGGTGCTTGCTTTACTTGTGGTTCAAAGGACCATCTGGCAAGAGACTGTCCTAAGATGGGATCGGGAGGGTCAGGATCAGGAGGAAACCGGGGAAACAACAATGGAAATGCCTTAACTATCACCGGACCAACCGAAACAAACCGACCGACCGCCAGGACTTTCAATATGATGGTACAGGATGCAGTTCAGTCTCTTGATGTGGTGTCAGGTATCATTCCGATCAATAAAATTAATGCTTATGTTTTATTTGATCCAGGTGCTACTTGTTTCTTTATATCAGATGACTTTGCTAAGAATTTAGATTTTCCTAGGGATGAATTGGATTACCCCATGAACATAGAAATTGTGAATAGAGAAATAATCCCTGTTAAGTACGTACATAAGAACTGTAGAGTGGATATTAAGGGTAATATCATGAACGTAGATCTTATCCCTATTCGACTTGGGGAATTTGACGTTATATTGGGAATGGATTGGTTATTCAATTACGGGGTAGAATTGATTGCCAAAAAAAGCGATAACCTTATGACTCCGTCAAAGGTTGTGTTTTATGGTAGCAAGTCGCCTAGACAAGCGAGTTGTCTGATGATGATGCAGGCCAGGAAGTTATTAAGACAAGGCTGTGTAGGATACTTAGCTTACATAGTCGACAATCGAAAAGAGAATCCGAAGGTAGAAGAAATATCGATTTTATGGGACTTCGTCGACGTATTTCAAGACGATTTGCCAGGACTTCCACCGGATAGAGAGGTAGATTTCGTGATCGATCTGGTGCCTGGAACCGCTCCAATATCGAAGGCACCATACCGAATGGCACCAGAGATGAAAGAATTAATGGTACAACTACAAGAATTACTGAACAAGAAGTACATTCAACCGAGCGTATCGTCGTGGGGAGCCCGGTGTTGTTTATGAAAAAGAAGGACGGATTGATGCGGTTCTGCATTAACTACAGAGAACTGAATAAGGTCACGATTAAGAACAGATATCCATTACCGAGGATCGATGACCTGTTTGGTCAATTGAAGGGAGCGAGATACTTTTCCAAGATAGACTTGAGAAGTGGTTATCATCAACTGAAGGTGAGGCTAGAGGATGTACCAAAGACAGCGTTCAGAATGCGATATGGTCACTACAAATTTTTAGTAATGTCGTTTGGTCTTACGAATGCTCCTGCAGCATTTATGGGACTAATGAATGGTGTGTTCGAGCCGTTTTTGGACAAATTCGTAGGGGTATTTATAGATGACATTTTGGTCTATTCGAAAACCAAAGAAGAACATGAAGAGCATTTGAGATTAACATTGGAAGTATTGAGAAAGGAAAAGTTGTATGCCAAGTTTTCGAAATGCGAATTTTGGATTGAACGAGTGTAATTTCTTGGGCACGTGATCGATAAAAATGGAATTTTGGTAGATCCATCAAAAGTCAAAGCCATAATTAACTGGGATCAGCCGAGAACGCCGTCAGAAGTAAGAAGTTTTCTTGGATTGGCAGGATATTATAGAAGATTCATTCAAGACTTTTCCAAGATAGCAACTCCGCTAACGAATTTAACTCGAAAAGCTGTGAAATTTGTTTGGACGGATAAGTGTGAGGAAAGTTTTCAAGAATTGAAGAAGAGGTTGAGTATGGCACCTGTGTTATCTCTTCCGGATGATACAGGAAATTTTGTTGTTTATAGTGATGCATCGCATAAAGGACTTGGTCAGGTCTTTGTGTAAAAACCAAGAAAGTCATTACGTATGTATCACGACAATTGAAGGATTGCGAGAAGGGATATCTGACCCACGACTTGGAGTTAGCTGCAGTTGTTTTTGCTTTAAAAATTTGGAGGCACTATCACTACGGGGAGAAGTGTGAAATATATACAGACCATAAGAGTCTGAAATATATTTTCACGCAGAAGGATTTGAATATGCGTCAAAGAAGATGGTTAGAATTAATTAAGGATTATGACTGTGAGATTTTATACCAAGCAAACGTGGTTGCCGACGCCTTAAGTAGAAAGGGTCGTGAGAAGTTGATGAGGTTGACTGCTCAGGAGGAGCTAATTTCAGAAATGGAGAAACTGGAGTTAAAAGTGAAGTATCCTATGGAAATTGATGAGAAGCTATTTCAGATGCAATCTGGTACAACCCTACTAGATAAAGTTAAAGAGGCTCAACTTCAGGACGATGAATGCAAAAAGGTGACAAAGAAGATAACTGAAGTAACTGAACCGAGATTTAAGATGGGTAAGGAAGGAATACTGAGATTTGAAAGTAGAATTTGGGTTCCGCCAGTATAAGGGATTAAGGAAGAAATTTTGAGCGAGGCTCATAATTCACGATATTCGATTCACCCTGGTAGTACCAAAATGTACCAAGATCTTCGACAAAATTTCTCGTGGCCAAATTTAAAACGAGATGTTGTAGAATGTGTTGCGAAGTGTCTTACCTGTCAGAAAGTAAATGCAGAACATCAAAGACCAAGTGGATTGCTACAACCGTTAGACATCCCAGAATGGAAATGGGAACATATTATAATGGACTTCGTGGTTGGCCTTTCGACGACTCAGAAAGGCTACGACGTAGTATGGGTTATCGTTGACCGACTGACGAAATCCGTACACTTCCTTATAATCAAAATCAGATTCAATTTAGATCAGTTGGCGAGGTTATATGTAAAAGAGGTTGTTTCGAGACACGACGTGCCGGTGTCAATTATTTCCGATAGGGATCCGCGCTTCACATCGAATTTCTGGAAACGTCTACAAGAATGCATAGGTACGCAATTGCGAATGAGTACAGCTTACCACCCTCAAACAGACGGACAGAGCGAAAGAACGATTCAAACATTGGAAGATATGTTAAGATCTTGTATAATGGACTTTAAAGGAAATTGGGATGATCACCTACCGTTAGTAGAGTTCGGGTACAACAACAGTTACCACGCTAGTATAGGCATGCCGCCTTACGAAGCATTATACGGCAGAAAGTGCAGAACTCCACTTTATTGGGATGAAGTTGGCGAAAGATAATTGTTAGGGCCATAATTGGTACAGCAGACAGCAGAAATAGTCAAAGATCGACAAAAGAAATACGCTGATCCACATCGTAAAAATATGGAATTTGAATCAGGTAGCTATGTTTTCTTGAAGGTCTCTCCCTGGAAAGGGAAGATTAGATTCGGAAAGAAAGAGAAATTAAGCCCAAGATTTATTGGACCATTTGAAATATTGAGAAGAATCGGTGAAGTTGCGTATGAGGTAGCCTTACCTCCATCACTCGAGAATGTCCACAACGTCTTCCATGTTTCTGTGTTACGACCCTACAAAGTCGATTACAAGCATGTAATTGAATACGAACCCCTGCATTTTGAAAAAGACTTATCTTACGAAAAAATTCTTGTTCAAATTATCGACAGAAAAGAACAAGTTCTCAGAAATAAAGTAATACCTTCTGTTAAGGTAATTTGGAGGAACCACAACGCTGAAGAAGCTACGTGGGAACTCGAAGAGAATATGATGAAGAATTACCCTCATTTATTTACTTAATTTATGTGTAGCGATTCTAGGAAAGAATCTTTGTAAGGGGGGGAAATGTATTCAGTCAAATTTATTGAGTCGTGATTACGGGGATGAATCCTTTTAAGGGGAAAAGATGTGACGAACGAGATTTTTGTAATTTAATTTTAATATTTATTGAAGTAAATAAATATTTTCGATGATTTAATTATTAGATTAAATAATTAATTGATGCATTGTGGTAAATTAATTTAATTATATGTATTACATTTATTAAATTAATGTGGAGAATTTTATTATCAAAGTATGTGATTATGTGAGCTTATTGTATTAAAAGAAATATTTAATAAGCTTATTGGTATTTTAATAAATTTAATTATTAATTAAAGAGTTAATAATTTGACATTATTTATTTATGAGGAAATTAATTATGTGACTATGTGAATTAATGAGAAATTATTATATTTTATTTAATTCAAATTAAATAAATTAATTGAGTTATTTTATAAAGGGTGTGGCATGATTTAAACTATAGTATAAGAGAATCATTAAAGTAAATGGTTTTAAATCTATTTTGCTAGCCAAACAAGGCCCCCATATGGGAGTTGGAAGCAGCTACCCATTATTGGGTTAATCGACCACTCAATCTTGTCGCCTCCTTTAATATATCATACGTCTTCTTTATTGCATTTTTCTAAGTCTAAAATATAGTCAGAGAGTATTTGAGGAATTAAGAGAGAAATTTATATATGTTTAAGAGATTGTGAGTGTGTGTTTGAAGAAGAGTTGAGAAAGAATTCATCCCCTACAAATGTACACTTTATACTCTGGGTAAATTCTCAAACCTAATTTCTATTTCACGTCATTTAGTTTTTGTGAAAATGGCTTTCATTCATCCTGCAAAGTCTCTGTAATTGAGAAATTGTGTTGTTATGGATATATGTAATAATACGAGTAGCATAACATATTTTATATATATATTGCATGATTCCATATCATAAGTTTCGTAATATGATGACTTGCTATTTCAAAAATTTACAGAGTTTGGGTTTTGGCCATATGGCCCTTATATGTAAATTTAATGTGTTAAACATAAATGGCTTTATAAAATTTATACTCTTATTTGATTATGCATATTGATACGAATAGACCAAACCTTAAATGAACGGATTCGGTGTTATAACGAATCCGTAGTATTAAAATTCATGATTTATTTTCAAAACCTTCAAGAACATCAAGAACAGTTAAAATTGCATGCTTTAATTCTGTAATTAAGTGTTTAAATTTGTTAAATTCACTCTATAAATGTTGGGTAATGATTATGTGTGAATTATATCATGTGGGTATGTCTAAATTCGATTAGGAAATAAGAAATTGCCATGTTCTGCGATTTTTCATGAATCGCCATTTCTCGCAAATCGGTACGCCATATACATACGTGTATGAAGTGTCTGCCAAAGGCGTGGCCACATTCCATGGCCTTGATACCTAGTAGGGAAGAATGTAACGAATGATTTGTTTGAGTTATGATTCTAAGGATATAATCTTTGTAAGGAGGGAATGATGTAACGTTCCAGAATTTTAAATTGTAATATTAAATATTTATTTAATTATATAAGTATTTAATGGATATGTTTATTGCTAAATAATAATTGTTCAAATTGAGTTGATGTGGTTTAGTTAATTATTTGTTGAGTAAATAATTAAGGAGTTAAGAAAATTAATTGTTATGAGATTATATACCAATTTAAATTAATAGGTAAGCTAGAGAGCTTATAATGATTAAATGAATTATAATATTTTAATATGAATTTGTAATTAAAATAAGGTGGTAGTTGGTTAAATAAAATTATAATTACAAAGGAAATTATAATTATGTGATATTAATTTATGTGTTAAAATAATTTAATAGATTAGTATTTGAATTTATTAAATTGATTGTAAAAATTTAATTAAATAAAGGTGTGACAAAGAACCTTGCTATAAAGGAGTTATTAAAATTAATTAAAGGAGTTTAATTTAGTTTTGGCCAAACTAGTCTTAATGCATAATAAGTCTTTATTCTAATTGTGTTTTACCAAACAAGGCATAAGGATTAAAGGATTATATTTTAAGTGGGTAACCAAACAAGCCTTATGGCTTTGAATTTTCAAAAATATTATAACTTATATCAGTTATTCTTATATTTATATTATATAATTAATATATATTATATCTTATACGTTATAATTCTAGTATGTATGTTAGACTAGAGAAAGAAAGACTCAGTTGAAGAAAAAGGGAGAGAAGAAGAAAACTAAGAGAGAATTTGAGAGAATCCTAACAGATTTTGATAAAAGGAATTGGAAGAAAGAAGTATTGTTGATCATAGAAAGGAAAACATTCATCATCTAGCATACAAGGTATCATCCAAACCTTATTCCTTAAAAATTTTGTTGTCTTCTTCTTCTTCCAAAAAGTTCTCTGTAAAATATTTGTAAAAAGGGGAATTGTTGGTGTATATAGTTTTATGTGATAATTAGTTGTTGTAAAACTATTTTTCATAAATTATGTATAGTTATAATCAAGTAATTCATATATGTATGTAAATTGTGAAGAAAATATATTACAATGAGTTCATATGAATATATATACATGAATATGGCTTGTTTAAAATCAAATTAAGGTGTGATTAGTTGTTTATATATATATATATATATATATATATATATATATATATGACTATTGATTTTGAAAGTAGATGAATAAACATAAACATGGTAGTTTGAATTAACTGTTTTGATTGAAAAACAAAGTTACAGTGATGATTTTTATTAAAAATATCCAAAATGGAGTTTTTGCCAAAAACATTGAAATTGGGTGTTATAAAGTTGATGTTTACGTTATTGTATGTGTAAAAACATGTTAGGAGTCTTTACAATATGTTTACATGAAGTCTCTGTATGAATTACATGTTAATTAGCTTGTTAGATTGGAGCTTGTAGGCTAAATTTGGCTTTCTGTTCATGTTGTTGCTGAGAAATTTGGTGGGCGCCAATTGAGTTTAGCAATAAAGACTACCAACAGAATAGGTTTTTCGCGTCATGGCCTTGACCTACGTTAGCGCCAAACGTTGGCTCGAGTCTCATGCATGGCCACCAACTCAATGTAGAATGGCCAAGCCCACGATGTAATCGTGGCGCAAGCAATATGAAAGTTAAAGAGAATGGTCTGATGCTTTTACTTATTTACACAAAGTCTGAAAATAAATGTTATGTGTTAATAATAGGAATGTTAAATGATGATTTTAGTAGTATTAGATTAAGAATAAGCATGCTATCAAGGGTTAACTAGTATTAACATAATTCGGTTATGTGAATTGAAAATCAAACCTACATGATGTATATACTTGTTTATATGTATAAAATGTTGGTAGTGACTAATTATGTCATGATGACATATATATAGGGTATTGAGATTCAAGTTGTAAGGTGTAGCTTGTGCTCAAGGCAAGTTTTCTAACTCTAAAACTTCATAGTGCAAGTTTAATTTCGTTGAGTACGTTATTGCTTTTAATTCAATTTCAATTACACAAGTTGCTAACTCTACACTTTCGTAGAGCTAGATTGTTTATTATTGAGAAAGCTCTTGTATCTATTTGTTCATGAGGATGCAAGTATTCTAAATCTTATATTTTATTATTGACCAAGTTTCTTTAATATGTAACTTGTTATTTAGCATGTGAGTCGCTATATTTTAATATTCTAGTGTTGAACAACTTTATCGTTTAAATTACTATTCACTATGCATGCTTAGTATCAAATTCTCAATAACCTTGACTTAATATTGTTCAAGCAATTTATGTTATGATTATTCAATGTTTATGCTATTAGATTATTCCTAAAGCATGATACTAATTTATAAAGATTGATTCAGCTATGATTATTCCATAGCATACAGTTAGTTCTTTTGTATTCAACTAATCCTTAGTTGATGACCGTTGAATTCTAAATTACCTTATAATGTATCCAAACCAAACCTACTTTGGTGCGGACTTGTATTCTAAATACTGAGATGAACAACTCTTTTATTAGAGGTTTACGCTTAGCGTTGAAATGGTTGTGCATAATACATTGTACGAAGGGTTGATCCCCCTAAGTACGTGGAGTCCTTATAGTCTTATAACTATTAAAGTTAAAGTTGAAAGAATACTTATAACTGTGGACATGATTCGTGGTCATTAGACCCTCAGTAGTATGTTTCAGAATGTAATAGAACCTATCATTCAGATCTATTGAGCCTATTTTGGCAATTGTTGTAATGATGTAAAGTTATTCATTCTTATTTCCAGGTGAGCTTTGTTTGCTCACTCTTGCATATTTATATACTTATTGCAACTAAGGTTGAGACGGTAAATGAACCTACAACTAGCAAAGGAAAGGGAAAAATGTACAAGTGACGAAGACTTGAAATTTTATTTTATCATTACGATAATAGACTTTTTATAATGATGTGATGTAATAATTTTAAATTCCGCATTTGAATGATTGTAATTTAAAGGTTAGATAACCTGGGAGATTTTTATTTAAGTTTAATCCTGTATGGGCAGGTTTTTATTATTCAATTTTATTATGATTTGGTTGTTATAAATGAATGTTTTGATTAAGTGAACACCAAATCTTGAGGAAATGAAGTACCAGGATTTGGGGGTGTCACAGTAAAACTGAGTGACTTCTCACGTAAGAATTAATAATCAAAGATAATGTACAATATCGTGTGCTATTGTGCAACCACGCGTATTACTGTACTTTTATCACTGGGTATTTCAACAGTTAACAGTAAAACTTTTGCCGTTATTTTAATAAAAATTTATTTCAGTCGTTTTTTAACTCCGACAGTAAATTCGTTGTGGGGTCCACCAATGATTGTGTCGTCGTACGAATATTTCCTGATAAAACGAATATTCCCCGATCAAACGAATATTTTATGACAACTTACTTACTTTGCAAAATTTGTAAATATTACCCATAACTATAACATTAAATCAAATCCACACCTTATCATTCAAAATAATATTTAGAAAAAATTAAATCTTTATTCATAAAAGTTGGGGTCTTACATTTCAAAGGCTCCTTTATATACAAATCATCAGACACATATACAAACAAGCAAGTACAAAACAAAAGCTGACGAACTCTCAATGCTCAACTCTACGATTAAGAAAGAAATATTGCTCAGCTACTTAGTTCTTTCGAACATATACTTAACAGCAACTGAGTAGCACTACCCAAGAACTCAACTCTCATCAAGGGTATTCCAAGTTTGCTGGATTTAAAGAGTTCTAAGTGAACTAAGAAGTTCCAAGTCTGCTGGACTTGAAGAGTTCTACGTGAACTAAGAAGTTCCAAGACTGCTGGTCTTGAAGGAATCTAAATGATTCAAAGATTGTAAAGATATCCTTAGTGAATTTCTTACTCGAGGAGTAGAAGAGTGGACTAGGAGCCTTGAGTGCTCTAAACCACTTAAAACACTGCGTCTTTTATATTCTTGTTATAACTGTTATATCTGTCATAACTGCTTATCACCTATTAACTTAGTTTATCTTGAAGGGGAACAAACAAATCTGATATTTTGATGTGGTTAATTTATTAACAAATCTGACAAGTATTTTGAAAAAGAAATTTTTAAAGATATCTATTCAACCCCCCTTCTAGATAACTATTATTCCTCTGAGAACTAACATAATTGATTTGAATCTTATTACAATACCAAGTGTGACGCCCCCAAAATAGGTCCACATAACCCATTCTGAGTCGCCAAATACATGGTACAGAAAACAACTACAACTTCATTATTACAGTTGTCGTGCAAAATACAACAACACATATTCTGTGAATTCAAATACAAATATTGTCTTCTGGACAATATCCAAACTCAAATAAGTCCTTCTTACAATTATTGATACACTATTTTACAAAACAGTGAGGACTGCTAAAACAACTGCCTTGAAACATCATTCCACACCCCGACTAGTTCCCACTATATTCTCGCCTCCTGAGAAGAAAAATGGAACAAAAAGGAAAAGGATGAGTTCAACTAGCCCAATAAAGAATATTATGACTAAGATAATGTAGAACAAATTATATTTAGCCTTCAATAAATCAGATAAAATATAATGGACAAGTTTTAGATCAATATTGGCAGCAGAAATAACAATTCATTAGAAGAGTTAAGTAGAGAATGAAGTCTACTATCTTCTATGATTTAAAAGTCCATCATCAATATTTTATCCCTGTAACATTAATCAATATTTATCTTTGCTCATTCGTATCACCAGTTGGTCATGTTCATCTCAACACCTGTCCATCTTTGCACTACGGGCCAAAGATATTCATCAGATAATCATTCATCTTTGCACTACAGGCCAAAGATATTCAGTTATACCGCCATTTAGGACTGAGGATGATAAACATATTTTCAAAAAATGAATCTAGAGAGATAAAAGGACAAAGATTAGGGATTCGTACTTTAGTTTATCCAAGTTCAAAAATACTCCATAATAATCAATTGTAGAGCAAAATTCAATAATGAAGATCAAAACATGGATACAATCAAATATAGTAACCATAGTAGACAACTTGGACATAGAAAAGAAAACATAATTTTTCTGTGAATAGTGTCGTATACGTGAATAGTAACCCCGACACAAAAAGGTAAAAATTTCATAAGAAAAATCATACTTCGTGAATAGTACTTGTGAATAGTACCATATTCGAGAATAGTGCCATATACGTGAATAGTAACCTCAACATGAAAAGTTAAAATTTTCATAATAAAATTCATATCAATATTTCGGTATAATGATATTGAAAGAAATAACATCATTTACGAAAAAATAACATCCCTTTCCTCAAAAGAACAGTACTTCTAACTGAAATATTGGGTAAAATACTAAAGGAAACTTACACTACTTATCAACTCTCAAAGTATCTAAATACTCACAAAAATACGCTCGATATTATAGAAAGAGAAAATTTCTGATTCTGGTGTGATTTTCAATTCTAACCTAAGCACCCTATTTATAAGAAAATGCTTAGAACACCAAAGCAGAAAATTTAATAAAATAATATTTTATAAAAAAAAATCACGCCCACCCTTGAAAATCAAATTTCAGCACACCAGTGGGGCCCACCAACATTTAAAAATTGTTTTTGTTTTAAAAAATGCTTATAACTCAAAAATTAAATATTCCAAAACTTCAATAATTCATAATAAATAGCCCTTTTATCATAAAAATTTGAATCATATGTCTATTCCATAGTAAATTTAATTCTCTACAACTTTATAGAAGAAAGTTTTTCCAAATTCCAAACAGAAAATGAAAGAAATCCACATACGGATGATTTCCAACACCTTCATTCTGATAAAATACTGATAAAACACCTCAGCATTAATTCTTTTATTTATATCCACATAAAATAAATATTTTCTTACTATATAAATCAATAATTAATTATTCATAAATAATATTACAAAATCACAATAATGACAACCAATTAGCCTGCAGACACAACCCGAATTTTATAAGTTATTAAAATAAGAATTTAATAATTAAAATTCTTATTATGAGATGTTTTGAGTTTGAGTATGTATATATATGTGTTACATATTTTGAAATATGTGTCCTGGTGTAAAGAGAAATATATAATCATATATTGGGAAAGTGAGGTTTAATAGTTAAGTTAACTATTGAAGAAATTAAATCAATTTTATAATTAAGTTTAAATATTTATTGAATTAAATAAATATTTTAAATAATTTATTTATTGAGAAAAATAAATAATTTATTGTGGTATAATAATTTAGTTACATGTGTATAGTAATTAAGTTAAAGCAGAGGTAAATTTTATTCTTTGAAGATTTAATTTAATGAATTAATTAAATTAAATGAGTTGTTTAATATTAAAGAAAATAAGTAAATTAAATAAAGTGTTGTTTAAATCTAATTTATTAATTAAAATAGATATATGATTATTTATTGATCATCAGAAGAATTATAATAAAAATTATAATTATTATTGTAAGTTATGTAAAATGGTTACAGGTGTGACAAATAAAAACTATATAGTATAATATTATAAAAATAAATAAAAAATGTTTTATGGGTCTAGCCAAACATGGCCTTGTGACCCTTTTCCTTTTGTAACAGCTGAGAAAAAGCTACGTAAAGACTACTTTTCAGTTATTTTGTGTTACGCTTATTATTTTCGCAAGTTTGAGAGCATAGAAGAAAAGATGAATTGAGAGAGAGAGAGAGAGAGAGCTTGGAAGATGAGAGAAAAACACAGAGAGAATTGCTGGGAGATTGAGGGTTTTGTTGTGGAAGGAATTGAAGCCACTACATATCAATTGCTTCAATAAACAAGGATTAAGGTAAATTATAGTTCTAATTTTTATGTTTTGAGTTCTCTATGAAAAGTTTCTGTAAGTTATTAAGTCTCGATGGATGATTGTATATATGTGTACATATAGTTTGGTAGAATCTGTTAGTCACCATATTTGAGTTTTATTGGAATAACCAAACACGTAAAATTGGGTTTGAGGAAGGAATTGAAATAACAGTGTTTATATTCATATAATATGGCTTAGAAAGTACAAAATTTCATGCCTTATATTTGTTTTAATCTGCGAATTTAAGTTGGATTGTGATAATATGTTAAGAAATGAAAGCGGCATAGTTCGAATCGTGTCAAATGATTAAGAAACGAATTCGTGAAGATCAAATTCGTTAAAAGTATAAAAAATGAAGAAATTTGGAAAATTATAGTTTTGATTCTTCAAATTCGTATGTATGATGTTTTTATATATAGAATGATGAATAGCATGTGTAGTTATGTTAGTACAAAGTTTTAGATGTTGAATTTGGGAGAAATTCTGTAGAATTGGGTTTTTTGGCCTTTAACAGAGTATTAGTTCGCATCTGTAAAAACTAGAACTGAGGCATCGCGCGGGAGCGATGTTTGGCGTCTTGATTGTCGCTTGTGATTGCAGCAGGACTTATATGGTATGGGCGCAAGATGCTGCGTCATGCGCCATGTTATTACTGATGTATTACTCATGGCATGCCGCTGAATAGCCGATCTCGATAAATGAAGTCTCAGCAATTGCAGTCATGTGTAATGGACTTAAATTAGTTTAGCATGCATGTTAATAATGTTAAGGTACAATATAAACTACAATAACAGATTGTCATGCGTTGTTATATACAGTGTAAAAGAATTTAAGTGATTATTTAAATAAGTTATGAAATGAAACTAAATGTGTTGTTTTTTAAAAAGTTGAAGATAAATAATAAGGTTTATGTTGGTTTATAGTGAGATATAAGTTGAAAGAATGATTTGAATGTTAACTTGATTGGTTAATCTAATATATGTTTAAAGGGATGTAAATACGCGTTAGAAGACTTAATTGTCAATTGTAAGAGAAGTGTAACGAGACATAGGCGGAGGTTATATAACCTAGTTGTTATTAACAAGTGTAATATATCTAATATGTGGTAATGGAATCTATGACGACTTTAATGAACGTTAAGTGTCGGTTTCGAAAGAAGTATAAAAAAACACAAAATGGGATTATGTAATGATAAGAGTCATACGAAGAGAAGTAAACACTTGAAGATATGTGTTAAGTTTCAAAGAGACGCAAGTTATAAAAGATTAAGACTAACTAGGTAATTGGTAATTTACGAACTAGGTAAGTCTTTCAGTTCCAATTTGCTATATGAACTTGGTGATTAACTGTTTTAAATCTTTATTGTAAATAACATGATGTGTTATATTTATGTTAAAAGCATGAAACGTTAAAGTCAACTTATGACAACGTTGATTGAGTAAAGCATGTTGATTGCGTAAGGAACTCAATCTTTATACTTGTTATATGAACTATAGCCTGTATGTTATGATAGTCCAATGTTTAAGAAATATATGTTGAGTATGCTATTATACGCTACGTGATGCATGAAAACTGTTAGATTTTGCTGGGCTGTCGAGCTCAACCTTGCAAATAACCATTTTTACAGGTTAAGGATTAAAGATAACACTATGTGCTACTTGAATAAAGTGGATCAGAAATAATATACGGAGATTTATATTTCTGCTAAAGTTGCTATTTCCTTAAACCATGATTAAGACTCATGAGATGTATTAAATGTTTTATGATGTATAATTTTATATTGAGTTGTAAAGTTAGAATTAGAGTTATCTGATATGTAAAGGTTATCAGATTGAAATGAAAATTTTTATATGATAACAGTGATAAGGCGATTCATAAAACAAGATTGATTCAAAGACATGTAGTTGATAAAGGTTTTGATTCAGGGAATTAAAGTAAGAAGACATAAAAGTTTAAATTATTCCGCATTATATAAAGTTTAACATCGAATAATGATGTAAAATCAGAAGGTAGATATGTTATTAACGACCGAAGTTAATAATTAAATTATATGAATTTTGGGGTCTTTATAGTTGGTATCAAAGCTGTAGGTTATAAACCTTAGGTAGGAGTACCTTAGGCTATTAACCTTAGAGACTGAAGGTGAAGATAATGAAAGAATAAGCTCAGATAAAGTTTGAACAATAAGAGGTAATTTAAGAAATTTATAAAGAAGGGTTTAAAACATGCGTGAGAGGATTCAAAGAAGAATCTCGCAGAGTTATAAGAAATATGAATATGGGGCTACCCAACTCCAATGATAAGAATGTAAGGTGATAATAAATAGACAGTGTCTATAAGAAGAGAATGGTAAAGAAGTTAAGAATAGAAAGTTATAGTTAAGTATGGTACATTTGTACTCTTTAGTAGTTAATGTATGGTATCTGGGCTAAATGATTCCTTCATAGAGAGGAGGTATATACGAACTAGCAACTCGAAACCTAGTTTGTTGGTTGTTTGTGGGAAACCACTCAGCGTACCATATTGAAACTGGTAGAGACTCGATGTGTACTATGACGCCCCCAAAATAGGTATACATCACATATTCTGAGTCGCCAAATACATGGTATAGAAACAAATACAACTTCAGTAATACAATTGTCGTGCAAAAAACGATAATACATATACTGTGAGTTTGAATACAACTATTGTCTAATAGAGAGTATACAAACTCAAAAGGAGTCCTCATTACAATTATTGATACACTATTTTACAAAATAGTGAGGACTACTAAAACAACTATCTTGAATCATCACTCCATACCCCGACTAGTTCCTGCTAAATTCTCTCCTCCTGAGAAGAACAATGGAACAAAAAGGAAAAGGGTGAGCTCAACTAGCCCAGCAAAGAATATTATGACTAAGATAATATACAACAAATTATCATTAGTCTTCAACAGAGAATAATCTAATAAAATATAATAGATAACAAGTTTTAGATCAACAACTTCAGCAGAAACAACAATCCATTAGAAGAGTCAAGTAGAGAAAGAATTCTAATATCTTCTAAGATTTAAAAGTCCATCAGCAATATTTTATCCCTATAAAATCAATCAATATATATCTTGAATCAAATATTCATCTCTGCACTACTGGCCAAAGATATTCATTTGTATCACCAGTTGGTCATGTTCATCTCAACACCTGTTCATCTTTGCACTCGGGCCAAAGATATTCATTAGGTAATCATTCATCTTTACACTACAGGCCAAAGATATTCAGTTATATCATCATTTAGGACTGAGGATGATGAAAAATATCTTAAAGAAAACGAATATAGTGAGAAAAAAGAACAAATATTAGGGATTCGTATTACAGTTTTATCCAAGTTCAATAATACTCCATAATAACCAATTTTGAAGCTGAATTCAAAAATAAAGATCAAAACATGGATACAATCAAAGATAGTAAACATAATAGACATCTTGGATAAAAAGAAGAAAATTTCATTTTTCGGTGAATAGTGCCGTATTCGTGAATAGTGTCGTATACGTGAATAGTAACCCCGACACAAAAGGTTCCAAATTTGATAAAAAGTTCATACCAATATTTCGGCATAATGATATTGAAAGAAATAATATCATTTACGAAGAAAATAACACCCCTTACCTCAAAATGATAGTACTTCTGTTCGAAATATCAGATATAAAGTTGAAGGAAACTTGCACTTGAATAGCAACTCTCAAAGTATCAAAATACTCACTAAAATACGCTCGACAATATAGAGAGAAAGAAAGCTTGTTTTTGGTGTGATTTTCAATTCTAACCTAAGCGCCTATTTATAGGAAAATGCTAGAACGCCATAGGAGACTAAAATAATAAAATATTATTATTCTGTTCTTTTCTCTACGCATCAACCAATTTTGAATCAAGCATGCCATCTTGGACAAAAAAAAATAGCAGCCCATGTGTATTAAACACCAACCAAAAGTGGGTCCCACCCATAATTTAATAAAGATAATTTTATTTTTCGAAACTTCAGTAATTCATAGAAAATAGCTCGTTTATCAGAAAAATACAAATTTTATGTCCATTCCACACGAAATCGATTTCTCTACAACTCTGTAGCTTTGAGTTTTTCCAAATTCCAAACAAAAAATATCTGAAATCCACAAACGGATGATTTTTAATACTTCCAATCCGACAAAATACTGATAAAATACCTAAGCATTAATTCCTTCATTTATAACCACATAAATAAATAAATTCATCACTTATATCTACATCAAATAAATATTTCCTTATCATATAAATCAATAATTAATTATTCACAAATAATATTACGAATCACAATTATGACAACTGGTGGTTCCTGTGAAAGAGGGGCTTTCAGATAAGGATTTCTCTTTATTGGCAGCGCAATTAGGTGACCAAACCTCGCCCTCGATGAAACTTTCTAGACATTGCCAATATTGTTATCTAATAATATTATTCAAATAATATGAATTATTGATCCGATAATCGAGAAATAATGTGCGCTGACAATTATTGAACAACAATAATATAAAATATCAACGCAGCAATTATTGAATCAATAAAATAAAATGTTGAACAGTAATTACTGTAACAATTATTGAGTAATGCCTTCATACGTAAGAATCAATAATTTCAAAAATATTGTGCAATACCGCAGTAATGCTATCTTTATGCAACCACGCTGCTTTTATCAGTATTTTAACCACTGTGTATTCCAACTAAGTTAATTAGCGGTAGCAATTACGACGTTATTTATAAAAACTCAAACTTGTTTTTTTCTTCATCCGACATTTATCCATTATGGGGCTCACAAATGGTTGCGCGATCGTACGAATATTCCCCGACAGAAAAAATATTCCACGACCAAACGAATATTCCCCAACAGAAATGAGTATTTTATAACCACTTGCGTATTTTGAAAATTTTATATATATCACCCTTAACTTTAACTTTTTTATCAATTTAACCATTTACTAAATAAAAAAATTGTATACTTTTATTTCATAAAATTTGGGGTCTTACAATCTCCACTCCTTAAGAAATTTTGTCCCCGAAATTTACGTACCTAATAATTCAAAGAGTTGAGAATACCTTGCTTTCATTTCAAATTCCATCTTCCCTGTCATCATGATTTCTCCATTGCTCATCTCCTGTATATCAGATATCATTCTAGAATACAGCTTCAAAACAAGGGTTAATTTAACAAATTAACATATCACAAAATATCCCGATATTATGACTGACCAAACAATAAGCTTAGGTAGGACACACTAGCGAAGGATTTACTCATCTCTCCCCTCCTAGTTCCATTCCCCGATCTCCGCCATAGATCATATCCCTAAGCTCTGATACCAAATGTAACGCCCCCAAAATAGGTATACATCACCTATTTTGAGTCGCCAAATACAAGGTATAGAAACAAATACAACTTCAGTAATACAATTGTCGTGCAAAATACGACAACACATATACTGTGAATTTGAATACAACTATTGTCTAATAGAGAGTATACAAACTCAAAAGGAGTCCTCATTACAATTATTGATACACTATTTTACAAAATAGTGAGGACTACTAAAACAACCATCTTGAATCATCACTCCATACCCCGGCTAGTTCCTGCTAAATTCTCTCCTCCTGAGAAGAACAATGGAACAAAAAGGAAAAGGGTGAGCTCAACTAGCCCAGCAACGAATATTATGACTAAGATAATATACAACAAATTATCATTAGTCTTCAACAGAGAATAATCTGATAAAATATTATAGATAACAAGTTTTCGATCAACAACTACAGCAGAAACAACAATCCATTAGAAGAGCCAAGTAGAGAAAGAATTCTACTATCTTCTAAGATTTAAAAGTCCATCAACAATATTTTATCCCTATAACATCAATCAATATATATCTTGAATCAAATATTCATCTTTTCACTACAGGCCAAAGATATTCATTTGTATCACCAGTTGGTCATGTTCATCTCAACACTTGTTCATCTTTGCACTACGGGCCAAAGATATTCATTAGGCAATCATTCATCTTTGCACTACAGGTCAAAGATATTCAGTTATATCATCATTTAGGACTGAGGATGACGAAAAATATCTTAAAAAAACGAATCTAGTGAGATAAAAGAACAAATATTAGGTATTCGTATTACAATTTTTTCCAAGTTCAATAATACTCCATAATAACCAATTTTGAAGCAGAATTCAAAAATAAAAATTAAAACATGGATACAATCAAAGATAGTAACCATAATAGACATCTTGGATAAAAAGAAGAAAATTTTATTTTTTGGTGAATAGTACCGTATTCGTGAATAGTGATGTATACGTGAATAGTACCGTATACGTGAATAGTAACCCCAACACAAAAAGTTCCAAATTTGATAAAAAGTTTATACCAATATTTCGGCATAATGATATTGAAATAAATAATATCATTTACGAAGAAAATAACATCCCTTACCTCAAAATGATAGTACTTCTGTTCGAAATATCGTATTTAAAGCCGAAGGAAACTTTCATTTGAATAGCAACTCTCAAAGTATCAAAACACTCACTAAAATACGCTCAACAATATAAAGAGAAAGAAAACTTGTTTCTGGTGTGATTTTCAATTCTAACCTAAGCGCTTATTTATAGGAAAATGCTAGAACGCCATAGGAGACTAAAATAATAAAATATTATTATACTTTTCTTTTTCTCTACGCATCAACCAATTTTGAATCAAGCATGCCATCTTGGACAAAAAAAATATCTGAAATTCACAAACGGATGATTTTTAATACTTCCAATCCGACAAAATACTGATAAAATACCTTAGCATTAATTCCTTCATTTATAACCACATATATAAATAAATCCATCACTTATATCCACATCAAATAAGTATTTCATTATCATATAAATCAATAATTAATTATTCACAAATAATATTACAGAATCACAATTATGACAACCAGGTGGTTCCCAGGAAAGTGGGGGCTTTCCGATAAGGATTTCTCCTTACTGGCGTGCAATTAGGTGACCAAACATCTTCTTGACACAACTTTCTAGACATTGCCAATAATGATATCTAATAATATTATTCAAATAATATGAATTATTGATCTAATAATGGGAAATAATATGCGGTGACAATTATTGAACAACAATAATATAAATATCACCGCAGCAATTATTGAATCAATAAAATAAAATATTTAACAGTAATTACTATAACAATTATTGAGTAATGACTTCTTACGTAAGAATCAATAGTTTCAAAAATAATGTGCGATCTGCATGCATCGCTTTAACCACCACCGCGCGTTTCTCAGTATTTTAACCACCGTATTCCAACGTTGTTAATTCAGTAATAATTACGCCAAGTATATATAAAAAACTCAAACTTATCATTTTCTTCATCCGACATTTATCCGTTATGGGTCCCACAAATGGCTGCGCCGTCGTACGAATATTCACCGACAGAAAAAATATTCCACGACCAAACGAATATTCCCCAACAGAAATGAGTATTTTATAACCACTTGCGTATTTTGAAAATTTTATATATATCACCCTTAACTTTAACTTTTTTATCAATTTAACCATTTACTAAATAGGAAAATTGAATATTTTTATTTCATAAAATTCGGGGTCTTACATGTACCAAGTTTAGAAAATGGATACATATGATGAAAATATAGAACTTGAATGAAATGTTGAACGATATAAATGAAGTTGGAAATTCTTAAAGCAAGAATTGTTATATAAACAAGAAGATTCAAAGAAGAATCTTGAAGAGATATGTAGATAAGAAATGGGAGTTACCTAACTCCAATAGCCAAGATAACGAATAAAATCGTAAATGATGAAAAAGGAAAGAAGGGGATCGTAAAATAAAATGATCACGAGTTAAGAAAAGAATTTTAATGGAGATGAGTATAGAATAAGATTATGACGTGATCTGTTTATGTTATAGAAGAAAGAGGGTCTGTAATGTTTGAATAATTATAGCTTAATGTTATGAAGATGACGTACTATGAAATAGTACGAGATAACTCACGAGGAGTTACAGATGATGTGATACGAGGAATTCGTATCGAGCAAAGAGCAAGTTAAGAGTAAGATAGAGTTAGGTGGGATTTCAATTGAGGACTCATGTGATGGCTGAGTTGTACAAACTCATTGTATGGGCGAGGGTTTTGTGCTTGCACTTGGTTTATCACATTGATAATCATTGGAACCTGATGTCACGTTATTTGCTATATGCATGTTGATAAGGTGATTCTTTTCTCATGTGTATAACGAATAGGTAGAGAATATAAGGTTAGTTATGAGTTCTTAAAACTCCTACTTATGGTAAGTTCATGACTCACAATCATATGGTATGTTTTGAACCCCTCAGCGAATAGACATCTATGGTCTAACTAGGATAAGTTCCGAAACTCATATGATTGTGGAAAGTTCCTGAACTCATAATGTGTGGTAAGTTTGACGAACTGGGTATAGTTATGTTGTGAATAGAGCACTGTGGATTTTTAATAGATAGAATGATTAAACAAATGATCATTAGAGAAATTAAAGTAGATGGTGGAAGCATAGGTATTCCAAATCTTCTAGCTGTGCTAGATTTAAAATTTTTGACATCAAGCTAAATTCGCACTATGTGCCTTTTTAAAATGAATTCTTTTTTACTCTCAACCCATGGTGACAAATGTGTATGTGTGGACTCCGGGACACTAACACATCGTTACCTGTTCAGATATGATATCACTAAAACTGATTTTCAAAGATTTTTGAACTGTTTAAAGAATAGTCTATGCTAATTGTTTCGGCTAGACGAAAATGATTTAAAAATATCAAAAGGTATTTTATATCATTAATGCATCATAGAACCTGGTGCAAAGATGATAAAAACGATGGAGTTATCAATGCAGAACTTCTTAGTGTTGGATGTGATCTAAGGATCATCAGCCCACTATGGTATGATGTAGTATGACAAAGTCACAAAATGACGGAATCCTCAAACGGACTGTAAATACAGTGCGGTATCATGACATCATAAAATGATTTTTGAGATTTCTTTAAGATACGAGAATATATGTATATGTGTGTATATGTATATTTCGATTGATGTTCGAATTGTTGTAGAAGTCTATGCTATTTGATTCAGCTAGATGATTATTGAAAGATGTTCATGAAATTCAAGCGCTTATTGAAAAGTTATGCCTAACCAAATTGTTTTGGTGCGGATTCAGATGTTGAAAAGCTGAGGTGAACAACCCTGTAAAAGGGGACATGTTATCGGAGACAATGGTTCCGAAAGTAATGCATATAGTCGTTACGAAGTTAAGATGTAATGTGTTGTGCACGACGTAGGGGTACGATAGGCTGATCACCTAGAGTACTTGCAGAGAGTGTTTTCAGTCTGTGTGATTGCTAAACATTCTGTTAAAGATGGTTTATGGTGGTGATGCACTGTTAAACCTGGGGAAAAGTTCAAGGTTCGTATAGTCTTATGACTGTTAAAGGTTCAAGTCGAGATACTTGATAACCTAGGGACGTAGTTTAAGGTCTTATGACCCCTCAACATGATTTGGAATCTTTTGAATTCCTGTTATTCATATCGCTTCCCAATTATTGAGCAATTGTGGAAGATTCTTATTATTCTAAAAGGTGAAAGTGGAAAGGATGAGAAAAATTAAGCAAAACATTATAATTTCAAGAAAGAAATGAAATTCCAGAAAAAGAGAAAATGTGAAACTCTTAGAAGATAAAGAGATGGGGATCTTAGAAAGATCCTTCGAGAAAGAATTTGGTTGCAGAACCTAATGAATAAATAGATATTAACATAAAATCTATTTTGATAAATGGAATGAACGAATATTAGTAAATCAAAATTTCGAGGATGAAATTCTTAGAAGAAATGGTGAATTTAATATTCCGATTGTTTATGATAACGATCCTTAGAAAAGGAAATGAAAGGGTTAATGAATATATAATAATCAAAATATAATTGAGTTCAAGTGAAAGCTTATGAAATAAAACTTACAATAATTTATTACGAAGAATGGTGGTAGTGATAATAAATAAAACCTATATTAAGATAATGTGTTGAAGTTATTCAACGATAATTATGAAAGAGATTTGGTGAAAACCTTAGTAAGGTAGGGTTTCGGTGATTCCGAGGATGGAATCCTTATAAGGAGGGAAAGGTGTGACAACCCAATTTTTTATAAGTTATTAAAATA
Organism: Panax quinquefolius; assembly: GCA_020205615.1. Classification (NCBI taxonomy): domain Eukaryota; kingdom Viridiplantae; phylum Streptophyta; class Magnoliopsida; order Apiales; family Araliaceae; genus Panax; species Panax quinquefolius. The sequence goes on along the minus strand of CM035160.1, from coordinate 74,841,238 downwards.
AGAATTTAATAATTAAAATTCTTATTATGAGATATTTTGAGTTTGAGTATGTATATATATGTGTTACATAATTTGAAATATGTGTCTCTGTGTGTAAGAGAAATATATAATCATATATTGAGAAAGTGAGGTTTAATAGTTAAGTTAACTATTGAAGAAATTAAATGAATTTAATAATTAAGTTTAAATGTTTATTGAATTAAAAAATATTTTTAAATAATTTATTTATTGAGAAAATAAATAATTTATGAAATTGTAGTATAATAATTTAATTACATGTGTATAGTAATTAAGTTAAAGCAAATGTAAATTTTATTCTTTGAAGATTTAATTTAATGAATTAATTAAATTAAATGAGTTGTTTAATATTAAAGAAAATAAGTAAATTAAATAAAGTGTTGTTTAAATCTAATTTATTGATCATCAGAAGAATTATAATAAAAATTATAATTATTATTGTAAGTTATGTAAAATGGTTACAGGTGTGACAAATAAAAATTATATAGTATAATATTATAAAAATAAATTAAAAAGGGTTTATGGGTCTAGCCAAACATGGCCTTGTGACTCTTTGCCTTTTGTAACAGCTGGGAAAAAGCTACGTAAAGACTACTTTTCAGTTATTTTATGTTGCGCTTATTATTTTCACAAGTTTGAGAGTAGAGAAGAAAAGATGAATTGGGAGAGAGAAAGAGGCAGAGAGAACTTGGAAGAAGAGAGAAAAATACAGAGAGAATTGCTGGGAGATTGAGGGTTTTGTTGCGGAAGGAATTGAAGCCACTATATATCAATTGCTTCAATAAACAAGGATTAAGGTATATTATAGTTCTAATTTTTATGTTTTGAGTTCTCTATGAAAAGTTTCTGTAAGTTATTAAGTATCGGTAGATGATTGTATTTATGTGTACATATAGTTTGGTAGAATCTGTTAGTCACCATATTTGAGTTTTATTGGAATAACCAAACACGTAAAATTGGGTTTGAGGAAGGAATTGAAATAACAGTGTTTATATTCATATAATATGGCTTAAAAAGTACAAAATTTCATGCATTATATGTGTTTTAATCTACGAATTTAAGTTGGATTATGATAATATGTTAAGAAACGAAAGCGGCGTAGTTCGAATCGTGTCAAATGATTAAGAAACGAATTCGTGATGATCAAATTCGTTAAAAGTATAAAAATGAAGAAATTTGGAAAATTATAGTTTTGATTCTTTAAATTCATATGTGTGTGATGTTTTTATATATAGAATGATGAATAGCATGTGTAGCTATGTTAGTACAAAGTTTTAGATGTTGAATTTGGGAGAAATTCTGTAGAATTGGGATTTTTGGCCTTTAACAGAGTATTAGTTCACGTTTGTAAAAGCTAGAACTGAGGCATCGTCTTGGTCTTGTTTGCTAGCCAGCGGTTGTCACGCAAGCGCATAACTTGTGGGCACTGTATGATTTACCTGAAGATATTATTACTACATGCGGCGGCCTTGAGTAGCAGATCTCGACGATGAAGTCTGCTTAATTGTAGGTCATGTGTAATGGACTTAAATTAGTTTAGCATGCATGTTAATAATGTTAAGGCACAATATAAACTACAATAACAGATTGTCATGCGTTGTTATATACAGTGTAAAAGAATTTAAGTGATTATTTAAATAAGTTATGAAATGAAACTAAATGTGATGTTTTTTAAAAAGTTGAAGATAAATGATAAGGTTTATATTGGTTCATAGTGAGATATAAGTTGAAAGAATGATTTGACTGTTAACTTGATTGGTTAATCTAATATATGTTTAAAGGGATGTAAATACGCGTTAGAAGACTTAAATGTCAATTGTAAGAGAAGTGTAACGAGATATAAGGCGGAGGTTATATAACCTAGTTGTTTTAACAAGTGTAATACATCTAATATGTGGTAACGGAATCTATGACGACTTTAATGAACATTAAGTGTCGATTTCAAAAGAAGTATAAAAAACACAAAATGGGATTATGTAATGATTAGAGTCATACGAAGAGAAGTAAACACTTGAAGATATGTGTTAAGCTTCAAAGAGACGCAAGTTATAAAAGATTAAGACTAAGAGTCATTGTGGTTTCATTATATGTATAACTAATGCATGTGAATATGAACCTTTGAACTGTTGTAGGATGTACGCAAAGCATTTAAGCTATTTTTTGGTAATTGGTAATCTACGAACCAGACAAGTCTTTCAATTCCTATTTGCTATATGAAATTGGTGATTAACTGTTTTAAATCTTTATTGTAAATAACATGATGTGTTATATTTATGTTGAAAGCATGAAACGTTAAAGTCAACTTATGACTACGGTGATTGAGTAAAGCATGCTGATTGAGTAGGGAACTTAATCTTTATACTTGTTATATGAACTATAGCCTGTATATTATGATAGTCCAATGTTTAAGAAATATATGTTGAACATGCTATTATACGCTACGTGATGCATGAAAACTGTTAGATTTTGCAAGGCTGTCGAGCTCAAACTTGCAAATAACCATTTTTGCAGGTTAAGGATTTAAGATAACACTATGTGCTACTTGAATGAAGTGGATCATAAATAATATACGGAGATTTATATTTATACTAAAGTTGCTATTTCCTTAAACCATGATTAAGACTCATGAGATGTATTAAATGTTTTATGATGTATAATTTTATATTGAGTTATAAAGCTAGAATTAGAGTTATCTGATATGTAAAGGTTATCGAATTGAAATGTAAAATTTTATATGATAACAGTGATAAGGCGAATCATAAAATAAGATTGATTCAAAGACATGTAGTAGATAAAGGTTTTGATTCAAGGAATTAAAGTAAGAAGACATAAAAGTTTAAATTATTCCTCATTATATAAAGTTTAACATCGAATAATGATGTAAAATCAGAAGGTAGATGTGTTATTAACGACAAAAGTTAATAATTAAATTGTATGAATTTTGGGGTCGTTATAGTCGTTCCCAGGAAAGAAGGGGTTTTCCGATAAGGATTTCTCCTTACTGGCGCGCAATTAAATGACCAAACCCCTTTCATAGACAGAACTTCCTTAGACATTGCCAATACTGTTATCTAATAATATTATTCAAATAATATGAATTATTGATCTGATAATGGGAAATACTATGCAGTGACGATTATTGAAACAACAATAATATAAAATATCAATGTAAAAATTATTGAATCAATAAAATAAAATATTGAACAGTAATTACTGTTAAATTTATTGAGTAGTGCCTTTTTACGTAAGAATCAATAAATAGAATTATTGTGCAATACCGTGTGCTACTGTGCAACACCGCGTATCACTGTATTTTAACCATCGGGTATTCCAACAGTGTTAACGGTGATAACTATGCCATTATTTATAAAAAAATCTCATATTTGTCATTTTTTTCTTCCGACAGTTTCCCATTGTGGGGCCCCACAATTGGCTACGTCGTCGTACGAATATTCCCCGACAGCAAGAATATTCTACGACCAAACGAATATTCCCTGACAACAATGAGCATTTTATAACCACTTGCTTATTTAAAATATTTGCACATTTTACCCATAACTAACCACATTAATCAAATCAACCCCTTACTATTTCAAAATAATAAATAGAGGAAATTCCATTTTATTCGTAAAAGTTGTGGTCTTACAACCTCCCCTCCTTATGAAATTTTAACCTCAAAATTGATGTACGTACCTGGCATTTGGAAAAAGTGAGGATACCTCGCTTTCATTTCCGATTCCAACTCCCAAGTCATTTCCTCAATAGCATGGTTCCTTCAGAAAACTTTGACTTATGGTATAACCTTTGTGCGTAGCACATGCTTCCTATCCAAAATCTTGATAGGTACCTCCTCGTACGTTAAATCTTCGATTATATCATCTGGTTCTAACCCAATAATGTGGTTTGGGTCCTTCACATATTTACGAAGTACAGATATGTGAAAAATATTATGAACATGAGACATGCTTGGAGGTAATGCGAGTCTATAGACCACATTTCCTACTCGGGCCAGAATCTCAAATGGACCAACATATCGTGGATTTAGCTTTCCTCTCTTCCCGAATCTTGGAACTCCCTTCCATGGAGCAACACGTAACAATACATGATCCCCAATAATAAATTCCACGTCCTTTCGATGAAGATTCACATAACTCTTTTGTCGATCATGTGCCGTTTGTATACGTTGTCGGATCATTTGGATCTTCTTTGTAGTCATATGTACCAACTCTGGTCCCAATAATGTTGTTTCACCCACCTCATCTCAACATACTGGAGCGAGACATTTTCTTCCATATAATGCTTCGAATGGAGCCACACCTATACTTGAATGATAACTGTTGTTGTAGGAGAATTCCACCAATGGTAGGTACTTATCTCAACTCCCTTTGAAGTCTAGAACATAGAGTCTCAATAGATCTTCAAGAGTTTGAATATTCCTTTCCAATTGCCCATCCATTTGAGGATGATATGCTGAACTAAATCATAAATCAGTGCCTATAGCTTTATGCAAATTAACCCAAAATCGTGAAGTGAATCTTGGGTCACGATTTGAAACTATGGATGCTGGCATACCATGTAATCTCATAATCTCATTCACATATATACGAGAAAGACGTTCAAGGGAATAAGTCTCCCGTATCGGCAAGAAATAAGCAGACTTGGTTAATCTATCAACAATAACCCAAATCGCATATATGCCTTGAGAAACCTTGGGATGACCCGTAACGAAATCTATGGTAATGTGTTCCCACTTCCATTTCAGAATCTCAAGTGGTTGCAATGGACCATTTGGCACTTGATGCTCTGCCTTTAAACGTTGATAAGTTAAACACCTCGAGATAAACTCTGCGATCTCTCTCTTTATATTGCTCCATCAAAATGTATGTCGAAAATCATGATACATTTTGGTGCTCTCGGGATGGATTGCAAACGGTATATTGTGTGCCTCCATCATGATTTTATGCTCAAATAAAAATTGTTAGGAATGAAAAGTCTAGAGTTGACTCAAAGTATTCCATCTTCATCGATTCTTACTTCTAGAATAACACCTTCTTGTACTTTTTTCTTCATATGCATCAGCGTTGGGTCTGTTGCTTGAGCAGCTTTAACTGTATCGATTAAAGTTGGTTCTACTCGTATATTTGATATCATCACGTGGGTACTTGGAGCCTTTAATTCTATCTTCATCCTTTGTAAGTCATACAAAATGGGTCTTTGTGTTAACAACATCGCACTCGTACCCGCATACGATCTTCTACCCAATGCGTCAGCTACCACGTTTGTTTTTCCAAGATGATATTGAATGGTATGGTCATAATCTTTCAATAGCTTGAGCCAACGTCATTGTGGCATGTTGAGTTCTTTTTAGGTGAAGAAATATTTGAGGCCTTTATGATCTGAATATATCTCCACTTTTTCCCCATACAGGTAGTGCCTCCATATCTTTAACGCGAAAACGACTGTTGCCAACTCTAAATCATGAGTAGGATAATTCCTCTCATATTCTTTGAGTTATCGCGAGGCATAGGCTATGACTTTCCCATGTTGTATGAGAACACATCCTAACCCTTTTCTTGAAGCATTGCTGTAGATAACAAATCCATCAGAACCAGATGGTATTATCAGAATAGGTGTCAAAATGAGTCTCCTCTTGAGCTCTTGGAAACTCTTCTCACATTCTTCGCTCCATACGAATTTTGTATCTTTTTGAGTCAGCTGAGTTAACGGAGTAGCGATTCGAGAAAATCCTTCCACGAATCTCCGATAATAACCAGCTAAGCCCAGAAAGTTACGTACTTCATTCACCGACTTAGGTTGCTCCTAACTTTGTATTGCTTCAATCTTTGTTGGGTCAACAGATACTCTATGTTTTGACACCACGTGTGACGCCCCAGAAAATCGAATTTTTAGGAGAATTAAAATTTTATTTAATTATAAAGATTAAATGAATTTAATTGATTATTTATGGGAGCAAGCTAATTGAAGCTCGTTCTATGACCTAAACATATCATAACGTCGTAGTATTTTGGCTGCGTGGTAGAATTAAAGTGTTTGAATTTCCAAGACGAAAATAAAAGCTTTCCGAGAAATTGTCCGAAAAACACTATTCACGCATTTCTGCTCGGGAATTATTTTTGAACTTCCAAAAAATACGTAATGATAGAATATCGAGGTGAGATGGAATATCCAATAATATTTCAGTTATGGAAAATGTAATATTTCGCATGTGGACTTAATTTGAGAACGTTAGGAAAATCAAGTGTTAAGAAGTTAGGGTAATAATTGTATGATAAGTAAATTGTGCGAGGTAGAGTATAAGAGTATGATACGAGGTATTATACGAGTATGTATGAATGATGATATATCGTATATCATGAATTAGTATATGAGTTAGAATACAATAATTATATGTATAATACGTTATAAGGCTTTAAGGCAAATGTAATGGATTTGTTGAATTGTGAAGGAAATTGTATTATTCAATGGGAAGTGTGATAAGGCCCAAATGTAAGTATGGTTAAGATCAATGTAAATTTATGTGCAAGCTCAAGTATTTGTTTAATTACAAGCCCAATGGATAAGTTAAGATTAATTAAGCTAAAGGCCCAAATTATGAACTATGGGCTATAAAATGGTTTAAACCAATTGGGCAACCCATGGATAATCCAATGTGATAAACAAGTAAACTTAAAGGCTAAGTTATGTGGTTAACAAGTATACTTAACGATTTAGTATGTGTGATGGCCAAGTTTAGGTGGTGAGCAAGTTAACTTAATCACAAAGTAATGAATAGTAAGGAGGTGGAGTGGCCTAAAAGGCTAAACTACCCTAACCTTGGAAATCCTATAAATAGCAAGCTTGGATTCATTTGTTTGGTTGTTTCATTTCATCCAACTTATAAGTTGAGAGCTTATTTGCTTGAGAGAATAAGCACATATAAAGTTAGACTTCCCTTGTTAAATTTCCAACCAACAACTTATAGCTTATTGGTTTGAGAGAAAAAGCAAGAAAAGCTAGAAGATTAGCCTTGTTAATTCAAGAAGCAAGAAGGAGATTAAAGATGTACCAAGTGTTATTCAAGAGTAAGTATTCTTAAACCATGTTTCTCTTTCTCTTCCATTGTTAGAGAAGGGGGTATTTGTAGAACTAGCATACTAAGGAATGATAAATTAAAGGGCTTAACTCTTAATAAGCCGTATAAGTCATGAATAAGCTATTTGTAATCATATAAGTTAAGAACTTGTGAAGATCAATAATGAACATATAATAACTTGTAAGAACTTGTAACATGTTTATATTAATAAAGTTAGTATGATAATAAGGAGAAAGAATAATGGTTAGAAGTCATTAACCATAATAAGTCATATGGAAAGAAGACATAAGTCATGAGAAATAGAAATATAAGAAATTTATAAGTTATAAATTTACAAAGAACGAGTAATAACTTATCATGTTTATAAGTTAATGTAGTATGGATGTCAAGATGTTAGTATGATGGATTGAATCCTTTTGAAACGAAGAACAAATCTTAAGTAACGAAGTTTCGCCGGAATTCACACGATTAGACGACAATCGTCGAATTCCTGAAATTCTCGGAATGGAAGTCAAATTTTGATATTGAGTTTGGAAACGTTGGTTTTCAATGGTGACAAGTCTTATTTGGCATTATGGAGTTGCGGACTCAAAAATGGCCGGATTCCTACTTAGAAACGAAGAAAAAGCGAAAGCGTTGAACGTTCACGAACGCTTATCGTTTTCGTTAAAAATGGACTAATAGGTGAAATTTTAGCAAACGAAGTCGAATAGATAAAATTCTTGCATAAACCTGTAAAGTATGTGATTTATGAACCGTAGGCTCTTGAACGAGCCAATTCAGACTTATAACGAAGAAGTTACGAGGTCGGGAATCTCCCAAAGTCAAAAAAATCTGTCAAATTTATCTCTGGCACAGAGTTCGCGTCGCGGTGCGACTCCAAGCCTAAATGACAGGAGCCGCAACGCCCAAGTGAGCCTCAGCCCCTGCAAACTCGCGTCGCAGCGTGACAAGTAACAAAGGGACTCAGCATGCAATACCGCCGAGTCCTGTCCTCCAAGCCCTAATGGTGACACACCAGAAGCGCATAACAAAGCAACATCAAAGCACAAATAGCCCGGCACTTAAAAAGCTAGACAGAAAAGAATGGTTTCAAGTAGAAGATGAAGGGAAATTGTTTAGTAACAAACTAAAGGACTTAATAAAACATTGTTAAGTCATAATTAAAACTCAAGTGTGATCACTTAGAGTTAAACAAAGTTAATTGAATGTAAACAAGAATGGTATACAATAAGTGTACATAACCAATGCCAATTAAGTGTCAATTAATAACGAAAGGATGTAACAATCCAAGATTTTATTTGTATTTTAAATTATTTATTAAATTAAAGAAATATGTGATTTTGTTAGTAAATATTTATAAATTATATTTATTAGATAATATTATAAATTAATTTGATTTATAGTTATTATGTTGTGAGATAACATGAGATGTTATATTGTTGTTGTGATGTGATAAATTAAGATGGTATATTAAATTATTAAATAAAATTATAATAAAGTTATAATTTTGTGATGTTTGCTTAAGTTGAGTATTTATTTAAAATATAGTATGTATAATTATTTTATTTAATTAATGTTGGATATGGAAATCCAAATAAGTCATATGTGGTTATAAATTATAAACTAAGTTGTTTATTAAAATAAATTAAAGGAGTTTAATTAGTTTTTACCAAACAAGACTTAATTATATAAGTCTTTATTTTAAAGACTTTTTGCCAAACAAAGCCTTAGGCTTTTGGATTTCTTTTAATATTCGAATTATAAATAAAATAAATAATATATATTAAATAATAAATAATATATATTATAACTGATAACTTATTATTCTAATTATTATAACGTCGGTTTCAGACGTTTGGGTGTGTGCATTGGGTTAGGTTTTATTATGCGTAAAAATCATTTGGCCTAAGTCTACTGAGGAAGAAGGGGAGAAAGGTTACAGAGAATAGAGAGAGTTAAGAGGAAGATTTTTGGAGAAGTTCAAAGAAATTCGTGGTGTTCTAGCAAGAATTACCGAACAATAGAAGGTATTTCCATAACTTTGATTATATATATTTATATATATGTATATATATGAATTTTACGGCATATTTCTAAGTTCTGTGAATTCATCTTTTTGGAATTGTTGATATACAATTGATTACTTGTTATTGTATATGTTTGTGATGATTAGAACTAGTATTTAGTCACGAATTATTATGCTAATTTCGTTTAAAAGGAAGAAAACTAATTACAGTGAATATTTTCTTATATAACTTATGTAAGTACCAAATTTGGTGGTTAGTTTGTATGTTAATCGATGAATTGAGTCTTGTATATGTTAATTTGGTAAGAAACGAAGAGAACGTAATTTGAACGAAGCGATTTGGTCAAGTATAGAGATCACAGTGTTGATTTTTGTGAAGAATATCAAAAATTGAGTTTTTATATAAAAATGAGGAATTTGAGAAATTAAACTAGTTTAAGTTGTTGTTAATTGTTCTATATTGATATATATGTGAGGAAACATGTTTGTAATAGTTTTATATCATTTGTTTGTGTTAATTTCACTGTTTGGTGGGTGAAATTCGTGTTAGTTGGGCTAAAGCTCTGGCCACTATTCATGCCAAGCTTTAGTTTCACGCTTCATCAAGTACACAAGTTAGCAATGCTACAAGGCAAAATGTTGGCAAAAATGTTCTTAAGGCTTGCTAGCCAAGATTCTTGTGGAATCTAAGTTGTGTATGGGCAATTATGCCTACCATATTTCGCTCGAGATGGTGAGTTTTGCTGTTGCAGCAGACTTGGGGTATCAACATAACTTGGTCTAAGGTTATGTTAATGTGTCAAATGTGTAACGACATGGTTAAAACAACATAGTGTTATGTGGTTAGTGATTCTAAAGTTATAAGAAGTTAGTAGACTATGAAAATGACATGTTGTGATTTATTGAGAATGAGGATTAGTAAATGAGTATTATGAAGGTTAACACTTGAAATTTCTGATATTTATATAGTAGCATGAGACTTATACTAAATTAACAAGTTTAGCTATAAATGGGTGTTATTTTGGAAGTGGATGTTAACATGTTTAATAGATATTGTGATTTCACTAAAATACAGTTTCGTGTTATGTGGTTTATTTATATGGTTAGACCTTCAACTAAAGGTTATAACGTAACTAAGATGAGAAATGAATCTATGAGGTTAATGTGTATGTGGCTAATTGATGTGATAATCCTAATGGTATGTGTAGGATATTGGAGTACGTGAGTTGTAATTATATAGCTTACGCAAGAGGCAAGTTTCCTAACCTTTGCTACATTATTATTCAGCAAGGTTACTTTTCACTGTTATGTTATACTCATGCAAATTCTCTATCTCTAATCTCTTGTTTAACCATTTATTGTCATGTGAATTCTTTACCCTCATTTATTGTTGAGCAAATTAGTTAATCTTTATTTCTTTATTTCAAACGAGATTACTTTGGTTATTCAAAGTCTCTAATGTTGTTTATTCAGCTACTAATAACTGTTGTTTGATCTTCGTTCTCCAATGTCATTGTACTATCCTACATTATTGTACTGAACTCTAAGTTGTCTAGCAATTCTTTACCAATTCAACTAATCCTTAGTTGATGAATGTTTTAAGCTCTAAATTACCCTTGAAGTCAACCCAAACCAAACTTCCTTTGGTTTGCATATGGACTCACACAAATTTTGAAATCATGTTGTCGATGATAACATTTGTTCAATTTAGAAATTGTTAATACTCTTGTTCTTATTGATTCAACGATATACCTTGTTCATAAAGATATTATAATCAAACTCTTGAATAGTTATTTGTTTCTATCTGATTCAACCAGTACTTGGTTGATGAGCATTCTAAAGATCTAGAATTCCTTGAAAGCTAATTCCCAACCAAACTTCATTTGGTTCGGAACCTGATGATCTAAGCTGAGATGAACAACCCTATTATTAGGGGATTATTTTAGAAATACGCAATAACATTAAAATGTTTGCGCAATATATAGTACAAAGGGCTGATCACCTGGAGTACGGAATGATGGTCCATATAGTCGTTTAAACGGTTAAAGGTTACAGTAGAAACACCTGTTAACCTAAGACAAAGATGATGATTATAGTCTTTTAGACAGTTAAAGGTTAAAGTAGAAATACTTGAAAACCTAGAGTATAGTTCGTGGTCTTGTGACCCTCAGTGTATTCTTTGATGTTGATATCTATTGTTAACTTAAACGTTCATTATTCCTTTGAACTTATAGCTTTTGAATTAAAGTTTATCGTTCCGGTAAGAGAATTTTACAATTGAAAGTTCAGTTATTGTCATTCATAAAATGTTATTGTATATTATTCTTCTTGTGAGCAATTATTTGCTCACTCTTGCACCACACAATGCAGATGCAGTTAAGAAGTTTGAAGAGCTTTTTTCAAGCAAGGGCAAGGATAAAGTGCTTGATTAGATGACGATGTTTAATTTACCTTTTATTTATGAAGCTTATGTAATAGATTTAATTATGATCATGTTTTAATTTTTCGCTGATGATTGTAATGAAGGTTAGATGACCTGGGATTTATTTTAGATTATGTAACCCTTTAATGGGAGATTGATTGTTTAAAATTTTGAGTTTAATTATAGGCTTTGTTTATGGGTAGTTAGTTATGATTTAATTGGACAGTGAACACCAAATATGTGGAATTGAAGTACCCAAATTTGGGGGTGTTTGTGACGCCCCCAAAATTAGGTATACGTCACCCATCTTGGGTCGCCACTTACATGGTACATAAATTCAAATACAACTTACTAACCTAACTGTCGTGTACAATACGACATAAACTGTGAGTTTGAATACAAATATTGTCTACTAGATATACTGTGACGCCCCCAAAATTAGGTATACGTCACCCATCTTGGGTCGCCACTTACATGGTACATAAATTCAAATTCAACTTACTAACCTAACTATCGTGTACAATACGACATAAACTGTGAGTTTGAATACAAATATTGTCTACTAGATATTATACAAACTCAAAAGGAGTCCTCATTACAACTATTATCACACTATTTCACAGAATAGTGAGGACTACTAATGCTATCCTCTAGACCATTACTTCTTCTTCTCGACTCGTCCCAAATATGTTCTCATTTCAAGAGAAAAATGAAAAGAAAAGAAAGGGTGAGCTCAACTAGCCCAATAAGAAATATTATGACTAAGATAATGCGAATAAATTATCATTAGCCTTCAACAAAGGTTAAACCGATAAAATACAATAGACAACCGCAAATTTTTAATCATAGCTGAATAAGCAATCCATTAAAAGAGTCAAGTAGAGAATAAAGTCTACTATCTTTTAGGTTTTAAAAGGTTTTCATCAATTTTTATCATTTGAGACTCAAATTAATAAATAAACCACCACATCTAATCATCCCCGTATTCACTGGCCAAGGATTTTCATCAAATTATCAATGGTCATGACTATACCGAATCACCCCGGTCATAATCATACCAAAAACTATCCATCACCGCATTACATGTGCCACCGAGTACTTTTGTCACATCATTTATATCAAGTCATGATTATACCGAATGATCCTCGTCATAATCATACTAAGTTCATCTATGCACGTAAGCCAAAGATAACATAATATAACATGAGGATGATGACAATGACATAATAATTCAATAAAACAAGTTCAAGAATTATTTAATCCATGAATTATTAACGCCCAAATTGTCAACATGATATCGCTTTTAGAGAGTAAAATTCAAGAATGATCGTAAGAATATTTCCATGAAAAGATACCGGATGAAATGCAAATATCAATGATATTCTACTAATTTCATGGAGTATAAGTCAAAGTTTTAACCAACCGGGTATAATAAAGAATGGAATAACAAAAGAAATCACCATGCATGCGGTACTTTGCATGATGCAAGTTATTCCAATGTAATAATAATAACGGAACCAGTCGTGAAATTCACACCGACGGTGATGTTCCAACAGTAATAATAAAGATGGAACTGCATCCTGTAAAACACACGATAGGATATTCCAATGAATGATAAAGATTTTAACCAGTCCTGTAAAAACACACGCATGTGATGTTCCAATGTAATAATAATAAAGACGGAAACCAGTCCGATGTAAAACACACACGCATGTGATGTTCCAATGTAATAATAGAAGAATGTCACCAAGTATAGGGTAAACCACAGATACAAAGTTATTCCAATGTAATAAATAAGAATGGAATAATATAAGAATTTCACCAAGTATAGGGTATGCCATGTGAGATATAAGTCATCATGTATAGGGTATGCCACTTTTACAGGTTATTCCAACAGAATAATAATGAATGGAATAACAGAGGTTCTCTTCATGAATACAAACGAATAATATCCCTTACCGTAAAAGAACCGAATATAGAAGTAGTGAAGTAGCAGAATACTCTTCTTCTTTCTATAATTTTCTCTTTATAGCTTCTCTCTATAATTTCTCTCTCTAGAGTTTCAATGAATTCGTAAGAAAATAATGAAGGAATGAGCTTCTATTTATAGGAAAATGGAATGCATAAGAATTAATCCATGAACTATCCAGTTTGATTTACTTTAATCTGACGGTCCATATTTAAAGAAAAATCTTTTAAATAAAATATAATATATTCTATTTATATAAAACATTTTACTATGCAAACACTATGCAATACTATGCAAAACACTATGCAAAACACTACGCAACACTATGCATAATAAAATATAATATATTCTATTTATAGAATAACTTTAATAAAGTATTCTATTTTATATAAAAGATGTTTCGCTTTTATTACGTTAATAATACGAATAAAACAAAACGTCATTATCGCTATAATAATTCATATTATTAATCGACAATAATGGAATCAAACCGAGTGACTTCTCACATAAGCATCAATAATCAATACCGCAGTTAGCTACTATGCATCCACACGTATTCTCGTACTTTTACTACCGAGTAGTTCAACAAGAACTACTTGTGAAAACTCCGCCGTTATTTCAATAAAATATTTTTGTCGCTTTTCTCAATCCGATAATAATTTCATTAGGGGATCCACCAATAATTGAGTCATTGTATTTAATATTCCCTCGCTAAACCGAATATTCCCCACCAATCGAATATAATATAACCACTTGCATACTTTGCAAAATTTATAAATACTACCCACAACTATAATATTATCTCAAATTCACACCATAATATTAAAAATTATTTCGACAAAATTTAAATCTTTATCGATAAAATCTGGGTCTCACAATCTCCCCTCCTTATGGAATTTCTACCTCGAAATTAGGGTACGCACTGATATGATAAAGAGGTGAGGATACCTTGAATACCTTTATCGTTGAAAACATTAAATTCATCTTTGCAATCCTACCAAAGATATTCATTAATAATTCATCTTTGCACTACAGTGCCAAAGATATATAACCAGAAAACCAATAATACCGAGACTTAGCTTAATAGTATCACGACCACGAATTATCCATGCACTCATCGCCAAGGATATTCGTGTTTTCAATTACATACCATGATTATACCGAATAATCCGTGGTCATAATCATACCAAGTATATCAATGCACTACTACCAAAGATAACTTTTACCACATCCATGAATTAATATTTCATTCGAGACTCAAATAATAATTAATCCATATCATCGAATCATCCCCGCACTACGTGCCAAGGATATTCATTAGTATCACGACCACGAATTATCCATGCACTACTACCCAAGATAATTGTGTATTCATTAAGATCACGACCACAAATTATCCATGTACTACTACCAAAGATAATTGTGTATTCATTAGTATCACGACCACAAATTATCCATGCACTACTAAAAAGATAATTGTGTATTCATTAGTATCACGACCACAAATTATCCATGCACTACTACTTAAAGATAATTGTGTATTCATTAAGTATCACGACCACAAATTATCCATGCACTACTACCAAAGATAATTGTGTATTCATTAAGATCACGATCACAAATTATCCATGCACTACTACCAAAGATAATTGTGTATTCATTAGTATCACGACCACAAATTATCCATGCACTACTACCAAAGATAATTGTGTATTCATTAAGATCACGACCACAAATTATCCATGCACTACTACCAAAGATAATTGTGTATTCATTAGTATCACGACCACAAATTATCCATGCATTACGGCCAAAGATAATTGTGTATTCAATTACTACTTATGATTATACCGAACAATCCTCGGTCATAATCATACCAAGTCCATCTATGCACTACACAAGCCACGTATGACTTTCAACGTAATATAAGCATGAGGATAATGATATAAAGAATCAATCAAATGAGATAAAGGATAAATATTAAACATTTATAATATAATTTATCCAGATTCAAGAATATCCCCATGTTTTCAATCACTTAATAATCTCATAATCTAATATCATTAATATTATAACAATATTTTAATCACTTCTTAAATTTATAAACAATTTATCTTAATTGTTTACGCTTTACCATATAATGCATTTAATCATTCAAAATGCCATACTCATAAGATATCATCACCAATTATCAAATCTCTCAAAAATATGCATATATACTCTATATAGGATTCTTTAGCCATAAAATCCTATTTTCAACTTTGTTACTTCACATAACATATTTAACTCATATGTTCTTCAGAATTAAACTATTTTCATGAAAATACCAAATCAGTCCCAAAAATATTTCTTTTCTGGGATTTAGCATAATATAGTCCCATAATGAAAATATATTTTTCTCGAATTTTTAAAATTCATTTACTATTTTTCAAAATCAATTTCCACTTAATTCCTTAAGAAATTAGCTACCTCAAGTTTAAGTCCAAAATTCCTAAATCTTGGCAGGACCTTACACATGTTAACGTGAGCTTCCAGTTTAAATTTCATGGTCATCGGAGTTATAGAACTTGATATAGCATTTTTCGGAAAAACCTAAATATTGAAATAGTCATAACTTGCTCATTTTAAGTCAGAATGAGCTCATTTTTGGACAGGAGGTACTTTATACCATATACTTTCATGTCCCAAAAGGCCAGAATTTTTCTCATAATTTAAGTGGCCGAAACAGCCCCTTAAAGTTTCTGGGCAGTAGCATTTTTGAAATTTACAGCTTTGGCCTCCTTTGCTAAAATCAGTCCACACAAAAATCTACAACACCTTTTCCAGTAATTCCACTTGGATTAGTTAGGTAACTCATAGATATAACTCTAGGACTTGACCACATTCAAAAATTCAAAATATAATAAGAGATATGGTCAATTGAATTTCATGTTACGTTTTTCATCAAAATCTGATTTTCAACTTTTTGTGATTTCTAAGAAACTTTCATGTTTTCACATAATAACCAACATAACTCATCATAACACTTACTAATACTTCATATACCCATAATTTTCATTAGTCCAATGCTTTTATTATGACTTTCATCATAATCCTCGTAAACAGATCCTTTTAGTTGAAGAAATATTTGAGGGTTTAAGAAATGGATTTTTTGTCTTGGGTCAATACAAAAAATTCGATTTCACGCCTAGGTAGGCTAGAAATCTTCAAGAATACGTCAAGAAATTTATTAATGATATAAATATCATTCAAAATCATACTCTCGTCCAAGACTTGGATAGTACGTCACATTAATACCAACTGTGACTTTCATCCCAACTTTGATATAGACGTCACAATGACACCTTACATAAATGTATAGTCAAAAACTGCTTTTAGAAATTAGAATCTTTGGGAAGTGCTCAAGAAACCTTCATACATGGGAGGCCATGCTTCTAGGTTATGATAGATATCATATGGCCACGTAATTATTCTCTGGTTTACCCAATAGACCCCAAAGAAAAATGAGAAGATTACTATCATATTCTTCCCAATGGTGAGTCTTCTCTTGATTTATCATTATCTCCACTGCCTCAAATTGAGAATTATACTTCAAACAAACACCAAGATCATATAGGTAGTGCTCAGAAATATACTCAAAGAAGTGGATGAGCACAACCCCGCCTTTATGATGACACGAGGTTGTATGTCATTAGACATCTTGTATGATAGTGGCAAAACACTCTTCCAACGTTGGGTTCGCCTCACCCTAGTTGATTCACCAAATATAACTACTAAATGATGACCACCGCTCTATTCCAATCATTACTCCCGCCGACCTAGCTACACTCTTATTACACCGAAAGGAATTGTGAAGCAAAAGGGTTAATTAATATATCAAATATTATCCCTATACTCCTAAATCAACCAATTAAATAACAAATAAACTTAGGTAGGTCATACTAGCGAAGGAATTCCCGTCTCATCCCTCCTAGTTCTTATCTCAATCTTAGCCAGGATCATATCCCTAAGCTTTGATACCAACCGTGACGCCCCAAAATTAGGTATACGCCACCCATCTTGGGTCGCCACTTACATGGTACATAAATTCAAATACAACTTACTAACCTAATCGTGTGTACAATAATACGACATAAACCGTGAGTTTGAATACAAATATTGTCTATTAGATATACTTTGTGACGCTTCTAAAATTAGGTATACGCCACCCATCTTGGGTCGCCACTTACATGGTACATAAATTCAAATACAACTTACTAACCTAACCGTCGTGTACAATACGACATAAACCGTGAGTTTGAATACAAATATTGTCTACTAGATATTATACAAACTCAAAAGGAGTCCTCATTACAACTATTATCACACTATTTCACGTAATAGTGAGGACTACTAATGCTATCCTCTAGACCATTACTTCGCTTCTCCGACTCGTCCCAAATATGTTCTCATTTCACAAGAGAACAAAGAAAGAAAGGGTGAGCTCAACTAGCCCAAAGAAGAAATATTATGACTAAGATAATGCGTAATAAATTATCATTAGCCTTCAACAAAGGTTAAACCGATAAAATACAATAGACAACCAGCTTTAATCACAGTTGGAATAAGCAATCCATTAAAAGAGTCAAGTAGAGAATAAAGTCTACTATCTTTTAGGTTTTAAAAGGTTTTCATCAATTTTTATCATTGAGACTCGACAATAAATAAACCACCACATCTAATCATCCCCGTACTACACGGTCAAGGATTTTCATCAAGTTATCAATGGTCATGACTATACCGAATCACCCCGGTCATAATCATACCAAAACTATCCATCAACGCATTACAAAGCCACCGAGTACTTTTGTCACATCATTTATATCAAGTCATGATTATACCGAATGATCCTCGGTCATAATCATACTAAGTTCATCTATGCACGTAAGCCAAAGATAACATAATATAACATGAGGATGATGACAATGACATAATAATTCAATAAAACAAGTTCAAGAATTATTTAATCCATGAATTATTAACGTCCAAATTGTCAACATGATATCGTTTAAGTGAGAGTAAAATTCAAGAATGATCGGAAGAATATTTCCATGAAAAGATATCGATGAAATGCAAATATCAATGATATTCTACTAATTTCATGGAGTATAGAAGTCAAAGTTTTAACCAACCGGGGTATAATAAAGAATGGAATAACAAAAGAAATCACCATGCATGCGGTACTTTGCATGTAGATGTGTTATTCCAACAGTAATAATAATAACGGAACCAAAGTGTGTGAAATTCACAATCGGCAGATGTTCCAACAGAATAATAAAGATGGAACCCGGATCCTGTAAAACACACGATAGGATATTCCAATGAATGATAAAGATTTTAACCAGTCCTGTAAAAAACACACGTATGTGATGTTCCAATGTAATAATAATAAAGATTTTAACCAGTCCGATGTAAAACACACGCATGTGGATGTTCCAATGTAATAATAGAAGAATGTCACCAAGTATAGGGTAAATCACAGATATCTGTGTTATTCCAATGTAATAAATAAGAATGGAATAATATAAGAATTTCACCAAGTATAGGGTATGCCGCGTATACAGGTCATGTATAGGGTATGCCACTTTTACATGTTATTCCAACAGAATAATAATGAATGGAATAACAGAGGTTCTCTTCATGAATACAAACGAATAATATCCCTTACCGTAAAAGAACCGAATATAGAAGTAGTGAAGTAGCAAAATACTCTTCTTCTTTCTATAATTTTCTCTTTATAGCTTCTCTCTCTATAATTTCTCTCTCTGAGTTTCAATGAATTCGTAAGAAAATAATGAAGGAATGAGCTTCTATTTATAGGAAAATGGAATGCATAAGAACTAATCCATGAAACGGTCCAGATTGATTTACTTTAATCGACGGTCCATATTTAAAGAAAAATCTTTTAAATAAAATATAATATATTCTATTTATATAAAAACATTTTACTATGCAAAACACTATGCAACACTATGCATAATAAAATATAATATATTCTATTTATGTAATAACTTTAATAAAGTATTCTATTTTATATAAAAGATGTTTCGCTTTTATTACGCTAATAATACTGAATAAAACAAAACGTCATTATCGCTATAATAATTCATATTATTAATCGACAATAATGGAATCAAACCGAGTGACTTCTCACATAAGCATCAATAATCAATACCGCAGTGCTACTATGCAACCACACGATTCATTGTATTTTTACTACCGAAAGTAGTTCAACAAGAACTACGGTAAAACTCCTACCGTTATTTCAATAAAATATTTTTGTCGCTTTCTCAATCCGACAATAATTACATTAGGGGTCCACCAATAATTGAGCTAGTTATGCGAATATTCCCCGCCAAACCGAATAATATTCCCCGACCAATCGAATATAATATAACCACTTGCATACTTTGCAAAATTTATAAATACTACCCACAACTATAATATTATCTCAAATTCACACCATAATATTAAAAATTATTTCGACAAAATTTAAATCTTTATTGATAAAATCTGGGGTCTCACAGTGTTACAAGTTGGTATCAGAGCCTTAGGTTATGAACATTAGGTGGGGAAACCTTAAGCTATAACCTTCTAAGAGATCGAAAACATAGAGGTGATAAACTCTTATCGAGTTCTAAGGAATGAATTAAGGAAATTCATTGAAGATAAAAAAAATTCTTTGTGCTTGTGTGTTGTGACTTATGTGCTCGTGAGTACTTAGGAGTATTTAGGAGTAGCATACGTCAGGAAATTCACTAACAACAGAAATATTATTCAAATATAATGTATTTTTTTTCAAGTCCATGACATGGGCTAAGAAAGCTTGACATCCGTTTTTCAATAAACGAATGGCTTTATGGCTTGATTTGATAGTGATTGGCTTTAGTGGTTTGGTTGCTTGAATTTGCATAGTAGGTTGGTTACGAATATGAAAACTAACAACCTTACGAAAATAATCAATTTTGGCATGATGAGTAGTTAACCAATCAATCCTTAAAATCACATCAAATGCAAGTATTTTCAAAGAAATAAGATCGACAGGTAATGTGATGGTCCCAACTTAAATCAAGCAAGATTTATAAACTGTGGATGTAACGAAAGTTTATCCTAACGGAGTTTCAATAGATAAGTCAAAGTCTAATTTCTCAAGGGTCAAGTTCAAACATTGAGCACAAGTAGGAGAAATAAAAGAATGGATAGAACCGGTATCTAATAAGGTATAAACTTCGCAAGAGTTTATGATTAGCTTATACATGATCACCTCGTTCGGGTTCCTCGTGTTTTGGGCAATCACGACAAATGCTCTTCTAGGAACCACTGACTTTGACTTTTCTGGGACAGCCTTTGGAGTCACCATCCCCGCTGAACTTAGTTTCGCTACAGGACAATCTCGAGCTATATGACATTCCTTTCCACAGTTATAACACACCTTGAATTGTTGTGGGTAGTTTACACTGATGTGTCCCTCTTTCCCGCATTTATAACATACGACCGGTGGTCGTTCTCCTCCCCTATGAACAGTTTATGTTGGTTCTGACGTCTTCACGTTGTCATTGTTGTACATTCTCTTTTTGAAATCTCCCCCCGACTTTCTTCTTCTACTATCATGGCCATGATTATCACCAGAGTGGTTATCGTTTTTGTCTGGATATTTTCTTCCTCGCTGGTTATCTTTGCTCCGATGACTGCTGCCACCGGTATGACCCTGGTTGTGGTCCCTTGGTTGAACAGACTCATTATCTCGTTCTAATAATTGAGCCATGTTCACAACATCTGAATATAGAGAAAATTTGTGAGAAATGAGGTATTAACGAATTTTTGGTTTCAAACCTCTTAGAAACATTCACATCATACGTTCCTCATTCTCTACCAAATGAGGTGCAAACTTGGATAACTCCGCGAACTTAGCCTCGTACTGGGACACAGTCGTGTTGTTCTGTTCTAGTCTGATAAATCCTACCTCATTCATATGACGAATACTTTCGGGAAAGTACTTGTTATTGAACAATTTTGGGAACGCTTCCCAAGATATATTGAGTGCAGCTGGCTGGGTACGCTTCACAAATTCCCACCAGTAATCTGCCTCACCACGAAACATAAAGGTAGCGAATGGAACCATCTGTTCCTCCATGCATCCCAAGACATCAAATATCTTGGTAATTTGTTTAACCCACGTTTTTGCCTTAATCAGATCCGGCTTTCCCAAAAATGTTGGTGGTCCCAACTCTTTAGACTGCTTGGCTGTGACAAGCCACGCGTTGCTATTATTTCCACCCGTATTTTGTACACGAGTCTCCCTCGTCTGATTTTGTATGAACTGTAAAAAGCTTCTAAACATCCCATCATTCATCGTTTGATCGGTGATGTTATTTACCGGAGGAATATTACCATCATATTGTACGTTCTCCTGGTTGGTGATTAAAGGTATCTCCACGGTCTCATTCACTCCATTGTTAACATTTTCAGCTGTCATTCTCAAATATTGTCATAAAATAAGGGTTAATTAATGAAATTGACATTCCACATATTATCCATATATTCTGACCGGCCAATTAAATACCAAATAAGCTTAGGTATGACACACTAGCGAAGGATTTACTCGTTTTCCCCTCCTAGTTCTATTCCCCGATCTCCACTAGAGACCATATCCCTAAGCTCTGATACCAACTGTGACGCCCCCAAAATAGGTCCATACAACCCATTCTGAGTCACCAAATACATGGTACAGAAAACAACTACAACTTTATTATTACAATTATCGTGCAAAATACGACAACACATATGATGTGAGTTTATATACAAATATTGTCTTCTAGACAATATCCAAACTCAAATAAGTCCTCCTTACAATTATTAATACTCTATTTTACAAAATATTGAGGACTGTTAAAACAACTGCCTTGAAACATCACTCCACACCCCGACTAGCTCCCACTATATTCTCGCCTCCTGAGAAGAAAAATGGAACAAAAAGGAAAAGGATGAGCTCAACTAGCCCAGTAAAGAATATTATGACTAAGATAATGTAAAACAAATTATCGTTAGCCTTCAATAAATCAGATAAAATATAATGGATAATAAGTTTTAGATCAATATTCGCAGCGAAAATAACAATTCATTAGAAGAGTTAAGTAGAGAATAAAGTCTACTATCTTCTATGATTTAAAAGTTCATCATCAATATTTTATCCATGTAACATCAATCAAAACAAATCTTGAATCAAATATTCTGTAAAACCCCAACATTTTGAATAAAGATGAATTTTCTATAAATATTAATTTTGAATATTATGGAGTGAAATTGATATAATAGTTGTGGGTAATATTTATAAATTTTGCAAAGTACGCAAGTTGCTATATAATATTCGATTGGTCGGAGAATATTCGTTTTAACAGGGAATATTCGTACAAAGGCGTAATCATTGGTGGACCCCACAACCAAATTATTGTCGGATTGAGAAAACGACAAAAATATTTTATTGAAAATAACGGCGGAAGTTTTACCGTTAATACTGTTGAACTACTCGGTAGTAAAAACAAAGATGTCTGGCGTGGTTGCATAAGAGCAGCACTGCAGTATTGATTATTGATGCTGCTTACGTGAGAGGTCATTCAGTTTTGTTCAATTATTGCTATAGTAATTGTTGCATAGTATCTCACGTTATTTGATTCAATTATTGTCAATATTTTATATATTGTTAAAATCAATAATTGAGATGACAAAGTTATTAATATTATTATTTGAAATATTAACGATGTCTAGAAGTTCTGTCAAGGAGAGGTATGGTCACCTAATTACGCGCCAATAGGGAGAAATCCTTATTAGCAAGCCCCCTCTTTCCTGGGAACGACCTGGTCGATTAATATTGTGAATTATAATAATGATGATAAATATTGTTGAATATTATGAGTTATAATATTTATTGAAGATTATGCTAATTAAGAAAAAGAGTATTAATTGATAAGCAATAGATGTTTACTCTATTATTTTGCTAAATTAATATTTCTTCTATTAAATTTTGGAAGTGGGCGTATTATGTAATGAAAGGGGCAATCATCAATTTTCTTCCAAGTGGGTAATCTAGCAGGATGTAGCTTGTTGACAAAAATCTCCAATTATGCTACTTTTTGATAACTTATGAGTGGGGAGATGTTTTCATTGGACCATTTCTTTAATTTAGCATGTGTTGTCTATTTATATATTTATATGATATTGGGTTGCTTTGTTCTTATTGGAGGAAGGTTTGAATTTTGCATCCGAATAATTGATTCAGCCAATTAAGTTGTACTCTATAGTTTTGTTTTTTTACTTTGAGAAGTTAGGCCCTGTGAATTATCGGGCGCAAGCTTTGGCCCGTGAATTTATTTCAACTGTGCATCCATGAATTTTCTTAAAATAGTACCCTTTCCATTCTTCTATAAATAGAAGCTCATTCCTTCATTATTTCTTACGAATTCATTGAAACTCTAAAGAGAGAAACTATAGAGAGAAAGAAGAAAAATATTCTGTTACTTAACTACTTTAATATTCAGTTCTTTTACGGTAAGGGGTTTTATTTCTTTTGTATTCAAGAAGAGAACTTCTGTTATTCCATTTCATTATTGTTCTGTTGGAATAACCTGTATACACGGCGGGCTACCCTATACTTGGTGACATTCTTCTATTATTCCGTCTTTATCATTCTGTTGGAACATCTTGTCTGTGTGTTTTACACCAGACCTGGTTCCATCTTTATTATTATTCCGTTGGAACATCCTATTCGTGCTTTTTCGCCTTTCTTGGTTCCGCTCTTTATTATTCTGCCTTTATTATTACATTGGAATATCCTCGTCTGCGTGTGTTTTTACATCGGACTGGTTCCGCTCTTTATTATTACTCATTTTATTATTCTCATTGGAATAACTCGTACTATCTGAGTACCACATGCATGGTGATTTCTTTTGTTATTTCATTCTTTATTATACTCGGTTGGTTAAAGTTTTGACTTCTATACTCCATGAAATTAGTAGAATATCCTTGATATTTGCTTCATCCAAATAACTTTTCATGGAAATATTCTTCCGATCATTCTTAAATTTTACTCTACAAAGCGAAGATCATGTTGACAATTTGGACATTATTAGTTCTGGATAAATTAATTCTTGAACATGTTTTATTGAATTCTTATATCATTGTCATCATCCTCATATTTATATTTTTTTGAAAGTCATCTCGTGTCTCAGAAAGGTGCATAGATGGACTTGGTAAGATTATGACCAGGGATTATTCGGTGTAATCATGACCGTAATGTTACAAATGATGTGGTAAAAGTCCTCATTGGCCCGTAGTGCATTGATGGATAGTTGTTGGCATGATCATGACCATTAATGAATACACGAATGTCCTTGGTTGTAGTGCATGGATAATTTGTGGTCGTGATACTAAAGAATATCCTTGGCCGTGGTGCAGGGGTGATTCGATGATGTTGATTATTTTAAAATTTGAGTCCCAAATGATAAAAGTCATGAAAAACCTTTTAAATCATAAAAGATAGTAGATTTCATTCTCTACTTGACTCTTTTAATAGATTGCTTGTTCCGCTGCAGTTAAACTTGATGTTGTTATATTTTATCAATTTAACAATTTTGAAGGCTAACAATAATTTATTCTACATTATCTTAGTCATAATATTTCTTACTGGGTTAGTTGAGCTCACCCTTTCTTTCACAGTTCTCTTGAGGAAATGAGAACATAGCAGGGACTAGTCGGGGAACGGAGTGACGGTCCAGAGGATAGCATTAGTAGTCCTCACTATTCTGTGAAATATTGTGTTAATAATTGTAATAAGGACTCCTTTTAAGTTTGTATAATCTCTAGTAGACAATAATTGTATTCAAACTCATAGTTATGTTTTGTCGTATTGTACCCATGCGAGATTAGTAAGTTGTATTTGAATTTTGTACCATGTATCCGACGACCCAAGATGGGTGATGTATACCTAATTTTGGGGGCGTCCACGGTTAATATCAAAGCTTAGGGATATGATCCTGCTAAGATGTGAGACTAGAACTAGGAGGGAGAAACTGGAATTCCTTCGCTAGTATGACCTCTTCAAATTTATTTTGTATTTAAATTGGTTGGTCGAGTTTAGAGATATTATGTTACATGTCAATTAACATTTGTTTTGTGGCAGTATCTGAAAATGACATCAGAAAATGTTGAGAATATCAATGGAGCACAAGAGACTGTTGAGTCTCCACATATCAATAAACAGGAGAATGTGCATCAGGAAGGCGGCAATCCTTATGCAAACAACAACACTGACCAAATGATGAATGATGGATTGTTCAGAGGCTTTGTGCAATTCATGCAACAGCAGGCAAGAGTGGCTCCTGTCCAAAATGTAGGTGGAAAAATTGGAAACTCTCGGGCGGTCACCGCTAAACAGTTCAAGGAGCTCGGACCACCGGAGTTTAAGGGAGAGCCAAAACCACTTATGGCGGAAGCATGGATAAAGCAGATCACCAAGATATTTGATGTCTTGGGATGCTCCGAGGAGCAAAATATTCCCTTTGCCGCGTTTATGTTGCGCGGAGAGGCAGATTACTAGTGGGAATCGGTAAAACATACTCAACCTGCCGTACTGTAGATGTCTTGGGAGAAGTTCTAAGAGCTGTTCAATGACAAATACTTTCCCGAAAGTATTCGTCACATGAAGGAGGTGGAGTTTATCAAATTGGGGCAAAAAAATATGACCGTGTCGCAATACGAGGCAAAATTTGCGGAGTTATCCCGGTTTGCATCCCACTTGGTGGATAATGAAGAGAGAATGGTGCAAATGTTTTTAAGAGGTTTGAAGCCGGAGATACGTCAATATCTTATTTCTCATAAACTGTGTTTGTATTCAGATGTTGTAAATAGGGCTCAGTTGGTGGAGCGCGATAACGAGTCAACGCAACCAAAAGAGAGTAGCCGACAAAATGATAATACCAGTGAGAGCAGTCATCGAAGCGGTGACAACAAGCATGGAGGGAATCAACAGGCCATAAATGGTAACCACTTCGGTGGTAATCAGGGCCAAAACAATAAGAATGGACATTTCAAGAAGAGGAGATTCAACAATGATGGAAAGACGTCAGCACCAGCACCCGTTGTTAAGGAAAGAGAAAGACCACCTATCATATGCTTCAAATGCGGAGGGGAGGGACACATCAGTCCAAATTGTGCGATGCCATCCAAAGCGTGTTATAATTATGGAAGAGAAGGTCACCTAGCCCGATTTTGTCGTTCACCGAAGATAAGTTTAGCTAGGATGGAGGCACCAAAGGCCGTCCCAGAAAAGTCAAAGCCGGTGGTGCAAGGGAGAGCATTTATCGTGACCTCCCAGAAAGCAAGGAACCTGAACGAGGTCATCATGGGTAAGCTAATCATAAACTCTAGCAAAGTTTATACTTTATTTGATACCGATTCTACCCACTCTTTCATTTCTCCTACTTGCCCTCAACGTTTAAATTTGACTCCGGAGAAATTGGATTTTGATTTATCTGTTGAAACCCCGTTGGGAGAAACCTTCATTACATCCACAGTTTATAAGTCTTATTTGATTCAAATCGGTACCTTCACGTTACATGTCAATCTTATTTCTTTGAAAATACTTGCATTTGATGTGATTCTAGGGATTGATTGGTTAACTACGCATCATGCAAAAATTAATTGTTTTCGTAAGGTTATTAGCTTTCATATTCCTAATCAACCTATTATGCAAATTCAAGCAACCAAACCATTAAAATCAATCACTGTCATCTCAAGCCATAAAGTTATTCGTTTATTAAAAAATGGATGTCAAGCTTTCTTAGCCCACGTCACGGATCTAAACAAAAATACGTCAGTTTTAAATAATATTTCTATTGTTAATGAATTTCCTGACGTATTCCCTGAAGAACTTCCTGCCTACCCCAGAGCGTGAAATTGTATTTTGTATCAACCTTGAACCCGGTACAAAACCCATTTCCAAAGCCCCATATCGAATGGCTGCTATTGAACTTCGTGAGTTAAAGACTCAACTACGTAAATTGTTAGACATCGGCTTTATTCATCCTAGTACTTCTCCTTGGGTGCTCCTGCTTCTATTCGTGAAGAAGAAAGATGGGAGTATGCGACTTTGTATTGATTATCGGGAGTTGAATCATGTCACCATAAAAAATAGGTACCCATTGCCACGTATTGATGACCTGTTTGACTAGTTGCAAGGAGCCAAATTCTTTTCAAAGATTGATCTTCGTTCCGGATATCACCAATTGAGGATTAGAACCGATGACATTCCAAAGACGGCTTTCAGAACTCGGTACGGGCATTATGAATTCCTAGTCATGTCCTTTGGATTGACTAATGCTCTTGCTGCCTTCATGGATATGATGAACTGAGTATTCAAGGAATATTTGGATCACTTTGTGGTCGTCTTTATTGATGACATCCTCTTATATTCCAAAAGCTATGAAGATCATGAGGAACACTTGAGGCTGATACTCCAAAAGCTTCGTGAATACAAGCTTTATGCCAAGTGAAGAAATGCGAGTTCTGGCTTGAGGAAGTAGCATTGCTTGGGCACGTGGTATCAAGTCATGGAATATCTGTTGACCCAGCAAAGATTGAAGCTATTCAAAGCTGGGAGCAACCTAAATCAGTGACCGAAGTACATAGCTTTCTCGACTTAGCTGGTTATTATCAGAGATTCGTAGAAGGGTTTTCTCAAATCGCTACTCCACAAACTCAGCTGACTCGGAAAGATACAAAGTTCGGTTGGAGCGAGGAATGTGAGAAGAGTTTTCAAGAACTCAAGAGGAGACTTATTTCAAGACTGCTCGGCACAATACCATCCGGTTCGTAGGGATTTGTCATCTCAAAGATGCTTCTTGGAAAAAGGGTTAGGATGTGTTCTCATGCAACATGGGAAAGTCATAGCCTATGCCTCACGACAACTCAAAGAATATAAGAGGAATTATCCTACTCATGACCTAGAGTTAGCAGCTGTTGTCTTCGCACTTAAAATTTGGAGGCATTACTTGTATGGGGAGAAAGTGGAGATCTTTACGGATTATAAAAGCCTCAAATATTTCTTCACTCAAAAGGAACTTAACATGCGACATGTAAGACCCCATCTTTTATAAATAAAGATGAATTTTTCTATAAATATTATTTTTGAATATTATGGAATAAATTTGATATAATGTTATAGTTGTGGGTAATATTTATAAATTTTGCAAAGTATGCAAGTTGTTATAAAATATTAGTTTGGTCTGGGAATATTCTTTTTGTTAGGGAATATTCGTACAATGGCTCAATCATTGGTGGACCCCAATGCAATGTATTATTGTCGGATTGAGAAAACGACAAAAATATTTTATAAAAATAACTACGGAGGTGTTACTGTAAAAGCTGTTGAACTACCCGGTGGTAAAAAAACAAAGATGTCTGCCGTAGTTGCATAGTAGCACACTCAGTATTGATTATTGATGCTTACGTGAGAAGTCACTCGGCTATGCTCAATTATTACTCACGATAATTCTTTGCATCATATCTCTTATATTATTGATTCAATTATTGTCACAAAGATCATCATCAGTATAATATGTTATAGTATTAAATCAATAATTGAGACGACAAGTTATAAATGATTAATAATTGTTGAAAGATTAAATATGTGTTGATGAAAAAAAAATGATTTGTGGTAAGTTTGATTATTTTATGGGGACTCATATGTCATCATCTAAGAGTCTCTTCAAATCAATAGTAATTACCTTCACAATAGTAATTACCCTTGTGAATAGTATTTACCTTCGTCAATAGTAATTACCTTCACAATAGTAATTACCCTTGTGAATAGTATTTACCTTCGCCAATAGTAATTACCCTTGTGAATAGTATTTACCTTCGTCAATAGTATTTACCTTCGTTAATAGTAATTACCTTTACCGGGACGTCCGAACCACTTGTCGTTTCACATTACAAAGGCCGAACCACTTGTCGTTTCACAAGATAAAGGCGTCGCCAAACCGATTAAATCGAGCCACTTGTCTTTTCACACTGCAAAAGCTAAGCTAGAAATCTTCTATAAATAGAGGCCTGAGGGCTTTATTATTTTTCACGAATTCATTCAAGCTATAGAGAGAAAAATATAGAGAGAATAAGAGAAAGAAGAAGAAGAGTATTTTGTTACTACACTACTGCAGATTCAATCTTCTACCAAAAGTAAGGGGTGTTATTCTTTCTTATTCATGAAGAGAATCGTTGTTATTCCATTGCTAATTATTCTGCATTGGAATAACTTTTGTATACGCTATTTACCCTATACTTGGTGACATTCTTCTATGATTACGCTGGAACATCCTGCGCATGTGTTTTTACACCCACCGGGTTCCGCTTTTTATTATTCTCGTTGGAACATCCTCGCTCATGTGTTTTACACCGGACCGGTTCCGCCTTTATTATTCTCGTTGGAACATCACATGCATGTGTTTTACACCGGACACTGGTTTCGCCTTTATTATTCTCATTGGAATATCCTATCTGTGTGTTTTACACCGGATCCGGTTCCATCTTTATTATTACATTGGAACATCCTATCGGTGTGAATTTCACCGACACGGTTCCGTTATTTATTATTCTGTTGGAATAACTTTTTCTGCATGCGGTCTATCGCATGCATGGTGATTTCTTTTGTTATTCCATTCTTTATTATACCCAAATTGGTTAAAACTTTGACTTCTATACTCCATGAAATTAGTAGAATATCCTTGATATTTGCGTTTCATCCAAATCTTTTCATGGAAATATTCTTCCGATCATTCTTGAATTTTACTCTACAAAACAATATCATGTTGACAATTTGACGCGTTAATAATTCCTCGGATAAAATAATTCTTGAACTTGTTTTATTGAATTCTTATATCATTGTCATCATCCTCATGTTTATATTTTTTAAAGTCATCTCATGGCTGTAGTGCATAGATGGACTTGGTATGATTATGACCGAGAGACTATTCTTGTGTAATCATGGCCGTAATGTTACAAATGATGTGGTAAAAATCCTCAAATTGGTCAGTAGTGCATTGATGGATGATTGTTGGCATGATCATGACCATTAATGAATACACAAATATTCTTGGCCGTAGTGTATGAATAATTGTGGTCGTGATACTAAAGAATATCCTCGGCCGAAAAGTGGGGTGATTCGATGATGTGGAATATTTATTAAAGTGAGTCTCAAATTTATAATGATGATGAAAAACCTTTTAAAACCTAAAAGATAGTAGACTTTATTTTCTACTTGACTCTTTTAATGGATTGCGATATTCATTGCAGCTTAAACCGGTTGTCTATTGTATTTTATCGGTTTAACATTGTTGAAGACTATTGATAATTTATTCTGCATTATCTTAGTCATAATATTTCTTACTGGGCTAGTTGAGCTCACCCTTTCTTTCACTGTTCTCTTCAGGAAATGAGAATATAGCTGGGACGAGTCGGGGAAACGAGTGATGGTCCTGAAGATAGCATTAGTAGTCCTCACTATTCTGTGAAATAGTGTGATAATGATTGTAATGAGGACTCCTTTTTGAGTTTGTATAATATCTAGTAGACGATATTTGTATTTAAACTCACGCTTTATGTCGATTGCATACACCACATGCTTATGTTAGTAAGTTGTATTTAAATTCTGTACCATGTAAGTGGCGACCCAAGATGGGTGATGTATACCTAATTTTGGGGGCGTCACACAACAACGACGTTGGCTTGAACTATTGAAAGATTATGATCATACCATCTAATACCATCCTGGAAAAGCGAACGTGGTAGCTGACGCATTGAGTAGAAGATCATATGCGGGTACGAGTGAAATATTGTCAACGCAAAGGCCCATTTTGTATGACTTACAAAGGATGGAGATAGAGATAAAGACTCCAGGGACCCACATGATGATGGCAAATATACGAGTAGAAACGACTTAAATTGATAAAATTAAAGCTCCTCAAGTTACAGATCCGGAGCTGATGCGTATAAGGAAGAAAGTGCAAGAAGGTGCTATGTTGGAAGCAAGAATCGATGAAGAAGGAATACTTTGAGTCAACTCCAGACTTTTTGTTCCTAACGACCCTGATTTAAAGTATAAAATCATGATGGAGGCGCACAACACACCGTTTGCAATCCATCCTGGGAGTACCAAAATGTATCATGATCTTCGACATACATTTTGTTGGGGAAATATAAAGAGAGAGATAGCATTGTTTATCTCAAGGTGTCTAACGTGTCAACGAGTTAAGGCGCAGCATCAAGTACCAAAAGGTCCATTGCAACCACTTGAAATTCCAGAATAGAAGTGGGAGCACATTACCATGGATTTTGTTACTGGTCTTCCCAAGGTTTCTTAAACCATTGATGCAATTTGGGTCATTGTTGATAGATTGACCAAATCTGCTCATTTCTTACCAATACGAGAAACTTATACACTTGAACGTCTTGCTCGTATGTACATAAACGAGATTGCAAGACTGCATGGTATGCCAGTATCCATAGTTTCTGATCGAGACCCAAGATTCACTTCACGATTTTGGGTTAGTTTATAAAAAGCTATGGGCACGGATTTACGATTTAGTTCGGCATATCATCCTCAGATGGACGGGCAGTCAGAGAGGACGATTCAAACTCTTGAAGATCTATTAAGCCTCTGTGTCCTTGACTTCAAGGGAAGTTGGGACAAGTTCTTACCATTGGTGGAGTTTTCCTACAACAACAGTTATCAAGCAAGTATTGGCATGGCTCCATTCGAAGCGTTGTATGGAAGAAAATGTCGTTCTCCAGTATGTTGGGATGAGGTGGGTGAAGCAACGTTGTTGGGACCGGAGTTGGTACATATGACTACGGAAAAGATTCAAACGATCCGGCAATATATAAAAACCTCACAAGATCGACAAAAGAGTTATGCTGATCTTCATCGAAAGGACGTGGAATTCGATATAGGAGATCATGTATTGTTACGTGTTGCTCCATGGAAAGGAGTTACGAGATTTGGAAAGAGAGGAAAGCTCAATCCTTGATTCATCAGCCCATTTTTAATCCTTGATCGAGTAGGAACTGTGGCCTATAGACTCGCTTTACCGCCAAGTATGTGTCATGTTCATAACATTTTTCACATATCCATGTTACGTAAATATGTGGAAGACCCGAACCACATTATTGAGTTGGAACCGGACGAAATAGCGGAAGATTTGACGTATGAAGAGGTTCCTATTCAAATCTTGGATAAGAAGGAACATATTCTACGCACCAAGGTTATACCTCAAGTCAAAGTTTTATGGAGAAACCACGATGTTGAGGAAATGACTTGGGAGTTAGAATCTGAAATGAAATCAAGGTATCCTTACCTCTTCAACATACCAGGTACGTACCCTAATTTCGAGGGTGAAATTTCATAAGAAGCGGAGATTGTAAAACCCCAACTTTTTGAATAAAGATGAATTTTTTATAAATATTATTTTTGAATATTATGGAGTTAAATTGATATAATAGTTGTGGGTAATATTTATAAATTTTTCAAAGTACGCAAGTTGTTATATAATATTCGATTAGTCGGAGAATATTCGTTTTAACAGGGAATATTCGTACAAAGGCGCAATCATTAGTGGACCCCACAACCAAATTATTGTCGGATTGAGAAAACGACAAAAATATTTTATTGAAAATAACGGTACGGAAGTTTTACCTGCTATTATCTTGTTGAACTACTTTCGGTAGTAAAGTACAAGAATACGCTGTGTCTGCATAGTTGCATAACCTTACGATTGATTATTGATGCTTACGTGAGAGGTCATTCGATTTTGTTCAATTATTGCTATAGTAATTGTTGCATAGTATCTCACGTTATTTGATTCAATTATTGTCGATATTTTATATATTGTTAAAATCAATAATTGAGATGACAAAGTTATTAATATTATTATTTGAAATATTAACGATGTCTAGAAGTTCAGTCAAGGAGAGGTTTGGTCACCTAATTGCATGGCGTCAATAGGAGAAATCCTTATTGAAAGCCCCTCTTTCACGGGAACGATCCGGTCGATTAATATTGTGAATTATAATAATGATGATAAATATTGTTGAATATTATGAGTTATAATTTTATTGAAGATTATCTTTGATTAAGAAAAGGGTATTAATTGATAAGCAATAGATGTTTACTCTATTATTTTGTTAAATTAATATTTCTTCTATTAAATTTTGGAAGTGGGCGTATTATGTGATGAAAGGGGCAATCATCAATTTTCTTCCAAGTGGGTAATCTAGCAGGATGTAGCTTGTTGACAAAAATCAACAATTATGCTACTTTTTGATAACTTATGAGTGGGGAGATGTTTTCATTGGACCATTTCTTTAATTTAGCATGTGTTGTCTATTTATATATATATATATATGATATGATATTGGGTTGCTTTGTTCTTATTAGAGGAAGGTTTGAATTTTGCATCCGAATAATTGATTCAACCAATTAAGTTGTACTCTATAGTTTTGTTTTACTTGAGGAGTTAGGCCCCTGTGAATTATCAGACGCAAGCTTTGGCCCGTGAATTTATTTCAACTGTGCATCCATGAATTTTTTTTAAAACAGTACCCTTTCCATTCTTCTATAAATAGAAGCTCATTCCTTCATTATTTCTTACGAATTCATTGAAACTCTAGAGAGAGAAACTATAGAGAGAAAGAAGAAAAGTATTCTGCTACTTAACTACTTTAATATTCAATTCTTTTACGGTAAGGGGTGTTATTTCTTTTGTATTCAAGAAGAGAACTTCTGTTATTCCATTTCTTTATTGTTCTATTGGAATAACCTATATACGCGGGCTACCCTATACTTGGTGACATTCTTCTATTATTCTGTCTTTATCATTCTGTTGGAACATCCCGTCTCATGTTTTACACCGACTGGTTCGCTCTTTATTATTATTCCGTTGGAACATCTGCTCTGCATGCTTTTTCGCCGGACTTCGGTTCCTTCTTTATTATTCTCGTCTTTATTATTCATTAGAATATCACATGCGTGTGTTTTACACCGGACACGGTTCCGCTCTTTATTATTACGTATTTATTATTACATTGAATAACTTTTAATCATGCTAAGTACCGCATGCATGGTGATTTTTTTTGTTATTCCATTCTTTATTATACTAAGTTGGTTAAAGTTTTGTCTTCTATACTCCATGAAATTATTAGAATATCCTTGATATTTGTGCTTCATCCAATATCTTTGCATGGAAATATTCTTCTGATCATTCTTGAATTTTACTCTACAAAGCAGTATCATGTTGACAATTTGGACATTATTAGTTCCTAGATAAATAAATTCTTGAATTTGTTTTATTGAATTCTTATATCATTGTCATCATCCTCATATTTATATTTTTTGAAAGTCATTTGTGGCCTGTAGTGCATAGATGGACTTGGTATGATTATGACCAGGGATTATTCGGTGTAATCATTACCGTAATGTTACAAATGATGTGGTAAAAGTCCTCATTGGCCCGTAGTGCATTGATGGACAGTTGTTGGCATGATCATGACCATTAATGAATACACGAATGTCCTTGGCTGTAGTGCATGGATAATTTGTGGTCGTGATACTAAAGAATATCCTTGGCCGTAGTGGAGGGGTGATTCGATGATGTGAATTATTTATTAAGCTGAGTCCCAGCGATAAAAGTCATGAAAAACCTTTTAAATCATAAAAGATAGTAGATTTTATTTTCTACTTGACTCTTTTAATGGATTGTTTGTTCTGCTGTAGTTAAACTTGATGTTGTTATATTTTATCAGTTTAACACTGTTGAAGGCTAATGATAATTTATTCTGCATTATCTTAGTCATAATATTTCTTACTGGGCTAGTTGAGGTCACCCTTTCTTTCACTATTCTCTTCAGGAAATGAGAACATAGCAGGGACTAGTCGGGGAACGGAGTGACGGTCCAGAGGATAGCATTAGTAGTCCTCACGATTCTGTGAAATAGTGTGTTAATAATTGTAATAAGGACTCCTTTTGAGTTTGTATAATCTCTAGTAGACAATAATTGTATTCAAACTCACAGTTATGTTTTGTCGTATTGTACACGACAGTTGTATTAGTAAGTTGTATTTGAATTTTGTACCATGTATCTCACGACCCAAGATGGGTGATGTATACCTAATTTTGGGGGCGTCACATATTCATCTTTGCACTATGTGCCAAAGATATTCATTATTATCACCAGTTGGTCATGTTCATCTCAACACCTGTCCATCTTTGCACTACGGGCCAAATATATTCATCAGATAATCATTCATCTTTGCACTACAGACCAAAGATATTCAATTATATCACCATTTAGGACTGAGGATGATAAAAATATTTTCAAGAAAATGAATCCAGAGAGATAAAAGGACAAAGATTGGGGATTCGTACTTTATTTATCCAAGTTCAAAAATACTTAATAATAATCAATTGTGGAGCAAAATTCAAGAATGAAGATCAAAATATGGATACAATCAAAGATAGTAACCATAGTAGACAACTTGGACAAAGAAAAGAAAACTTAATTTTTCTATTAATAGTGTCGTATTCGTGAATAGTGACGTATACGTGAATAATGTCATATACGTGAATAGTAACCCCGAAACAAAAAGGTAAAATTTTCATAAGAAAAATCATACTTCGTGAATAGTACCGTATTCGTGAATAGTGTCGTATACGTGAAAAGTACCGTATACGTGAATAGTAACCTCGACATTAAAAGGTAACAATTTCATAATAAAATTCATACTAATATTTCGGTATAATGATATTGAAAGAAATAACATCATTTACGAAAAAATAGCATCCCTTCTCTCAAAAGAACAGTACTTCTGACTGAAATATCGGGTATAAAACTAAAGGAAACTTACACTACTTATCAACTCTCAAAGTATCTAAATACTCACAAAAATACGCTCGATATTATAGAAAGATAAAATTTCTGATTCTGGTGTAATTTTCAATTCTAACCTAAGCACCCTATTTATAGGAAAATGCTTAGAACACCAAAGCAGAAAATTTAATAAAATAATATTTTATAAAAACAATCATGCCCACCCTTGAAAATCAGATTTCAGCACACCAGTGGGGCCCACCAACATTTAAAAACGTTTTTCTTTTAAAAAATATTTATAACTCAAAAATTAATTATTTTGGAACTTCAATAATTCATAATAAATAGCCCTTTTATCAGAAAAATTCAAATCTTATATCTATTCCATAGGAAATTTAATTCTCTACAACTTTGTAGAAGAAAGTTTTTCCAAATTCCAAACAGAAAATGACCGAAATTCACATACGGATGATTTTCAACACCTCCATTCTGACAAAATACTGATAAAATACCTCAGCATTAATTCCTCTATTTATATCCACACAAATAAATATTTCCTTATCATATAAATTAATAATTAATTATTTATAAATAATATTACAGAATCACAATAATGACAACCAGGTCGTTCCCAGGAAAGAGGGGACTTTCTGATAAGAATTTCTCCTTCTCGCCAAGTATGATTAGGTGACCAAACCCTTTTCTGATGTAATTTCCTTAGACATTACCAATACTGCTATCTAATAATATTATTCAAATAATATGAATTATTTATCTGCTCATGGGAAATATTATGTAGTGACAATTATTGAAACAACAATAATATAAAATATCAACGTAGCAATTATTGAATTAATAGAATAAAATATTGAACTGTAATTACTGTAACAATTATTGAGTAGTGTCTTCTTACGTAAGAATCAATAATTAGAATTATTGTGCAATACAGTGTGCTACTTTGCAACACCGCCAGACATCAGATTTTAACCAATTTGGGTATTCCAATGATGTTAGTTAATTAACTAACTACGCCATTATTTATAAAAAAAACTCATACTTGTCATTTTTTTCATTCGACAATTTTTTGTTATGGGGCCCACAATTGGCTGCGCCGTCGTACGAATATTCCCCGATAACAAGAATATTCCACGACCAAATGAATATTCCCCGACAACAATGAGTATTTTATAACCACTTGATTATTTAAAATATTTGCGCATTTTACCCATAACCAACCACATTAATCAAATCATCCCCTTACTATTTCAAAATAATAAATAGAGGAAATTCCATTTTATTCATAAAAGTTGGGGTCTTACACCCAGGTTCTCACTTTCCATTAGAAAAGTCGTTTCGACTTAATTCAATTACACAGAATGAAGACAATAATAAAATATCTCTTCAACTTTCTCTTCATCGCTAGAATTTTCTAATAATTCTTCCTTAGCTGTAATTTTTAA
Source organism: Panax quinquefolius (assembly GCA_020205615.1). NCBI lineage: Eukaryota > Viridiplantae > Streptophyta > Magnoliopsida > Apiales > Araliaceae > Panax > Panax quinquefolius. The sequence continues at coordinate 74,803,297 of CM035160.1, read as the reverse complement.
AAGATAATTGCAAGAATGAGCATAAGAATGCCCAACAAGTCTACCAGATATATATATGAGAAGAAAATCACCTTTTCAAGATATATATACAGAATAAGTTGACAAAAAACTTCAACGATTATCAATATAGTAGACTGAGTGGTTCTTAACCCGTAAACTAATGAATTAGTTCCCAGTCTTATCAATACTTTTACCAATGTCCCAATAAATGTGCATTGTTCTATCAGACGACCACACGGAATTGTCCACATTGGTACCTATAGTATTGTTCGATTGGTTTCCTAACACATCTTAAACTTCTGCCCATACAAGAGAGTTGCTTAACTCAGATACTAACATGGTTTTCAATTCAAATTCAACAATTACTATCACGTTGCGAATGACAGATAACAAACATGTTAATGCACGGGTTGTAAAAGAAACAATACTTGTATAATAGTAAACTGTATAAATAAGACACGTTATAGCACAAAGTGCATTTCAACAAATAAGTAGACTTGCCTGATTTGCCTCTACCTTTTACGCTAAATTTGTGTCTCTCGATCAATATCTTGTAGTTGTTAGCTTTACTTCTAATCGCGTAGCGCTTTGATGCTTCGAAAGTAATTTTTTTATCTCACAACATCTCTTAGAATATAAATATAGAGTATTTTTACGCTTGATTTACTTGCGAATTGGTAAGAAATGAATAAACTTAGCTTGCTATTTGTAGAAAAATATAGTTTCACTAATTGCACGTTAGGGGCTTTTCTTATTACAGTTTACACCCGGCTTATTACACTTTGTTAGTTCCCAGAGGCACAATAGTTATCTAGAAGGGGGGGTTGAATAGATATTTAAAATTCTTTTCGTTTTACTTTGTTAGTTTGATAATGATAAAAACATAGCGGAATTATGATTTGTTTAATCTCCCTTTTAGATATGGTGAGTTGATGAGAGTAAGGCACTTATAACAGTTATAGCAGTTATAGCAAGAATGTAAGACACAGCAGTTTTAAGTGGTTTAGAGCACTTAAAGCTCCTAGTCCACTCTTCTACTCCTCGAGTAGGAAATCCACTAAGGATATCTTTTACACTTTCTGAATCTCACAGATTCCTTCTAGACCAGCAGTCTAGGAACTTCTTTGTTCACTTTTGAAGTCTTCAAGTCCAGCAGACTTGGTTCTTCATAGTTCACTTAGAACTCTTCAAGTCCTTCTGACTTGGAACTCTTACTTCAGTTGATTGGTAGTTGTTGAGTTCTTGGTTGGTGCTACTCAGTTGCTGTTAAGCACTTTTCGAAAGAACTGAGTAGCTGAGCAAGCTTTCTCTTTTTCTTAGATCGTATAGTTGAGCGTTGAGTATTCTTCAGCGTTTTGTTCAGTGCTTGCTTTTTTTGAATCATCTGCAGATGTTTTGCATATATGTGATCCTTTAAATCTATCCATTGAAGCATTAAATGCATTTGACGTTTCTGAACTTTGATGGAAACTTTTCTGCATATCTTCTGAATTGCATGCTAGCCCACTGACACAGCAGACTTCTTTCTCACCTAACACCTGAAAAGGTGTTTTCCTCTGACCCATGGTCCTTTCTTTAGCTTCTTCAATACGTTTCCTTCGTTGTATACTAAGGATATATTTTGTGCCATTGGGACTGGTGAGGACTTCAACGTTTATAACCCATTCCACATTTGTTGAGATTTTTCTTTAAAATAAGTGGTCAGGGATCAGTGCTTCTGACATAGGCAGATGATACTCTACGATTCAGATCGTGATGTCATGCCACCTTGGTGCCTAATCTGATGTTATCAAATGAGAACACTACGATTTCTCTTAAGGACAGGCACACTACGATCTTCACTTGCTTGTTTTGCAGACTCTACGTTTCCGAGAGCACACTACGATCTCTGAGTTAGCTTCGGCAAATGTCTGGACCACTCTACGATTTCTAGAGAGTCCCTTCAAGGCAGTCACACTACGATCTTCAATGCTCTACGATTCTGCCTTGGCTTCTGCAATCTTCTGATCAGCTCGATAGACTGTGATCTAGTTGAAGCCTATCTATTACATTTCAAGACATAGATCAACCTAACATTTTTGATCTCTTTATCTATACATTCAATTACATAATGATAACCATTAAAAGCTTAGATCAACCTAACCATTTTGATCTATCACTAAGTCCTTATACATATATTCCTTAAAGGACTTTTCATATAATCATGAGCATTTACTTTAAACATCAAATCAAAATATGCACTCTCCAACAATCTCCCCTTATTTGATGTTGACATAACCAAGGAGATTTGTTGTCATATTATCAAAATCTAAATGAAATTGCTAGAAAGTAAATATGACTTAATATTTCAGTGAGCAGCTGAAATTTCTAGAGAATAAGCATAAATTTATTGATGTTGAAGATAGATATTACATTTAAGTTCAGTTACATCAATAAGAAATAAATTTCAACTTATCTCTATTTCTTCGACCTTTTGCCTGGTGGAGGATTGGCATATTCCTCAGCTCTCCTATTCCTGCTGGCTTCGTTTCTCCTGGCTAGATCTTTTAGCTCACTTTGACTTAGTCTTGGATTGTGATCATGCCTATTCATGAATGCAGGATCTCCAATTGGCATTCTTAGGCCTGTGGTAGTCACTTCTTGTGAGCTGGGAGTTGGACCTAGACATCTTAATGGTTGAGCCATGATAATTGGCTCACCATCAGATCGTTGAGTATGATGTCCAGATCATGGAGTTTGTTGATGATACTGCCTTGGAGGAGGACTCCTTGATGATTGAGCTAAGAATGTGCCTCTGCCTCTACATTTGCCTTGATCTCATTTCCCTTTATTCTCCCCCTTTATGTCAGCATCAAGGGTTCGAATGACTGCTGAGGGGTGAGTTACTCCTTGGACAAGCTCGTTGAGTTGATATTGGGTTTGAGCAATGTCCTCTCGATTCTCTTTGATCAGAGCATCAGATCTAGCTTCCCTTTGTTGGAGGACGTCTAGAACATTGTCAGTCTGATATCCTATGCTGACGTAAAATTGTTGGAATTCTTTTACGGTAGTTTGCAGATTGATGATGCTTTCCAACATAAGTTTGTTCTGGGTCTTTTGAGTCATCTGTAAGATGAGAACATCATATATGTGTCTTTTAGCCACTAGAAAGTGGATCTCATCACTGTCCTTTATGCTCTTAATCATTTCTTTAATGATCTCCCTAAGCTTCTTCGTGAGTTTAGAGCTTAGGGTGCTTGGGAGACTATTTGCAGCACTGATCATTTTTGTTAGTCTGATCATTTGAATGAGTTATGTGTGAGCTTCAAGACAATCATCGATGTCCTTGATCACTTTCTTTAAGACGTCTAACAACTCAGTTTTGGTGGGCAGTTCTAAAAGAAGTTCACTGAGTTGTGGAATGTGTGGAGGAGGGGATGTTCTCTTGTATTGATCTTGCAAGGAGTAGAGGGAAAGATCAAAGTTGAAGTATTCATTTATGGACGAGGAGGGAATATCTGATGGAGGGGCCTGTGTTTGGGCTTCTGGAGTAGGTGGCTCTACGATTTGGCTTAAGTTAGTAATCGTAGAGATGAGAGGAGATGGGAACAAAATGAAGTTGGGCATATTTGGTTCATCATTTATAGAATTTTGGGATTCTGCAACTGGGAATTGATTTAGTGGATTGAGAACCACTTCCAACCAGCTTGGGAATTCATAGAATTGACTGAAAAAAGAGAGTGGATAGTGATTAACTCTGAAAAAGATTGGGATGGATAATACCGCATGCTCAATTTTTGAAGAGGGGCCATTTGTGATTAGTTGTTTGGCAAAGTTGAAGTTTCTTGGAAATGCATGAGCTAGCACAGAAATGGCTGGATACTCTTTGAAGCTCCAAAACATGTAATTCCAGGAGTTTAGAATTTGAGCTTGATGAAAAGGCATCATGGGTAGATAGGAGAACAGCTGATCGTAGTTAGCTTTCATATACCCATCACAGCCTACAGCTATGATCTCGACCTCATCATCTTCATCTTCATCTTCTTCTCTGTCCACTACATCAATAACCTCCTTGTGACTTTCCTTCTCTGGTGCTCTCTCATTATCTTCAAGAGTAGCTTCTTCTGTCATTGGGATATCATGAGGCTCCCCCTCAACATTTTAATCCATTTGCATTTCCAGTGGCTCCCCCTCAGCTTGAGCACTTTCTAGGGTGACAGATTCATGTAGCTCCCCCTTAGCTGGAGCATCCTCTAGAGTGAGAACTTGAGGTGGCTCCCCCTTAGCTTGAACAGTGTTCTCTTGTCTTTCTTCGGATAGCCCCTTCTCAGTGGATATCTTTTTGTCTTCTTCTTTAAGTACTCCTTCATTGACAAGGATGTACTTTTTGACTAATTTCCTTCTTGGTTTCCTAGGCTTGGTTACAGCCTTAGGACTCTCTTTAGCTTCAATTCTGAGCTGTTGATCAGCCAGAGTATCTGGTGCAGCAACTTCTTTGGATGAGGTGTTCAGTTTGGTCTCTACGATCGGTAGAGACTCTACGATCGAAGAGCAGATGGCCTATTGGACTTGTGACTACTTTTGTTCTTCTTCAGCAGCTGTGAGATGGTTGCAGTGTCTTCATCCGCCTCAACCTACTATTCTTTTCTTCTTAGGATCCTCAGAGTTTCAATGTCAGAAGACTCTACAGGTATATCAGTAGTTGACCCCTGGGGTTCTTCTTCCATTCGATCCTTTAGCTTTTTTTTGCCCTTTCTTTTTCTGACTAGGGTAATGGGTTCTTCTTTATTGGTTTCTTCCTCATCTTCTTCAGTTTCCTTGATCACAGACATATTTCCAGGAATCCCTGACTCCTTTGCATCAGCAGTCTTACCACTGGACTCGGACATCATTCGTACATTCTCAGCTAGATTCCTTTTCCAGTTCTCGAACAGTTGCTGGGTCATTCGTCTGTTTGGATTGATTGATTCTCCTTCGTCATCCCCTATCTTATCGCCCAAAGCAGACTGTAGGATGATACTGATGAATCGCCCGTAAAGCATCTTTCCAGAGCTCTTTGACTTCTTCGAGCTGAGAATCCACTTCCCAATCCATTCAAGCAGCAAGGCTCCATAGTTAAGTTGTATCCCACAACTGATGGTTGTCATGAACTTGAGTTGCACTTCGTTTACAGAATCGTGGCCTGAGCTCTTGCAGCATATGCATTTTCCAACAATGTCTGCCGAAATTCGTACCTCTGAGGAAACTCCTGTTAGGTTTGTAATATTCATGAACGCAATCAAATTGCATAAAATAAGTGAAAAGTGTAAAAATTGAGTTTTAAAATTTTACAAACCATATACCCGGATCACCCTTTATGCACAATTATTAATTAAACGAAAAGATATGAAGAACAAGAATCATACCCTTGAAGATTTGAGCTTCCTCAGGTACAAGTTCACCTCCAACCCTTTTTGCGTTCAACTTGAATCCACCGGGTTTGGTTCCTTCCTTTGATCAACGTTAGCCACCCCAAGTGTTTGGCCTCTAGAGGTGATCCACCAAGAAAGAATAAAGATTCAAGAAGAAGGGTGGTTGGCTAAACCCTAGTTTTCTATCTCCCATAGAAAAGAAGCGTACTCTCCAATTGTTGGAAACATGTATATTGATATCTGATATAAGACTCCTCTTATAAAGATATCAATTAACCCTTCTAATCTAATTAGAAAATAGGATATTATTTAATTAATTAAATTCCTTTAATTAATTAAGCTCCATAATCTTATTAGAGATAATTAATTAAACTCTTTTAATTAATTTAACCTCTTAATCTTATTAGGAATATATGAGAGTACTTTTATTAATTAGTTCTCAAACTCCTTTAGGAATTAAATAATAATAATAGTAATAATAATAATAAGACTCTTCTTATTAATTTATATTTAATATTTCCAAAATATTAAATAATAAATATTAAGCTATTTAATTTATTCTATCACCATAGATTAAATTAAATATACTTAACTTATTATTACGATTATGCCATTAACTTCTTAAATAATTATTCTTCCTTTTATGGTGTGCCCTTTTAGGTTCTCCATATTAAACCTAGGTTGTGAATAAATCAATTAGAATAATTCTAATCTTATTTAAATAAATAAATTAAATTATTAATTTATTTAAATAAATAATATTTATTCTACAATAGGGATAAGCCTCTCTAGCGATCAACAACTTTCCAGATAATATAGATTTCAATATTAATCATAAAAGAACCTTTGAGTAAATAGTTACCATACAATTCAATCCTTCCACCATACAATGTCCCAATTAAATATAAGACATGGAATTACTGTCAAGTCTTATTTTATTTAATTATATGTATTTCAACTCTTAAATGCACAACTCCAAATAATACAAATTAGAAACTCCTTTTTAATTTTATTCTGCCTTGGCCAAGGACTACTGGGTTGTCATTTATTGAATCACATAGGACATTTCTCTTCTTTTACTAGAAGCGGTAGAGTCTTTATTGATCATACATTATCTCCATGTACAACTTATTATACCCAAGCATACCATTTGATATACCCTAAGGGTCATAAGGAATAAGTCAAAGTATAACTCATCATACACAAGATATTATGATGATCTTAAGTCCAAGGATCACTTGTACTACTATCACTACAGGAATTCCTATTGACAGACAAGTAAAACTCCATTAGGTATTCCTTAGCGAGCCACGTTCAGTGAAATTATTCTCTAATAAGCACCTACATACTTGCTTTAGTGTCTCCAAACAAATGATCATGAGATCAATCATCCTCATCCAATGAGCAAGCAACGTATGTACCAATCTATCCGGATTCACTAATCCCCAATTTAGTAATCCAACGATTTGGAACTATTTTAGTTTTAAGCTTTCTAAGAATTTAGATCTCACTAGAATGATCATCATAATTATTCTAAAAGCATTGCTTAAAACTATGGGTTTATCACATATTATAAAATAACATCATATAGATAATTAAAAGTCTTTAATAAATTAATACTTTTTTATTAATAAATGAATAAGATTGTTACAAAGTATCATCAAACATGATTGGCTTGTGTGCATACTACTTTCAATCTCCCACTTGCACTAAAGTCAATCGACATGGTATTTCATACCCTTTTTCTCTAAGTGACGATTATCCTGTTGTTGGATAAGCTTTAGTTAATGGATATGTAATGTTGTTCTTGAGAGTCCACTATCTTTATAGTTATTTCCCATCTTCCAATGATTCTTATAATCAAATGAAAGTGCCACAACACATGTTTAGATCCAAGATGAGACTTATGAACTATTCCTAGTTCTGTAATTAACTTTTCATCCAAACAATCAACTTGTAGCTTCATTTATAGTTATATACTTTGTCTTTATCACTAAACCAGTAACTATTTGCTGTTTGAAATCTTTCTAATTCACTGCACAGTGATCTTCTCTAGAATATGACCGATCATCATCAGGTCTCGTATATTTCATTGCATCCAAGATAGTTACCCATGCGATCTCTCTTTTTGGAGTCTTTGGGAACTATTAAGAGAGATATACTCCATGACTCATCAACATGAGACATCTCTTGGAGTTTGTCATGCTAAACGACTTTAGCATCAAATGAATATACATTCCTTGGGTTAAGTCGAGCATCCTCTTAAATCTAGCTATATAGATTTGTATCCCTAATTAAGATACTCTCCCCAAATCATTCATGGAGGAATGTTTAGACAACTTTATCTTTACTGATTCTAGCATTGGCATGTCATTCCTTATCCATAATATATCAACATATAATACTAGGAATATCACGACGCTCCCACTGACCCTTTTGTACACACTAGGTTCATTCTTGTTTTTGATACAATCAAACTCTTTTGATTGTCTCATCAAAACGAATGTTCCATTTTTGAGAAGCTTGCTTCAATCCATTTCTCTGAGTGTCTACAACTCTTACCTCATTGTATGTAACTGGATCATCATCTTCTATGATGTGTACCTCATCATCATCATCTATGATGAATCCATACCTCCTGTATCTTCTTGACTATTCCGTTCTTATTTATTTTGTGGTACAATAGGTCCATCTACAGGTTCCTCTTATTTGACTTATAGTATTTTGTGGATCTTGAACTCTTCAAGATTTATAATCCTCCCACTAGCCCCTTCAATGATAAACATCTTTATCTTAGAAGGCAGCGTGTTTCGTAATAAACACCTTTTGCTAAATAGGATTATAGAACATATACCCTAAACTTACTTTAGGATGTCCCACAAATATGTATTTGTCAAATCTTGTCCCAAGATTATCCTTTCAACCCTTTTTTCACATAAGTTGGACAACCCTTTATCTTAACATACTTAAGATTAGGAATCATCCCTGTCCATAACTCTTATAGAGTCTTAGGGTCAAATTTTGAGGTTACCTTTTTCATAGATATGCATCCATTTCCAAGGCATGACCCCAGAGGGATACTGGAATGTTGGTAAAATCATTATGGACTGCACCATGTCCAATAAGGTACAATTTTTCCTTTCAGATACATTAATCCTTTCAAATAATTCACACTTATATTTCAACAAATACACACATTCAACTCTTTGAATGATCATCTCCTTTTCTTATACTAGTTTGTTCAATTTGCAAAATAATTTTTCATGTAAGTCAAGTACACAAAATCCATTAAGTAATATTTCAGTTCTATAAAAATATTATTATTATAAATAGAACAACAATTGTTCTTAAATATAATACCAAAGATTTTCCCATAGGCATTGCTAAACTATAAGTTTCTATGGCTAATTAATGTAGCAACCTTTGCTTCATTTCCCACACATAGGATTACTTATCTTTGTTTATCTTTCTACTTCTGCTTGGTCCCTTCATAAATCTATATTTATGATAACCAAAGTCGATATCCAATACCCAAGTAGAATCTTGACTTAAAGAAAAATTTATTTTAAATCATGAATAAATTTGTATTTGTAACCGAAACTTCACTAAGCTTCTTTTGGTTAGCCTCTGCAAGATGCTTCTTGCAGTTTCTTTTCCAGTGTCCTGGCTTATTGCAGTGGAAGCAAACTCCTTTGTTATCCGTATCAATTTTATTCTTATTATCCTTTGTTTTTGCCTTTTTTTACCTTCTTTGAATCGTTCTTCTTTTCAGAAGATCCTTTGGCCCGTACCAGTAAGACATGGTCTTTCTTGGTTGGAAAGTGACTCTCAACATTTTTCAACATGTTAAGCAAATCAGCGAGGCTGATATCTAGCTTGTTCATGTAAAAATTTACAACAATTATGAGAGGAGTCCGGGAGTGAGTGCAAGATCAAATCTTGGCTCAACTCTCCATCCATGACAAAATTTGTTGTCCTAATTGATCAATCAAATTGATAATGTTAAGGACTTTTATTTGTACTGTAGTGTCATCGGCCATTCTAGATCGGAAGAGCTCCTTAGATAACTGATATCTATCAGTCCTACTTTCCTCACCATCAACTACTTTACGTGCAAGAGTATAGTAGGAGTATCCATAGTTTCAGGCTGACGCTAAATCTTGTTACTCATGGATACGAGCATGATGCATTGAGCCAACTGTGCATCATCTTGTCACTTTTTAAAAGTAGCAATCTCTTCCTCAGAGGCATTGTCTGCAACCATTGCAGGGATAGGTGTATTAAGGATATAAGATAGCTTTTCAGCCATGAGAACTATTCTCAAATTCCTTAACCAATCCGTTTAATTCGGTCCGATTAATTTAGCATCTAATATGCTACGCAGTGATAGTAATTTAGACATTGTAAAATTCTGTAAATGAATTTGTTCTTAACAACATTTTAGCATACATTCTTTTATTAATTACCAAAATAATTTAGGTCTTGTTTTAAATTGGTATCTCCCACTATTTTCATCAAACTATATTACCCTCACTTATATAGTTTGGTAAAATCTTATTAAAGATATGCTAGTGAGAATAAGGATCTCATTTCAAATGTATATAGCCTTATGGTGACACAACAAACTATATATAAATAAATAGGTAGACAACTCTTGTCAATTACATCAACTATGTAACTCCTTGTATTTTGCCTCTTAAATCATAATGGTCAAGTGTGTGCACATCCGAACTAAAATGATTTAAGTTAAGTCCAACTTAGCACTCCATATATTCAAAAAAGAAAAATAGTGTCCTTGTGGTAACACAACAAAACAATATTATTCAATTTTCTTTATAAGCATCAAATGTGATAAAATTAACATCTCAAAGAATTAAGATAAGCCTTGTGGTGACACAACAAACTTATAATAATTAATTGATACTCTATTATTTTTATCATGCTAGAAGGCGACGTTCGATATTCCAAATATATTTGAGGGATTTGTTATTAATTTGTCTCATCTTGTTTAGCACGAATGCACATATATATATATATATATATATATATATATAAAATACGCGTATAAGCATGCACATATAGAATACTATATTCTACCTGGATTGATTATGGACTTTATTCTAGTTTGGTTCACTAGAGCCACCAAGTGAACCAAAAGGTCAAACCTTAGGGGTGCAAGAATTAATATTTAAATATAACTATTACATTTAAACACGGGCTTCATTACAAATGGGTCTTCAAGCGCTCCTTTCTCCTTGATTTCCAATTTTTCAAAATTAATTATAACTATTCATATTACAAAATTATTTAAAATAAATAGAAACCTTGATCAACAGTCAAGGGGAAGTACATAGGAGGGAGTTAGAATTTACATTAAGAAAAAAAATTAGAGAAGACTAGGTACGCAGACCCCATTTAATAAAACACATACATTCATGCATCCATCTAAAATAAAATCAAATCACATTGGTCAATAGTCCATAATCAATATCATACAGATCACCATATGCATCAATAAATAACATTCATCACATGAATAATAAACATTCAATATATATATATATATATATATATATATATATATATATATATATATTGATATCATTTAATGGGCAAATTTAGTTAGCATAAAATCTAATTTTGAATCAAAATAAACTCTTTTATTTTAATCCAAATTTAAATCAAAATAAACCTCTTTTATTTTAATTTATCCAATTTTGAATAAAATAAACTATTTTATTTTAATCAAAATAAACTCCTTTATTTTAATTAATTATGGAATCCAATTCCAAGAAGAAAAAAATAAAACTCCTTTATTAAAAAACACGGATTGTCTTTCCTATTCACAAATAAACTCCTTTATTTTGAATAATATGAAATCTTATTCCATATCTAAATAAACTCCTTTATTTAAGGAAATACGGATTCTCTTTCCTATTCACAAATAAACTCCTTTATTTTGAATAATATGAAATCTTATTTCATATCTAAATAAACGCTTTTATTTTAAAAACATGAAATCCAATTTCAACTCCAATTAGTTATCATGGAATCCAATTCCAACTCTAATTAGTTAGCATGAAATCTAATTTGAAAATTAAAATAAACCTTTTATTTTAATTATAAAATTAATAAAAATGTGACCCCTCCCCCCCAAAATAGGTATACATCACCTATTCTGAGTCGCCAAATACATGGTACAAAATTCAAATACAACTTAATTATACAAAAGTTGTGTAAAATACGACTAAACATATATTGTGAGTTTTAATACAAATATTGTCATCTAGACAATATACAAACTCAATGGGATCCTTATTACATTTATTGTCACACTATTTCACAGAATAGTGAGGACTACTAATACTATCATCTGGTCCATCACTCCCGCTCCCCACTCGTCCCGAATTTATATTCTCATTTCAAGAGAATGGTGAAAGAAGGGTGAGCTCAACTAGCCCAAGAAGAAATATTATGGCTAAGATAATGCAGAATAAATTATCATTAGCCTTCAACAGTGTTAAACTGATAAAATATAACAACATCAAGTTTAACTGCAGCGGAACAAGCAACCCATTAAAAGAGTCAAGTAGAGAATAAAATCTACTATCTTTTATGATTTAAAAGGTTTTTCATAACTTTTATCGCAGGGACTCAGCTTAATAAATAATCCACATCATCAAATCACCCCTGCACTACGGCCAAGGATATTCTTTAGTATCACGACCACAAATTATCCATGCACTACAGCCAAGGACATTCGTGTATTCATTAATGGTCATGATCATGCCAACAACTGTCCATCAATGCACTACGGGCCAATGAGGACTTTTACCACATCATTTGTAACATTACGACGATCATGATTACAATCAATAATCCTCGGTCATAATCATACCAAGTCCATCTATGCACTCTGAGCCACAGATGACTTTCAAAAAATATAAATATGAGGATGATGACAATGATATAAGAATTCAATAAAACAAGTTCAAGAATTAATTTATCCAGGAACTAATAATGTCCAAAATGTCAACATGATACTGCTTTGTAGAGTAAAATTCAAGAATGATCAGAAGAATATTTCCATGAAAAGATACTGGATGAAGCGCAAATATCAAGGATATTCTACTAATTTCATGGAGTATAGAAGTCAAAACTTTAACCAACTAGGTATAATAAAGAATGGAATAACAAAAGAAATCACCATGCATGCGGTACTTCGCATAGACAGGTTATTCCAACATAATAATAAATACAGAATAATAAAGACGGAACCAGGTCCGGTGTAAAACACACACATACTGGATATTCCAACGTAATAATAAAGACGAGAATAAAAAGATTTTAACCAGGTCCCACGTAAAGCATGAAACAGGATCTTCCAACGAAATAATAATAAAGATTTTAACCAGTGCGTATAAAATACACGCAGATGTGATGTTCCAACAGAATGATAAAGATGAGAATAATGAAGAATGTCACCAAGTATAGGGTAGCTCAGCGTGATACAAAGTTATTCAAATGTAACAATAAAGAAATGGAATAATGTAAGTTCTCTTCTTGAATACAAAAGAAATAACACCCTTCACCGTAAAAAGAACCTAATATTAAAGTAGTTAAGTAGCGAATATTTTTCTTCTTTCTCTCTATAGTTTCTCTCTCTAGAGTTTCAATAAATTCGTAAGAAATAATGAAGGAATGAGCTTCTATTTATAGAAGAATGGAAAGGGTACTGTTTTAAAAAAATTCATGGATGCACAGTTGAAATAAATTCACGGGCCAAAACTTGCGTTTGATAATTCACAGGGGCCTAACTCCTCAAGTAAAACAAAACTATAGAGTACAACTTAATTGGTTGAATCAAATATTCGGATGCAAAATTCAAACCTTTCTCCAATAAGAACAAAGCAACCCAATATCATATATATATAAATAGACAACACATGCTAAATTAAAGAAATGGTCCAATGAAAAAATCTCCCCACTCATAAGTTATCAAAAAGTAGCATAATTGTAGATTTTTGTCAACAAGCTACATCATGCTAGATTACCCACTTGGAAGAAAATTGATGATTGCCCCTTTCATCACATAATACGCCCACTTCCAAAATTTAATAGAAGAAATATTAATTTAGCAAAATAATAGAGTAAACATCTATTGCTTATCAATTAATACTATTTTTCTTAATCAACATAATATTTATTAAAAATCATAACTCATAATATTCAACAATATTTATCATCATTATTATAATTCACAATATTAATCGACCGTGTCGTTCCTGTGAAAGGGGGCTTCAATAAGGATTTCTCCTATCATGCGCGCAATTAGGTGACCAAACCTCTCCTCGATGTAACTTCTAGACATCGTTAATATTGCAAATAATAATATTAATAACTTTGTCATCTCAATTATTGATTTTAACAATATATAAAATATCGACAATAATTGAATCAAATAACGTGAGATACTATGCAACAATTACTATAGCAATAATTGAACAAAACTGAATGAAATCTCACGTAAGCATCATTAATCAATACCGTGTGCTACTATGCAACCACGCCAGACATTCAGTATTTTTTACTACCGAAGGTTGTTCAACAAGATATTAATCTGTAAAACTTCCGCCGTTATTTTCAATAAAATATTTTTGTCGTTTTCTCAATCCAACAATAATTTGGTTGTGGGGTCCACCAATGATTACGCCTTTGTACGAATATTCCCTATTAAAACGAATATTCTCCGACCAATCGAATATTATATAACAACTTGCGAACTTTGCAAAATTTATAAATATTACCCACAACTATTATATCAATTTCACTCCATAATATTCAAAAATAATATTTATAGAAAATTCATCTTTATTCAAAAAGTTGGGGTTTTACAATCTCCCCTTCTTATGAAATTTCTCCCTCGAAATTAGGGTACGTACCTGGTATGTCGAAGAGGTAAGGATACCTTGATTTCATTTCAGATTCTAACTCCCAAGTCATTTCCTCAACATCGTGGTTTCTCCATAAAACTTTGACTTGAGGTATAACCTTGGTGCGTAGAATATGTTCCTTCTTATCCAAGATTTGAACAGGAACCTCTTCATACGTTAAATCTTCCGCTATTTCATCCGGTTCCAACTCAATAATGTGGTTTGGGTCTTCCACATATTTACGTAACATGGATATGTGAAAAACTTTATGAACACGACACATACTTGGCGGTAAAGCGAGTCTATAGGCCACAGTTCCTACTCAATCAAGGATTAAAAATGGGCCGATGAATCAAGGATTGAGCTTTCCTCTCTTTCCAAATCTCGTAACTCCTTTCCATGGAGCAACACGTAACAACACATGATCTCCTATATCGAACTCCACGTCCTTTCGATGAAGATCAGCATAACTCTTTATGTCGATCTTGTGAGGTTTTTCTATACGTTCACGGATCGTTTGAATCTTTTCCGTAGTCATACGTACAACTCCCGGTCCCAACAACGTTGCTTCACCCACCTCATCCCAAAGATCTTTGAGAACGACATTTTCTTCCATACAACGCTTCGAATGGGGCCATGCCAATACTTGCTTGATAACGGTTGTTGTAGGAAAACTCCACTAATGGTAAGAACTTATCCCAACTTCCCTTAAAGTCAAGGACATAGAGTCTTAATAGATCTTCAAGAGTTTGAATCGTCCTCTCCGACTGTCCGTCCGTCTGAGGATGATATGCCGAACTATATCGTAAATCCGTGCCCATAGCTTTTTGTAAACTAACCCAAAATCGTGAAGGGAATCTTGGGTCTCGATCAGAAACTATGGATACTGGCATACCATGCAGTCTTACAATCTCGTTTATGTACATACGAGCAAGACGTTCAAGTGTATAAGTTTCTCGTATTGGTAAGAAATGAGCAGATTTGGTCAATCTATCAACAATGACCCAAATTGCATCAATGCCTTGAGAAACCTTGGGAAGACCAGTAACGAAATCCATGGTAATGTGCTCCCACTTCCATTCTGGAATTTCAAGTGGTTGCAATGGACCTTTTATTACTTGATGCTCCGCCTTAACTCATTGACACATTAGACACCTTGAGATAAACAGCGTTATCTCTCTCTTCATATTGCCCCACCAAAATGTATGTCAAAGATCATGATACATTTTGGTACTCCCAGGATGTATTGTAAACGGTGTGTTGTGCGCCTCCATCATGATTTTATACTTTAAATCAGGGTCGTTAGGAACACAAAGTCTTGATTTGACTCAAAGTATTCCTTATTCATCGATTCTTGCTTCCGGCATCGCACCTTCTTGCACTTTCTTTCTCATACGCATCAGCTCCGGATATGTAACTTGGGCAGCTTTAATTTTATCAATTAAAGTCGGTTCTACTAGTCTATTTGCCATCATCACGTGGGTCCCTGGAGTCTTTATCTCTATCTCCATCCTTTGCAAGTCATACAAAATGGGCCTTTGCGTTGACAATATTGCACTCGTACCCGCATATGATCTTCTACTCAATGCGTTAGCTACCACGTTAAACTTTTCCGTGATGGTATTGGATGGTATGATCATAATCTTTCAATGAGCTTCAAGCCAACGTCGTTGTCGCATGTTAAGTTCCTTTTGAGTGAAGAAATATTTGAGACTTTTATGATCCGTAAAGATCTCCACTTTCTCCCTATACAAGTAATGCCTCTAAATTTTAAGTGCGAAGACAACAGCTGCTAACTCTAGGTCATGAGTAGGATAATTCCTCTCATGTTCTTTGAGTTGTCGTGAGGCATAGGCTATGACTTTCCCATGTTTCATGAGAACACATCCTAACCCTTTGCAAAAGTATCATCAGAGATGACAAATCCTCCGAACCGGATGGTATTGTCGAACAGTCTTTGAAATTAGTCTCCTCTTGAGTTCTTGAAAACTCTTCTCACATTCCTCACTCCAACCGAACTTTGTATTTTTTTGAGTCAGCTGAGTTAGTGGAGTAGCGATTCGAGAAAACCCTTATACGAAACTCCATAATAACCAGCTAAGCCGAGAAAGCTACGTACTTCAGTCACTGATTTAGGTTGCTCCCAGCTTTGAATAGCTTCAATCTTTGCTGGGTCAACATATATTCCATGACTTGATACCACGTGCCCAAGGAATGCTACTTCCTCAAGCCAGAACTTGCATTTCTTCAACTTGGCATAAAGCTTGTATTCACAAAGCTTTTGGAGTATCAGCCTCAAGTGTTCCTCATGATCTTCACGGGTTTTGGAATATATGAGGATGCCATCAATAAAGACGACCACAAAGTGATCCAAATATTCCTTGAATACTCGGTTCATCATATCCATGAAGGCAGCAGGAGCATTAGTCAATCCAAAGGACATGACTAGGAATTCATAATTCTCGTACAGAGTTCTGAAAGCCGTCTTTGGAATGTCATCGGTTCTCATCTTCAATTAGTGATATCCGGAACAAAGATCAATCTTTGAAAAGAATTTGGCTCCTTGCAACTGGTCAAACAAGTCATCAATACGTGGCAATGGGTACCCATTTTTTATGGTGACATGATTCAACTCCCGATAATCAATACAAAGTCGCATACTCCCATCTTTCTTCTTCACGAATAGAATAGGAGCACCCCAAGGAGAAGTACTAGGATGAATAAAGCCAATGTCTAACAATTCCTGCAGTTGAGTCTTTAACTCCTGAAGTTCAATAGGAGCCATTCGATATGGGGCTTGGGTTTTGTACCAGGTTCAAGGTCGATATAAAATTCAATTTCACGCTCTGGGCGTAGGCCAGGAAGTTCTTCAGGGAATACGTCAGGAAATTCATTAACAATAGAAATATTATTCAAAACTGGCGTATTTTTGTTTAGATCCGTGATGTGGGCTAAGAAAGTTTGACATCCTTTTTCTAATAAATGAATAGCTTTATGGCTTGAGATGACAGTGATTGATTTTAATGGTTTGGTTGCTTAAATTCGCATAATAGGTTGATTAGGAATATGAAAGCTAATAACCTTACGAAAATAATCACTTTTTGCATGATGCGTAGTTAACTAATCAATCCCTAGAATCACATCAAATGCAAGTATTTTCAAAGAAATAAGATCGACAGGTAACGTGGAAGTACCGATTTGAATCAAACAAGACTTATAAACCGTGGATGTAATGAAGGTTTCTCCCAACGGGGTTTCAACAGATAAACCAAAATCCAATTTCTCCGGAGTCAAATTTAAACGTTGAGCGCAAGTAGGAGAAATGAAATAATGGGTAGAACCGGTATCAAATAAAGTATAAACTTCGCTAGAGTTTATGATTAGCTTACCCGTGATGACCTCATTCGTGTTCCTTGCTTTTACGGGAGGTCACGACAAATGCTCTCCTCGCACCACCCCTTTTGACTTTTCTCGGCGACCTTTGGTGCCTCCATCCTAGCTGAACTTATCTTCGCTGAACGATAAAATCGGGCTAGGTGACCTTCTCTTCCACAATTATAACACGCTTTGGATGGCATCGTGCAATTTGGACTGATGTGTCCCTCCCCTCTGCATTTGAAGCATATGATAGGTGGTCTTTCTCCTTCCTTAACAACGGGTGCTGGTGCTGACGTCTTTCCATCATTGTTGAATCTCCTCTTCTTAAAATGTCCATTCTTATTATTTTGGCCCTGATTACCACCGAAGTGGTTACCATTTCAGTGTTTGGAAATGGGTTTTGTACCGGGTTCAAGGTCGATACAAAATACAATTTCACGCTCTGGGGTAGGCAGGAAGTTCTTCAGGGAATACGTCAGGAAATTCATTAACAATAGAAATATTATTTAAAACTGATGTATTTTTGTTTAGATCCGTGACGTGGGCTAAGAAAGCTTGACATCCGTTTTTCAATAAACGAATAACTTTATGGGTTGAGATGACAGTGATTGATTTTAATGGTTTGGTTGCTTGAATTTGCATAATAGGTTGATTAGGAATATGAAAGCTAATAACCTTACGAAAACAATTAATTTTTGCATGATGCGTAGTTAACCAATCAATCCCTAGAATCACATCAAATGCAAGTATTTTCAAAGAAATAAGATTGACATGTAACGTGAAGGTACCGATTTGAATCAAATAAGACTTATAAACTGTGGATGTAATGAAGGTTTCATAATTATAACACGCTTTGGTGAACGACAAAATCGGGCTAGGTGACCTTCTCTTCCATAATTATAACACGCTTTGGATGGCATCGCGCAATTTGGACTGATGTGTCCCTCCCCTCCGCATTTGAAGCATATGATAGGTGGTCTTTCTCTTTCCTTAACAACGGTCTTTGGTCTTGACGTCTTTCCATCATTGTTGAATCTCCTCTTCTTGAAATGTCCATTCTTATTGTTTTGGCCCCATTACCACCGGGTGGTTACCATTTATATTTGTTGATTCCCTCCATGCTTGTTGTCACCGCTCGATGACTCGCTCTCACTGGTATTATCATTTTGTTTGGCTACTCTCTTTTGGTTGCGTTGACTCGTTATCGCGCTCCACCAACTGAGCCCTATTTACAACATCTGAATACAAACACAGTTTATGAGAAATAAGATATTGACGTATCTCCGGCTTCAAACCTCTTAAAAACATTTGCGTCATTCTCTCTTCATTATCCACCAAGTGGGACGCAAACCGGGATAACTTCGCAAATTTTGCCTCGTATTGCGACACGGTCATATTGTTTTGCCCCAATTTGATAAACTCCACCTCCTTCATGTCACGAATACTTTCAGGAAAGTATTTGTCGTTGAATAGCTCTTGGAACTTCTCCCAAGACATCTTCAAGATCTGGCAATGAGTTGAGTACGTTTTACCGATTCCCACTAGTAATCTGCCTCTCCGCGCAACATAAAGGCGGCAAAGGGAACCTTTTGCTCCTCGGAGCATCCCAAGACATCAAATATCTTGGTGATCTGCTTTATCCATGCTTCCGCCATAAGTGGTTTTGGCTCTCCCTTAAACTCTGGTGGTTTGAGCTCCTTGAATTGTTTAGCGGTGACCGCCCGAGAGTTTCCAGTGTTTCCACCTACATTTTGGACAGGAGCCGCTCTCGCCTGCTATTGCATGAATTGCACAAAGCCTCTGAACAATCCATCATTCATCATTTGGTCAGTGTTGTTGTTTGCATGAGGATTGTCGCCTTCCTGATGCACATTCTCCTGATTATTGATATGTGGAGACTCAACGGTCTCTTGTGCTCCATTGATATTCTCAACATTTTCGGATGTCATTTTCAGATACTGCCACAAAACAAATGTTAATTGACATGTAACATAATATCTCTAAACTCTGACCAACCAATTTAAATACAAAATAAATTTAAGTACGTCATACTAGCGAAGGAATTCTCCGTCTCTCCCCTCCTAGTTCTAGTCTCACATCTTAGCCAGGAATCATATCCCTAAGCTTTGATACCAACTGTGACGCCCCCAAAATTAGATATACATCACCCATCTTGGGTCGTCAGATACATGGTACAAAATTCAAATACAACTTACTAATACAACTGTCGTGTACAATACGACAAAACATAACTGTGAGTTTGAATACAATTATTGTCTACTAGAGATTATACAAACTCAAAAGGAGTCCTTATTACAATTATTAACACACTATTTCACAGAATAGTGAGGATTACTAATGCTATCCTCTGCACCGTCACTCCATTCCCCGACTAGTCCCTGCTATGTTCTCATTTCCTGAAGGGAACAGTTAAAGAAAGGGTGAGCTCAACTAGCCCAGTAAGAAATATTATGACTAAGATAATGCAGAATAAATTATCGTCACCCCTGCACCACGGCCAAGGATATTCTTTAGTATCACGACAACAAATTATTCATGCACTACAGCCAAGGACATTCGTGTATTCATTAATGGTCATGATCATGCCAACAACTATCCATCAATGCACTACGGGCCAATGAGGACTTTTACCACATCATTTGTAACATTACTACCATGATTACAACCAATAATCCTCAGTCATAATCATACCAAGTCCATCTATGCACTACAAAATACGCGATGACTTTCAAAAAATATAAATATGAGGATGATGACAATGATATAAGAATTCAATAAAACAAGTTCAAGAATTAATTTATCTAGGAACTAATAATGTCCAAATTGTCAACATGATACTGCTTTGTAGAGTAAAATTTAAGAATGATCAGAAGAATATTTCCATGAAAAGATACTAGATGAAGCACAAATATAAAGGATATTCTACTAATTTCATGGAGTATAGAAGTCAAAACTTTAACCAACAGAGTATAATAAAGAATGGAATAACAAAAGAAATCATCATGCATGCGGTATCAGATGCATAGACGAAGTTATTCCAATGTAATAATAAATACTGAGAATAATAAAGATGGAACCGTGTCCTGTGTAAAACACACGCATGTGATATTCCAAATGTAATAATAAAGACTAAATAATAAAGATTTTAACCAGTCCTGCAAGTAAAAGCACGCATGAGGATGTTCCAATGAATAATAATAAAGTTTTAACCAAGTCCTGTAAAACACACGCATGTGATGTTCCAAATGTAATGATAAAGACGTAATAATAGAAGAATGTCACCAAGTATAGGGTAGCTCAGATATACGAGTTATTCCAATGTAATAATAAAGAAATGGAATAATGAAGTTCTCTTCTTTAATACAAAAGAAATAACACCCTTACCGTAAAAGAACCGAATATTAAAGTAGTTAAGTAGCGAGAATACTTTTCTTCTTTCTCTCTATAGTTTCTCTCTAGAGTTTCAATGAATTCAGTAAGAAATAATGAAGGAATGAGCTTCTATTTATAGAAGAATGGAGAGGGTACTGCTTTTAAGAAAATTCATGGATGCACAAATAAAAAATTCACGGGCCAAAGCTTTCGTATAATAATTCACAGGGCCTAACTCCTCAAGTAAAACAAAACTATAGAGTACAACTTAATTGGCTGAATCAATTATTCGGATGCAAAATTCAAACCTTTCTCCAATAAGAACAAAGCAACCCAATATCATATATATATAAATAGACAACACATGCTAAATTAAAGAAATGGTCCAATGAAAACATCTCCCCACTCATAAGTTATCAAAAAGTAGCATAATTGGAGATTTTTGTCAACAAGCTACATCCTGCTAGATTACCCACTTGGAAGAAAATTGATGATTGCCCCTTTCATCACATAATACGCCCACTTCCAAAATTTAATAGAAGAAATATTAATTTAGCAAAATAATAGAGTAAACATCTATTGCTTATCAATTAATACTCTTTTTCTTAATCTACATAATCTTCAATAAAAATTATAACTCATAATATTCAATAATATTTATCATCATTATTATAATTCATAATATTAATCGACCAGGTCGTTCTCAGGAAAGATGGGGCTTTCCAATAAGGATTTCTCCCTATTGGCGCGCAATTAGGTGACCTAACCTCTCCTTGACAGAACTTCTAGACATCGTTAATATTGCAAATAATAATATTAATAACTTTGTCATCTCAATTATTGATTTTAATAATATATAAAATATCGACAATAATTGAATCAAATAACGTGAGATACTATGCAACAATTACTATAGTAATAATTGAACAAAACTGAATGACCTCTCACGTAAGCATCAATAATCAATACCGTGTGCTACTATGCAACCACGCGTATTACTGTACTTTTACTACCGAGTAGTTCAACAGTTTTAACGGTAAAACTTCCCGCCGTTATTTTTAATAAAATATTTTTGTCGTTTTCTCAATCCGACAATAATTTGGTTATGGGGTCCACCAATGATTGCGCCTTTGTATGAATATTCCCTGTTAAAACGAATATTCTCCGACCAATCTAATATTATATAACAACTTGCGTACTTTACAAAATTTATAAATATTACCCACAACTATTATATCAATTTCACTCCATAATATTCAAAAATAATATTTATAGAAAATTCATCTTTATTCAAAAAGTTGGGGTTTTACAGCGGCCAAGGATATTCTTTAGTATCACGACCACAACTATCCATGCACTACGGGCTAAGAATATTTGTGTATTCATTAATGGTCATGATCATTCCAACAACTGTCCATCAATGCACTACGGGCCAATGAGGACTTTTACCACATCATTTGTAACATTACGGTCATGATTACACCGAATAATCCTTGGTCATAATCATACCAAGTCCATCTATGCACTACAGGGCCATAGATGACTTTAAAAAAATATAAACATGAGGATGATGACAACGATATAAGAATTCAATAAAACAAGTTCAAGAATTAAGTTATTTAGGAACTAATAACGTCCAAATTGCCAACATGATACTTCTTTGTAGAGTAAAATTCAAGAATGCTCAGAAGAAAATTTTCATGAAAAGATACTGGATAAAGCGCAAATATCAAGGAAATTCGACTAATTTCATGGAGTATAAATGTCAAAACTTTAACCAACTGAGTATAATAAAGAATGGAATAACAAAAGAAATCACCATGCATGCCGTACTTAGATATAAGCAAAGTTATTCTAATAGAATAATAATAACGGAACCAATCGTGAAATTAACGCGATGCGAGGATATTCCAATGTAATAATAAAGAATAGAATAACAATGTAAATCACCATGCATGTGGTACTTCGCGTAGACAAGTTATTCCAATGTATCTTAAATAACGGAACCAAGTCAAAGGTAATACACCGCAAAAGGATGTTCCAACGAGAATAGTAAAGATTTTAACCAGTCCCACGTAAAATGCATGTGACGGGATATTCCAATGTAATAATAAAGAATAGAATAACAGGAGAATTTCACCAAGTATAGGGAAGTCCGTGTATACAGGTTATTCTAACATAATAATAAAGAATGGAATAACAGAAGTTCTCTTCATGAATACAAAAGAAATAATACCCCCTACCGTAAAAGAAACTGAATATAAGAGTAGGGAAGTAGCAGAATACTTTTCTATAGTTTCTCTATAATTTTTCTCTCTAGAGTTTCAGTGAATTCGTAAGAAATAATGAAGGAATAAGCTTCTATTTATAGGAAAATGGACTGAATAGTAACTAATTCATGAACGGTCCAGATTGATTTACTTTTAAACGGACAGTCCATATTGATTTACTATTAAAACTTAAAGCAACGGTACATACTGATTTACTATTAAAACTTTAAACCAGCGATCCATATTGATTCACTATTATAACTTTTCACCAGCGGTCCATATTGATTTACTATTATAACTTCAACCAACAGTCTGAAAAATTAGCACATCTCCTCATAGAATAATATTGTACCCAAAAATGATTTGGACCGAAAAGAAATATATTTTACGGGTGATCAATAGTACTCCGTGAATAGTAACTCATGAATAGTAACTCGTGAATAGTAACTCGTGAATAGTAACTCATGAATAGTAACTCGTGAATAATAACTCTTGAATAGTAACTCATGAATAGTACTCCGACACGAAAAGTGCCCCGAATACCCGATTGAACAATACTGAGTGACTTCTCACATAAGCATCAATAATCAATACCGTGTACTACTATGTAACCAACGCCAGACATCATTCTTTACTTTTAACACCGGGTGTTTCAACAGTTAACGGTAAAACTTCCGCCGTTATTTTCATAAAGTATTTTTGTCGTTTTCTCTATCTGACAATAATTTTGTTGTGGGGTCCACCAATGATTGTACCATCGTACGGATATTCTCCGACAAAAAGAATATTCCCCGACCAATCGATATTATACATCCACTTGCTTACTTTGCAAAATGTATAAATATTACCCACAACTATAACATTACATCAAATCAACACCATAATATTAAAAAAAATTATTTCGAGAAAATTAAATCTTTATTCATAAAATCTGGGGTCTCACAATCTCCCCTCCTTATGAAATTTCACCCTCAAAATTTACGTAGGTACCTGGTATGCCGAATAGGTGAGGATACCTTGACTTCACTTCAAATTCTAACTCTTGAGGTATAACCTTTGAGTGTTGAATACGATCCTTCTTATCCAAGATTTTAACACGTAGCTCATCATATATTAAATCTTCTGCTATCTCATCTAGTTTTAATTCAATAATGTGGTTCGAGTCGTCCACATATTTACGTAACATCGATACATGAAAAAAATGTTATGAACACGCGACATACTTGGCGGTAAAATGAGTCTATAGGCCACAGTTCCTACTCAATCAAGGATTTCAAATGGGCCAATAAAATCGAGGGTTGTGATTTCCTCTCTTCATCGATTCTTGCTTCTAGAATAACGCCCTCTTAAACCTTCTTCTTCACATTCATCAACTCTGTGTATGTAGCTTAAGCAGCTTTAACTTTATCGATTCAAGTCTATTCTAATCGTATATTCGTTATCTTCACGTGGGTCCCTAGAGTCTTTAACTCTATCTCCATCATTTGTAAGTTATACGAAATGGGTCTTTGTGTTAACAACATCACACTCATAAACGCATACAATCTTCTACTCAACGCGTCAGCTTCCACATTCATTTTTCCCACGATGATATTGAATGGTACAATCGTAATCTTCAACAGCTCGAGCCAACATCTTTGGCACATTACACGCTCATTTTAGGTGAAGAAAATATTTGAGGGTTTTAGAAATGGGTTTTGTACTGGAGTCAATACAAAATTTGATTTTACGCTCTAGGGGTAGGCTAAGAAGTCTTCAAGAATACGTCAGGAAATTTATTAATAATAGAAATATCATTCAAAATTGTGACTCTCATCCAAGACTTGGATAGCACGTCACATTGATACCTATCAACTTGTCACCGTCATTCACGACGTTGCCTACAGAAAGTCTGGATTCGGTGCATTCCACACAAGAAAGTCAACAACGAAAGGATCGGGGCTCTTTATTTATGGCTTGATATGACAATGATTGACTTTAGTGGTTTGGTTACTTTGAATTCGCATAACAGGTTGGTTAGGAGTATGAAAGCTAACAACCTTACGAAAAGCATGATGAGTAGTTAACCAATCGTTTCCAAAAATCACATCAAAGGCAAGTATTTTCAAAGAGATAAGATCGACAGGTAACGTGAAAGTGTTAATTTGAACAAGATTTATAAATAGTGGAGGTAACGAATGTTTCTCCCAACTAAGTTTAAACAGATATATCAAAGTCTAACTTCTCCGAAGTCAACTTCAAACATTAAACACAACTAGGTGCAATAAAAGAGTGAGTAGAACCGGTATCAAACACGGTATAGACTTCGCAAGAGTTTATGACTAACATACCCGTGATAATTTTATTCAGGTTCCTCGTCATGAAAAAAAAACGCTCTCTCTTAAACTACTGGCTTTAGCTTGTTTAGGACATCCTTTGGTGCCTCCATCCTAGCTGAACTTGTCTTCGGTGAACGATAAAATTGGGCTAAGTCACCTTCTCTTCCATAATTATAGCATGCTTAGGACGGCATCGCGCAGTTTGGACTGATGTGTCCCTCCCCTCCGCATTTGAAGCATATGATAGGTGGTCGTTCTCCTTCCTTAACAACGGGTGTTGGTGTTGACGTCTTTCCATCATAAAAGAAATAATACCCCCT
Source organism: Panax quinquefolius (assembly GCA_020205615.1). Classification (NCBI taxonomy): domain Eukaryota; kingdom Viridiplantae; phylum Streptophyta; class Magnoliopsida; order Apiales; family Araliaceae; genus Panax; species Panax quinquefolius. The sequence continues at coordinate 74,777,295 of CM035160.1, read as the reverse complement.
ACCATAAAAGAAACTGAATATAAGAGTAGGGAAGTAGCAGAATACTTTTCTATAGTTTCTCTATAATTTCTCTCTCTAGAGTTTCAGTGAATTCGTAAGAAATAATGAAGGAATGAGCTTCTATTTATAGGAAAATGGACTTAATAGTAACTAATTCATGAACGGTCCAGATTGATTTACTTTTAAACGGACGGTCCATATTGATTTACTATTAAAACTTAAAGCAACGGTCCATACGGATTTACTATTAAAACTTTAAACTAGCGATCCATATTGATTCACTATTATAACTTTCTACCAGTGGTCCATATTGATTTACTATTATAACTTCAACCAACGGTCTGAAAAATTAGCACATCTCCTCATGGAATAATATTTTACCCAAAAATGATTTGGACCGAAAAGAAATATATTTTACGGGTGATCAATAGTACCCCGTGAATAGTAACTCGTGAATAATAACTCATGAATAGTAACTCATGAATAGTAACTCATGAATAGTAACTCGTGAATAGTAACTCGTGAATAGTACTTTGACACAAAAAGTGTCCCGAATACCCGATTGAACAATACTGAGTGACTTCTCACATAAGCATCAATAATCAATACCGTGTACTACTATGCAACCACGCGTATTATTGTACTTTTAACACCGGGTGTTTCAACAGTTAACGGTAAAAATTCCGCCGTTATTTTTATAAAGTATTTTTGTCATTTTCTCTATCCAACAATAATTCTGTTGTGGGGTCCACCAATGATTGTATCGCCGTACGATTATTCCCCGACAAAAAGAATATTCCCCGACCAATCGAATATTATACAACTACTTGCTTACTTTGAAAAATTTGTAAATATTACCCACAACTATAACATTACATCAAATCAACACGATAATATTAAAAAAAATTATTTCGAGAAAATTAAATCTTTATTCATAAAATCTGGGGTCTCACAAAAATATTATATATATAATATGTCATATGATTACTTAATATATATAATCTAAATTATCCCTACATGTTAAGATTCATAAAACATATATATAGAGAGAGAAAGAGAGAAAGAGAGTCTGGTTCCAGTCCGGACGCCCGAATTTTATCCCGTCCGGAATTCTTATTTAAATAAATAAATTAAATTATTAATTTATTTAAATAAATAATATTTATTCTACAATAGGGATAAACCTTCCTAGCGATCAACGACTTTTCAGATAATATAGATTTCAACATTAATCATAAAAGAACCTTTGAGTAAATAGTTACCGTACAATACAATCCTTCCACCATACAATGTCCCAATTAAATATAAGACATGGAATTACTGTCAAGCCTTATTTTATTTAATTATATGTATTTCGACTCTTAAATGCACAACTCCAAATAATACAAATTAGAAACTCCTTTCTAATTTTATTATGCCTTGGCCAAAGACTACTGGGTTGTCATTTATCGAATCACATAGGACATTTATCTTCTTTTACTAGAAGCGGTAGAGTCTTTATTGATCATACATTATCTAGCTCCATGTACAACTTATTATACCCAAGCATACCCTTTGATATACCCTAAGGGTCTTAAGGTATAAGTCAAAGTATAACTCATCATACACTAGATACTATGATGGTCTCAAGTCCAAGGATCACTTGTACTACTAGCACTACAGGAATTCCTATTGACAGCAAGTAAAACTCCATTAGGTATTCCTTAGCGAGCCAATGCTCAAAGGAAATTATTCTCTAATAAGCACCTACATACTTGCTTTAGTGTCTCCACACAAATGATCATGAGATCAATCATCATCATCCAACGAGCAAGTTAACGTATGTACCAATCTATCCGGATTCACTAATCCCCAATTTAGTAATCCAACGATTGGGAACTATTTTTGTTTTTAAGCTTTCTAAGAATTTAGATCTCATTAGAATGATCATCATCATTATTCTAAAAGCATTGCTTAAAACTATGGGTTTATCACATATTATAAAACAGTATCATGTAGATAATTAAAAGCCTTTAATAAATTAATATTCTTTTATTAATAAATGAATAAGATTGTTACAAAGTATATGCTTTATCATCAAACATGATTGTCTTGTGTGCATACTACTTTCAACTCCTTCTTCTTGTATCCTTTGACAGTGGGGAACTTTTTGTGATGCATCCTTTAAGTCCTTCATGAAAATCAATGCCATCTATGAACGAAAACCCTTTAGATTTGAAACCTAAGGCTAGGTTGATGTCCTCATCCTTGAGCTTGATTTCCACGTCCTTGACCCTTGTCGTAATGACTTCATTCTCGAACGCCCCATTCTTATAGAATTCTTTTATTTACTTCGGGTAGATCCATGTACTTGTACCTAGAGCCTTTTCGAGACCAGCCTTCTTTATCAGAGACAGAGTTTTGAGAAATTTGGGGTCAGCTGTCTTGAACTCATCGAAGAAGAGTCTGTAACCAGAGATGATGTTTGAAGCAGCCATTGATTCCTTTGCAATGTGTGTGATTATTTGAGCTTTTCTGAAAGTTAGGGTTTCTGCTTGTAGAGAGAAAGAGAGAGATGAGCTTTTTGAACTTCTGATTTCAAAAAGGCTTTTTTAAACTGTACTTGTAACTTCCATCTCTCCATTTTTCTTAGTGGGGCAGGTGTCAAATTCTGCTACGCTCTACGAATTTGACTAAGGAGGATTGTACTGATTTACCCTTAACTCCTTCTGAGCTGATGTGTCCTTTGGGAGGACTAAGATCATTGAGGTAGCCTTTGTGATTGTCGAGTCTGAACTGCAATCGTTGAGTCTGAACTACGATGGTCATGTCTGCTCAGCAATTATCGTGTTTGCTCAGCAATCATCGAGTTTGAACTGCGATCATCGTGGTTCGCTTTCGAATCGTTGTATTTGCTCGAAATCGTCGAGTTACTATGATCGTTGTATACGTTCGCGGCCAATAATCGTAATACCGCTTTCGCCAAAGAATCGTCGAGTCTGAACTGCGATCTTTGAGTCTGCCCGGGTCCTTGTGATAAACTTTTTATTTAGCATTCTTCTCGATTTAAGGTAGCTCAGAAAGGGCTAACCTCGTAGAATTAATCAAGGGTTAGGTTTGTTCCTAAGGCGCTTATCATAGAGATTGATTAGTTTTGAACTTTATCATCACAGGATACTCCTTTGTTTTGTTGATAGAGCTCTGCCATCGTTGAGTCTGCACTGCGATCGTAGTCTTTCATGTCATTGCAGCTCTACGATCATGGACTTTCCTTGATCATGTCTACGATTTCAAATATAGCCTTTATATCTATTTGGTTAGCACAAACTAGAGCATATATTTCGTGGTAGTAAATTAAGCATGCCTAGCTCACTTATTAACTTGTTAAACCTGGATTCATCTAGAGGCTTTGTAAAGACATCAGCAAGTTGATTTTCAATAGGGATATATTGTAAAGATATGGTTCCATTTTGCACATGATCCGTAATGAAATGATACCTTATTTCTATATGTTTAGTCCTAGAATGCATGACAGGATTATGAGTTATTGTTATGGAACTTGTGTTATCACGGTTGAGCAATGTGTATGGATTGAATTCAAACCCATAGTCTCGCTAGGCGATTTTTCATCCATAAGATCTCGAAAGCACAACAAATTGTCAAGAAAGAATGTATTCAAACTTCTACAGTTGAAGTAGATCTTTGAGTTTTGCTTTTTGCTAAACTAGGACACAAGTCTGCTTCTAGCAACCCGACAAAAGCCATTGGTACTCTTTTTATCTCTATTTGCACTGCAAAATCGGCATCTGTGGTAACTTTGTTAGTTCAAATGAGGACTCCTTGGGATACCAAATCCCCAAGTGAGGTGTACCCTTGAGATACCTAAAAATCCTCTTTACCGCAGTTAAATGTGATTTCTTAGGATTATCCTGAAATCTAGCACATATGCATGTTGCAAACATTATGTTTGGTCTACTGGCAGTTAGGTATAGAAGAGAGCCTATCATACCTTTGTATTGAGTTATATCAATACTTTTACCTTTTTCATCTTTGTCAAGCTTGGTTGCAGGAGCAATTGGGGTTTTCATGGGAGAGGCTGATTCCATGCCATACTTCTTAAGTAAATTTTTAATGTACTTGACTTGGTTTATGAAGATTCCTTCATCAGTCTGCTTAACTTGAAGTCCAAGGACGAAGTTCAGTTCACCCATCATGCTCATTTCAAACTTGCTCTGCATAAGCTTGGAAAATCTCTTGCATAACTTTTCATCAGTAGAGCCAAAAATAATGTCATCAACATATATTTGAACTAATAAAACTTTGTCTGTATACTTTCTAAGAAATAATGTGGTATCTACTCTACCTCTAGTGAACCCATTTTCGATAAGAAAGTTAGTTAGTGTTTCATACCATGCTCTATGTGCTTGTTTAAGACCATATATGTAAGACCCCAACTTTTATGAATAAAGATGAATTTTCTATAAATATCATTTTTGAATATTATGGAGTGAATTTAATATAATGTTATAGTTGTGGGTAATATTTATAAATTTTGCAAAATCTACGAAGTTGTTATATTATATTCGATTGGTCGGGGAATATTCATTTTAACGAGGGAATATTAATGCTGACGGCACAATCATTGGTGGACCTACACAACGGAATTATTGTCGAATTGAGAAAATGACAAAATATCTTTTATAAAATAATCATGAAAGTTTTACCGTTAATCGTTGAAATACACGGTGTTAAAAGTAATGCGAATACGCTGCGTGGTTTCATAAGTAGCACGGTATACATTATTGATGCTTACGTGAGAAGTCACTCAGTTTTGTTCAATTATTGCTACAGTAATTGCTGCATAGTATCTCACGTTTTTGATTCAATTATTGTCGATATTTTATATATTAGTAAATTAATAATTGATACGACAAATTTATTAATATTATTATTTACAATATTGACAATGTCTAGAAGTTCTGTCAAGGAGAGGTTTGGTCACCTAATTGCGCGCCAATAGGGAGAAATCCTTATTGAAAAGCCCTCTCTTTCCTGGGAACAACCTAGTTGTTAAATATTGCGAATTATAATAATAATGATGATAAATTTTGTTAAAAATATTGAGGGAATTTTTATGAAGTATTTGTTGTATTTATGAACCCCCATTTACCCATTTTTCAAAATGATCGGTAGAAAATTATTCCTTATAATAAAGGTGGGGGCCACATTTGGGGGCCACATATGGGGCCCACGTGTGGAAGAAATGGATGAAATGAAAATGGGGTGGGGGTAAGTTTACGTGTTAGGGAGGGTATTATATATATATATATATATATATATATATATATAAACATGTGCTTGAAAAATTTAGGGGAAGGAAAAAAAATTTGCCTTTGCCGTAAGGCAAAGGTTATTGTTATTATATATATATATATATATACGGTAAGGATCAAGAGCATTCTCCTTAAATAGCATTCCTCCTTAAATAACATTCTTTTATTAAAACTACGTCATTTTTGGAGGATGATGGCATTTTTGTAAATACAATGCCACCACGTATTTACATTGTATTTACAAAAAATGACCTGCGTCCCTCCAAAAACGCGTAGTTTTAATAAAAGAATGTTATTTAAGGATGAATGCTCTTGATCTTACTGTATATATATATATATATATATATATATATATATATATATATTATAAGTTTTGTTTTATTCGATTTTAAATAGAATATATTATATTTTATTTAAAATTTTTGTTTTATTAGAATATTTTATTGCACAGTAATGAATAGTAAAAATTAGAAAATCAACGAATTTGCCGAATTCGTTTGCCCGTGAATTCTTTTGTTGATCCGTGAGAAATTAAATTCAAATAGTATCCTTTCCATTCTACTATAAATAGGATGCTTAATTAGAATTGAAAATCACACCAGAATCAGAGAATTCTTCTTCTATAATATTGAGCGTATTTCTTTAGAGTTTAAGGAAGCTTTGAGCATAGAAAACAGTTCAAGTTTTCTTCAAGAATATCCCCGCTATACCAGTTGGAATGCTCTTCTTTTCAAGGTAAGGGATGTTATTTTTGTTCAATATTTATATGAAATAATATTTTCTTTCATACTATGTAGTATGTAAGTAATATTATTTCGTTTCAGATTCCGAATTCTATACTCATTTTGTTAAAGTTTTGGCTTCTATACTCCATGAAATTAGTAGAATATCCTTCATATTTGCACTTCATCCAGTATTTTTTTCATGGAAATATTATTCTGAGCATTCCTGATAAGTTTTAACTTTTTCATATCGGGGTACTATTCACGGGGTTACTATTCCCGAAGTTACTATTCACTCGGTTACTATTCACCCGGGGTACTATTCATGACAAAAATTAATTTCTTTTCGGTCCAAATCATTTTTGATATAATATTATTATTGAATTTTACTCCACAAAGCAGTATCATGTTGACAATTTGGACGTTATTGATTTCTGGATGAATTAAATTATAAATCTTTTAAAATTTATCCTTGAACTTGTTTTATTGAATTCTTACATCATTGTCATCATCCTCATGTTTATATTATGTTGAAAGTCATCTGTGGTCTGTAGTGCATGGATGGACTTGGTATGATTATGACCAAGGATTATTCGGTATAATCATGACTGTAATGTTACAAATGATGTGGTAAAAGTCCTCATTGGTCTGTAGTGAATTGATGGACAGTTGTTGGCATGATCATGACCATTGATGAATACACGAATATCCTTGGCCCGTAGTGCATGGATAATTTGTGATCGTGATACTAAAGAATATCCTTGGCCGTAGTGCAGGGGTGATTCGATGATGTGGATTATTTATTAAGCTGAGTCTCAGCTATAAAAGTGATGAAAAACCTTTTAAATCATAGAAGATAGTAGATTTTATGCTCTACTTAACTCTTCTAATGGATTTCTTGTTCCGCTGCAGTTAAACTTGATGTTTGTTATATTTTATCAGTTTAACATTGTTGAAGGCTAACAATAAATTATTCTGCATTATCTTTGTCATAATTTTTCTTACTGGGCTAGTTAAGCTCACCTTTTTGCTTTCATTGTTCTCTTCAGGAAATGAGAACGTAGTCGGGACTAGTCGGGGAACGGAGTGACGGTCCAGATGATAGCATTAGTAGTCCTCACTATTCTATAAAACTATGTGATAATAAATGTATTGAGGACTCCATTTGAGTTTGAATACTATCTAGAAGACAATATTCTTATTAAAACTCTCAGTTTATATTTTGTCGTATTTTACACGACAGTTGTAATATTAAGTTGTATTTGACTTTTGTACCATGTATTTGGCGACTCAAGATGGGTGATGTATACCTATTTTGGGGGCGTCACAATATAAAGCTTTGTCTAATCTATAAACATAATTATAAAGAGATGGATTGATGAAACCTGGAGGTTGCTCTACATAGACTTCTTCTTGAAGTTCACCATTCAGGAATGCATTTTTGACATCCATCTAAAAGACCTTGAATTTCATGTGAGCAGCAATGGCAAGGAATATTCTGATGGCTTCTAGTCTGGCAACAGGTGCAAATGTCTCATCGTAGTCAATGTCTTCTTCTTGAGAGTAGTCCTTGGCCACTAGTCTTTCCTTATTCATGGTTATTACTCCATCTTATTTTTGAAGACCCACTTGGTTCCAATGACAGGATGACTCTTTGGTCTTGGTACCAATCTCCATACTTTGCTTCTTTCAAACTGATTATGTTCTTCATGCATGGCTTCTATCCAGCTGGAGTCTTCCATAGAATCCTCTATCTTTTTAGGTTCCATTTGTGACAGGAAGCTTAGATAGAAACATTCATTTTGGGTGGCAGCTCTTGTTTTGACTCTTGCCCTCGGATCTCCAATGATTAAGTCTTGAGTGTGATCTCTTGTCCATCTGCTTCCTGTTGGAACATCTGTCTTGATGCCTTATTGTCTGAGGTATTCAAGATCTATATCTGCTTCTTGGTGTGGAGGTTCGTTGTATTGCATAGGCCTCTCTACGATCTCATTTCCTTGCTCAACGATTTCACTATCTTGAAACTACGATCGTAGTGTTGAGCTCGACGACCTCGTTCGTAGTGTCATGAAGAACTATTTTGTCTAAGTTTGTCTCATCAAAGATGATTTGAATCGAGACGTAAACACTCAGTGTCTTCTTGTTGAACACTCTGTAGGCCTTACTGTCTATGGAATATCCTAGAAAGATTCCTTCCTCTGACTTAGGTTGAAACTTTGTCAAATACTACTTTCCATTGTTGAGAATGTAGCATGCACAGCCGAATACATAAAAGTAGCTGACACTTGGCTTTCTTTCTTTCCACAGTTCGTAGGGAGTGTTCTTAATCGTAGAGTGTATGAGTGATCTATTCTGAGTGTAACATGCAGTGTTGACAGCTTCTGCCCAGAAGTATTCAGGCAGATGGGCTGTTGCTAGTAGAGTTCTTCTAACCTCTATCAACGTCCTGTTCTTTCTCAGCTACTCCATTTTGTTGAGGAGTTCGTGGAGCTGAGAAGTTATGACTGATGCCAGTGTCTGTGCAGAACTGGTCTATTTCTGAGAAGTCAAATTCTCTGCCATGATCACTCCTTATAGCCTTGATTTTCTCCCCTTTCTCGTTCATCACTAGTCTGAACATCTTGATCAGTTGGGAGCTTGTTTCATCCTTTGAGGTTAGAAAGAACACCCATGTGAATCTGGTGTAGTCGTCCACTACGACCAGTGAGTATCTCTTACCACCGAGGCTCATTGTGGGAATTGGCCCAAATAGATCCATGTAGAGCGACGGTAGGGGCTTATCAATTGAGTTGGCATATTTGCTCTTGAATGAACTTCTGGTCTGATTTCCAAGCTGACAGGCATTGTATGGCCTTTCTTTAACGAAGCTGAACTTGGGTAAGCCTGCAACTAGATCTTTTGAGGCTAGTTTGGACATGCTCTTGAAGTTGAGATGAGATAGTCTTCGATGCCATAACCAGCTCACTTCTTCAGATGCTTTAGCCAGAAAGCATATTGTCTCATCTGAGCTTAGTTATCCAAGATTTACTGTGTAGACATTTCCTTCTCTTGTTCCGGTTAACTTTACAGCAGATGTATTCAGATCTCTGACTTGACATTGATTGTTGAGGAATGTTACTTGATGACCCTTGTCGCAGAGTTGGCTAATGTTCAAAAGATTGTGTTGTAGTCCTTCCATATAGGCCACTTTACTGAGGGACACTGCACCATTTCCAGTTGAGCCGTTGTCTCCAAAGATGACTGAGAGGACCCTCCTTCTCTATGTAGTTAGATAGAAGGGTTTTGTTCCCAGTCATGTTCCTTGAGCATCCACTGTCCAGATACCAGGTTGTGATCGTGGAGCTCTTTTCCTGTGGTAACGTTAAACTTTCATTTTGGTACCCATACTTGCATGGGTCCTACTTTGTTAGTACCCTTGAGAACCCAAATCTACTTGATTTTGGGTCTCACATGCATGGAATTATAATAACATTTTGCAACCTTGTGACCAACTTTATTGCACACAAAACATCTAATATGATGCATGCTTGTGTGTGTAAGAGAGAATTCTTCCTCCATTTTGACTTTTGTGGATCTTTAGTCATCCTTCTGTTGAACTGATTTTCCCTCTTCTATGTGTCCTTGTGTTTCATGATTTATGAGGAGTGTACCTTACCTCTACTGTACCTTCCCAGTTGGTTTGTAGAGTTGGTCTTACTTGACTCTACGATCCTTCGAGGTTGGTGAGTAGTGGATGGGCTACTCTTCTCTTTTTTGAAACCCAGGCCAGCATGAGATCCCTTACTCATTGGAATATGGATTGAATCAGTAGAGCAGGGTTTGACTAGCTCATCCTTCTGTGAGGATTTCATAAATATAATGCCTTTACTAAAACTTGAAGCATTACTAGTGCTAGTTTCCTTTACCTTTTCCATACATGGCTCTGAGGTAGATTCCCCAAAGCCTAAACATGTTCTATCAGAGACACTTCTCTGGATAGAGATTTAGGAGTCCATGGATGAAGAGGATTTATTCCATGTGGAGATTGTCTTTTCTAGTTCCTTAATTTTAGAGGTTAGACTTGACTCTCTTTGTGCATTGAGCTCATTGGTATGTTTCAAGAGCTTATTCTCATCTTCAAACTTGGAGAGAGAGACAGTACTTAGAAGGGTTGTTTCCAGTTCTTCTTGAACTTTCTCTTTTTCCTTTTGAAGAAGTGAATAGTCCTTAGACAGAACTCTAAACCATTTCATGTATTGATGCAGATCAGATGATATGATAGGCAGTGCAGTTCTTAAATCATCAATGTCTACATCAGGATAGTTGAAGTCAAATACCTCATTTATACTTACTTCATGTATGTTGGAGTTCTGTTTGTCCTTTGCATTCTTGGCCATCAAACAAAGATTTGCCATTTGAGGATCTTTATCATCTCCAGATTCAGGAGTTGAGTCATTGTCTGAGTCACTCCACGATCCTCCAGCTACAAGGCCTTTGTCTCTCTTCTGAGGCCTTTTGTTGCCTTTGTATTCCTTCTTTGGATGTGATTTCTTCTTTAGTTCTTCTCTGAGAGGTTTGTTGCAGTTAGCAATGAAGTGGCCAGGTTTCTTGCAATTGTAGCATAGATCATTCATTTGCTCCTGGCTGTTGTAGTTTCTGACTTTCTTTAGCTTACTGGTTTTGCCTTGACGCATAAACCTTCTAAGTCTCTTCACCAGCATTGCAAAGTCCTCATCATCATCTTCATCATAATCAGAGTCAATTTCAGTGTTGACCTTGGAGGTGTTTTCAGTTGCTTTGAGAGCAACACATTTATCCTTCTTTCTTCCTTCAGATAGAGTTTCTGCTCATTGAGTCAGCTCCAGTTCGTATGTAAGAAGGTTACCATATAACTGTTGAACAGTCATCTCATGGAGATTCTTTAACTCTCTAATAGCAGTAGTTTTGGCATCCCACTTGCTTGGTAAGGCTCTCATGAACTTTATGATTAGATCTTAGTTTGGATAGATCTTTCCATAGGCTCGTAGAGAGTTGAGCAGAACGTTGAATCTCTCGTAGGTGGCAGTGACGTTTTCTCCTTGAACGTGTGCAAACATTTCATATTGCTGTGTTAGGAGAGATTGTTTGTTTTCTCTGACTTCTTCTGTTCCTTCATGCATGATGAGCAGTGATTCCCAAACCTCCTTTGATGTTTTATTGTTGACCACATTTTCGAACAGATCATCTTCTAAGGATTGAAATAAAATGTTCTTGGCCTTTTTGTCGAGTTGAACAACTCTCTTCTCATTGTCTGTCCATTCTCCTTTGACCTTGATATTTATTCTATTTGGGTCATCTGTAGTTGGTGCAAGCTTTGTAGGAACGGAAGGCCCATTTTGAACAATTTCAAATAGATCTTCATTTATTGAATCCATGTATGCTTGCATCCGAACTTTCCAGTTGGCGAATTTATCTTTGTTGCACATAGGTGGCTTGCTGCCTCCTCCAGTCTTTGATTCGCTTGGTAAATGTGCAATTGGATCTACTTAAGATTTGTAGGCTATATAATAGAACTTGCTTTGATACGAATTGTTAGTTCCCGGAGGCACAATAGTTATCTAGAAGAGGGGTTGAATAGATATTTAAAATTCTTTTTGTTTTACTTTGTTAGTTTGATAATGATTAAAACACACTCACTTAGAACTCTTCAAGTCCTTCTGACTTGGAACTCTTACTTCACTTGATTGGTAGTTGTTGAGTTCTTGGTTGGTGCTACTCATTTGCTGTTAAGCACTTGTTCGAAAGAACTGAGTAGCTGAGAAAGCTTTCTCTTTTTCTCAGATCGTAGAGTTGAGCTTTGAGTGTTCTTCAGCGTTTTGTTCATTGCTTGCTTTTTTTGAATCATCTGCATATGTTTTGCATATATGTGATCCTTTAAATCTATCTGTTGAAGCCATCCGTTGAAGCATAAAATGTGTTTGACGTTTCTGAACTTTGATGGAGACTTTTCTGCACATCTTCTGAATTGCATGCTAGCCCACTGACACATTAGAGTGCTTTCTCACCTAACACCTGAAAATGTGTTTTCCTCTGACCCATGGTCCTTTCCTTAGCTTCTTCAATGCGTTTCCTTCATTGTTTACTAAGGATATCTTTTGTGCCATTGGGACTGGTGAGGACTTCAACGTTTATAACCCATTCCACATTTGTTGAGATTTTTCTTTAAAACAAGTAGTCAGGGCTCAATGCTTCTGAAATAGGTAGATGATACTCTACGATTCAGATCGTGATGTCTTGCCACCTTGGTGCCTAATCTGATGTTATCAAACGAGAACACTACGATTTCTCTTAAGGACTGGCACACTACGATCTTCACTTGCTTGTTTTGCAGACTCTACGTTTCCGAGAGCACACTACGATCTCTGAGTTAACTTCGGCAAACGTCTGGACCACTCTACGATTTCTGGAGAGGCCCTTCAAGGAAGTCACACTACGATCTTCAATGCTCTACGATTCTGCCTTGGCTTCTGCAATCTTCTGATCAGCTCGATAGGCTGCGATCTATTTGAAGCCTATCTATTACATTTCAAGACATAGATCAACCTAACATTTTTGATCTCTTTATCTATACATTCAATTACAGAATGATAACCATTAAAATCTTAGATCAACCTAACAATTTTGATCTATCACTAAGTCCTTGTACATATATTCCTTGAAGGACTTTACATATAATCATGAGCATTTACTTTAAACATCAAATCAAAATATGCACTCTCCAACACACTTTGGTACCTAGGTTAATTACACTTTAGTACCTAGGTTAATTACGCCATTTACACTTAGCACCTGGCTTATTACACTTTGGTACCTAGGTTAATTACACTTTAGGACCTAGCGTGTGCCATCGTATACCAGGAGTGTGCCAGGCGTGTGCTTGGAAGCAGAACAAAGTATTTTGTCAGTGTAAGCACGACAAAGCAACTTGTCAATGTAAGCACGACATAGCATTTTGTCAGTGTAAGCACGACAAATCAACTTGTCAAAAAAAATATACAATAAGTTCACTGGTGAAAATTTTATTTTTCAAGAAAGACGTGTCAAGCACGACGTTTTTCGAGAAAAAATTATTGGATAATAAAACTTTTCACGACGTTTTACCGGTGGATCTTGAAACGGAAAGTCAATACGACGTACGGATCTCTCAAAAGAACTTAGGGTCAAAACCTAACTCGTATTGTTCTTCACGTGAATAGTGTTTTTACGTAAACTTTTTTGGAAAATTTTATTTTCGTCTTCAAAATTCTTAATTATTTATTCTTGCACGCAACAAAAATACTACAATATTATCACCATCCTACGTCATAAAACGACCTTTAAACACACAATACAAATAATATTCAAAACTTAAATTTTAAACTAAGTGGAATTTCTTGATCGTTACAATAAAACCTTATTACCGGTAGTTGTGACACCCCAAAATCTCGGTACTTCATTACCTCAAGATTTGGTGTTCACTTTATAAAAACATTCACATCTAACTACCCAATCATAATAAAATTGAATAATAAACCTTCCCATTAAGGGATTACATTAATAAAATCTCCCAGGTTTTCTAACCTTTAAATACAATCATTCAAATGCGGAATTTAAATAACTTCATTACGATAATTCAAGTAGAGTCTGATAATAACATATCAACAAAATTACAAGTCTTCGATACTTGTTCATCTTTCCTTTCCCTTATTGGTGCTAGGTACATCGACCTTCTCAACTTTAGCTGTAATGTTTATATAAGCAAGAGTGAGCAAACAAAGCTCACTTGAAATAATAATGAATAAAATCTTTACAACAACTTCCAAATGATAGACTGAACAAAATGCTTTATCAATGAAAATCTGAATCATGAAATATTTAACTGAAGGTCATAAGACCACGAACTATGTCCATAGTTATAAGTAATCTTTCAACTTAAACTTAAAAAGTTATAAGACTATAAGGACTCCACGTACTTAGGGGGATAAGCCCTTCGTACAATGTATTGTGCACAAACATTTCAACGTTATGCGTAAATTATCCCCTATAATAGGGTTGTTCTTCTCAGTTTTAGAGTACAAGTCCGCACCAAAGAAAGTTTGGTTTGGATAAGCTTTCATGGGTAATTTGAAGTTTAATGATCATCAACTAGAGGACTAGTTGAATCAGTAAGGTTTGATAACACAACAGTTGTTTAATAACAACATAATATAAAGCAATTGAGAATCATAGGTGAATTGACTATATACTAAACGCATGCTTAAAAATAACTAGAGAGCATAAGCATTAAATGAAATGAATAAAATGATAAACCTTTGCTTGAACAATAATAAGCTAGGTCTATGATCTTGTCAAATTAGAAAGTTAATTATTGAATATACACTAATCAATAACAAGCTGGAAACAAAGCTTGCTCAACATGATAATAACTTATGCATAGAAATTTTAAGACAAACAGCTCAATATTAGAGACGAGAGTTCAAGAAGTTAGATCTATTATAAGGAAATAGAACTTAAGAAACTTTCTTAGTTATAAACAAGTTAGAATAACTCATTCATGATTAGAATACAAAACTTTCTTGGATAACGTTAGAATTAGAGCTTGCTCGAATAAAGATTAAGAATAAAAGGATTTGCTTTATCAATGCTTAGAAAAAGAATTTGTTCAATGTAAAAGATAAGGTTTAGAAACTTGCATCCTCATAAACAAATTAGATACAAGAACTTTCTCAATCATAGGAATAAAGTTGCACAATGTAATAATAGAACTACCTCAACGAAAGTGTAGAGTTAGAAAACTTGCCTCGAGCGTAAGTTATAATATTAAAACTCACGTTCACCTACACATAGTATTAGAACCACAATATCTATTAGATATACTAACATTCATTTTCCAACATAACACGCATTTCTAGCTAAACTTGTTAATTTAGTACAAGTCTTATGCTACTAGGTAAATATAAGAAATTTCAAGTATTAACCTTCACAACACTTGTTTACTATTCATTGTATACACTAAGTTCTAACTATCGCGTTCATTGTTGGGTAAAATCTATATACGCACAACACGCAAGTATACGTGGTCAACAAGTAATAAAGTGAAAGTAGAGTATCATTCCCACGAGGAATTGTTTAATAAAAATCACCAAGTACTAACCCGTAACCAACTCAATCTTATTTAAACGAAGGAATTTCAATTTATAAGTAAACTAATTCTAATTACCACTAGTTAAATTAAGATAACGGAGATTTAAAATCACAACTTCACTTATTGCTTTATTTAAGTTAACACACTTCTCATCAATTATTCTATATCCTGAATTGTTAATCAAGAACACTAAAGCAGATAAAACCACCTCTCGATGCATAATACCCATATTAACGTCAATCCACAATTAAAATAGAAATCTGTTAAACACCTTAATCAACTAACCCACTATATCTCTATGTGAATTACAATTGAAGAAGGTTGAAGAATAAGCTCTCTATCTGATTACATGCGATGTCAAGCGTATCTCTACCTTAACAATAATTAAAAATCTGCTATTGACAAAATTCATGACACATGCTATCATAATAAGATCTAAATCAATAATTCATCTCTCGAGTTCATATAGATTATCACGGTAATTGATGGCCAATCAATTAAACAATTAAGTCCAAATCACAATAGACAATCCTCACAATAGAACATAATAATTGATAGCGAAGCATATTAAAATAAACTACACAATAAGATCCATTGTAATCTTAAACAAAGAATTAGTTCATGATTATTGAATTAAAACTAAGAATCCACAATTGAATAATCATTAAAAGATAAAAATAAGAGTAGAGTAAAGAATAAATCTGTTGTCAACAAATCTCCATCTTCCTCAAGCTCCTAATCTTGATCTTCAATGGTCTTCAAGTTGCTTCAATGTCCAAAACTATTTAGAACTAGTGTTTTGATCTAATTTACTCTAATCTAATCTAATTAAATCCTTTATCTAGTCTTTCATCAACTCTAATCCTTGTGATTCTCCTCCTTTTATAAGTCTCTTTATATGTCTTTAAGTCCTCTTGGAAGTCCTTGTGTCAATCAGATCGAAACAATCGTTTTCGGACTCAAATTGGACCAAAATTCGCATTTTTCATGCATTTTTTGGGCTACCCCTGGCAGGGGTCTATGCTTGTTTTGGGCCCGCCCTGGCGGGATAGGGGCCTGCTTTGTGCCTTGTATGCCCACCCCGGCGGCTGTTTTGTGAAGGAAAATTTTCTGCTCTAACGTTCTTTGGGAAAATGGCAATAACTTTTTATTCGAGAAGAGTTACGAGGCTTGCCACCTATCAAATCGAAGATATCGACGTGATCTACAACTTGCATTCTTTGAGAATTGAGAAATAACGAACGGATGAAGGTCAAAATTGGGCTGGAAGTGACTTCTGTGCAAATGGCCATCCAAAATAGTGACGTTCGATGTCCGTTGGTACAAATGTCATAACTCTTGCATTCGAACTCCGATTGGAATGATTCAAGTTATTCCAGAAAGCTAAGAAGAAGCTCTAAAATGTAATCCAAGTTCCAAACCAAGAACATAAAATAAGCATAAAAGCCTAAACGATGTCCGGATTGCTTTTCTTTGCATTTTCATACCAATTCTTTGCGATTTCAACTCCCAAGCATATAATCTACAAAATGAACATAAAATGCATGAAAAGTAACTAAGAAACATGAGATTAAGTAAATAATTCAAGTAACAAATAACGGATAAGTAAGTATAAAACCTACTTATCAAATACCCCCAAACTTAAACCTTTGCTTGTCCTCAAGCAAAAACACAAAATAATAATGCAATGCAATGCAACTAATCTACATGCCTACGAATCTAGCAGTAATGACAGAAACAAGTCTATTTAATCGGCCTTAGAGAAATCAAATAAACATGATAATATAGCATATCAAAACTCATCAATAACTTCCCAATCAATCATCAAATCTTAGACTGTTATCAATAATATAGTGCGTGTGTGCTCCACAACAATGTTAACTGATACAAAATAAAATTTAACACATAACAAGTCTCTTCGAAGGCATCATACAGCGTAAACTCAAGAAATCCAAAAAAAGCTAGATCCAACTAAAATCAAATAATTACTAATATCGAGGGTCAACATGGGATACTTATGCTTCATTTTTCATCTACGGGGGCTTTTTGCTCTTATTTCCCGTTTTATTTATTCTATTTTTTTACTTTTTTTTTCTTTTTTGAATAGTGAGTGCATTTTACGCTCCATCTCACGCCTGTGTTTATGAGGAGTGCATTTCACGTTTCTTCTCGACCCACCACAAGACTCAATTATTCAACTCGATATCTTTTTTTTTAACTTGTTGGGTAAATCTAGTTACGCACAACACGCAAGTATATGTGGTCAACAAGTAATAAAGTGAAAGTAGAGTATCGTTCCCACGAGGAATTGTTTTATAAAAATCACCAAGTACTAACCCGTAACCAACTCAATCTTATTTAAACGAATGAATTTCAATTTATATAAATTAAACTACTATTAAATTCCACTAGTTAAATTAAGATTACGGAGATTTAAGATCACAACTTCACTTATTGCTTCATTTAAGTTAACACACTTCTCATCAATTATTCTCTATCCTGAATTGTTAATCAAGAACACTAAAGCAGATAAAACCACCTCTCGATGCATAATACCCATATTAACGTCAATCCACAATTAAGATAGAAATCCGTTAAACACCTTAATCAACTAACCCACTATATCTCTATGTAAATTACAATTGAAGAAGGTTGAAGAAAAAGTTCATATAGATTATCACGGTAATTGATGGCCAATCAATTAAACAATTAAGTCCAAATCACAATATACAATCCTCACAATAGAACATAATAATTGATAGCGAAGCATATTAAAATAAACTACACAATAAGATCCATTGTAATCTCAAACAAAGAATTAGTTCATGATTATTGAATTAAAACTAAGAATCCACAATTGAATAATCATTAAAAGATAAAAATAAGAGTAGAGTAAAGAATAAATATGTTGTCAACAAATCTCCATCTTCCTCAAGCTCCTACTCTTGATCTTCAATGGTCTTCAAGTTGCTTCAATGTCCAAAACTATTTAGAACTAGTGTTTTAATCTAATTTACTCTAATCTAATCTAATTGAATTCTCAATCTAGTCTCTCATCTTCTCTAATCCTTGTGATTCTCCTCCTTTTATAAGTCTCTTTATATTTCTTCAAGTCCTCTTGAAAGTCCTCTTGGAAGTCCTTGTGTCAATCGGATCGAAACAATCCTTTCTGGACTCAAATTGGACCAAAATTCGCATTTTTTGCGCATTTTCTGGGCTACCCCCGCCCCGGTGGGGGTCTATGCTTGTTTTGGGCCCGCCCCGGTAGGCTAGGGGCCTACTTTGTGCCATGTATGCCCACCCCGGCGGCGATTTTGTGAAGGAAAACTTTCTACTCTTACGTCCTTTGGGAAAACGGCCATAACTTTTGATCCGGGAAGAGTTACAAGGCCTGGCACCTATCAAATCAAAGATATCGATGAGATCTACAACTTTTATGCTTTTAGAATTGAGAAATAAATGAATGAATGAAAGTCAAAATTGGGCTGGAAGTGACTGCTGTGCAAATGGTCATCCAAAACAGTGACGTTCGATGTCCGTTGGTACAAATGTCATAACTCTTGCATCCGAACTCCGATTAGAATGATTCAAGTTTTTCCAGAAAGCTAAGAAGAAGCTCTACAATGTAATCCATGTTCCAAACCAAGAACATGAAATAAGCATAAAAGCCCAAACGATGTCCGGATTGCTTTTCTTTGCGTTTTCATACCAATTCTTTGCAATTTCAACTCCCAAGCATATAATCTACAAAATGAACACAAAATGCATGAAAAGTAACTAAGAAACATGAGATTAAGCAAATAATTCAAGTAACAGATACCGGATAAGTATGTATAAAACCTACTTATCAAATACCCCCAAACATAAACCTTTGCTTGTCCTCAAGCAAAAATACAAAATAATAATGCAATGCAATGCAACTAATCTACATGCCTACGAATCCAGCAGTAATGACAGAAACAAGTCTATTTAACCGGCCTTAGACAAATCAAATAAACATGATAATACATCATATCAAAACTCTTCAATAACTTCCCAATCAATTATCAAATCTTAGATTGTTATCACTAATATAGTGCGTGTGTGTTCCACAACAATGTTAACTGATATAAAATCAAATTTAACACATAACAAGTCTCTTCGAAGGCATCATATAGTGTAAACTCAAGAAATCCAAAAACAAGCTAGATCCAACTAAAATCAAACAATTGCCAATATCAAGGGTCAACATGAGATACTTATGCTTCATTTTTCATCTACGGGGGCTTTTTGCTCTTATTTCCCGTTTTATTTATTCTTTTTTTTTTTTTTTTCTTTTTTCTTTTTTGAATAGTGAGTGCGTTTTACGCTCCATCTCACGCCTGTGTTTATGAGGAGTGCATTTCACGTTTCTTCTCGACCCACCACAGGACTCAATTATTCAACTCGATATCTTTTTTGTTAACTTATTGGGTAAAATCTAGTTACGCACAACACGCAAGTATATGTGGTCAACAAGTAATAAAGTGAAAGTGGAGTATCGTTCCCACGAGGAATTGTTTTATAAAAATCACCAAGTACTAACCCGTAACAAACTCAATCTTATTTAAACGAATGAATTTCAAATTATATAAATTAAACTACTATTAAATTCCACTAGTTAAATTAAGATTACGGAGATTTAAGATCACAACTTCACTTATTGCTTCATTTAAGTTAACACACTTCTCATCAATTATTCTCTATCCTGAATTGTTAATCAAGAACACTAAAGCAGATAAAACCCCCTCTCGATGCATAATACCCATATTAACGTCAATCCACAATTAAGATAGAAATCCGTTAAACACCTTAATCAACTAACCCACTATATCTCTATGTAAATTACAATTGAAGAAGGTTGAAGAATAAGTTCATATAGATTATCACGGTAATTGATGGCCAATCAATTAAACAATTAAGTCCAAATCACAATAAACAATCCTCACAATAGAATATAAAAATTGATAACGAAGCATATTAAAATAAACTACATAATAAGATCCATTGTAATCTCAAACAAAGAATTAGTTCATGATTATTGAATTAAAACTAAGAATACACAATTGAATAATCATTAAAAGGTAAAAATAAGAGTAGAGTAAAGAATAAATCCGTTGTCAGCAAATCTCCATCTTCCTCAAGCTCCTGCTCTTGATCGTCAATGGTCTTCAAGTTGCTTCAATCTGCAAAACTATTTAGAACTAGTGTTTTGATCTAATTTACTCTAATCTAATATAATTGAATCCTCTATCTACTCTCTCATCTCCTCTAATCCTTGTAATTCTTCTCCTTTTATAAGTCTCTTTATATGTCTTTGAGTCCTCTTGGAAGTCCTTGTGTCAATCGGATTGAAACAATCCTTTCCGGACTCAAATTGGACCAAAATTCACATTTTTTGCGCATTTTCTGGGTTACCCCCGCCCCGACGGGGGTCTATGCTTGTTTTGGGCCCACCTCGGCGGGCTAGGGGCCTGCTTTGTGCCATGTATGCCAACCCCGGCGGCGATTTTGTGAAGGAAAATTTTCTGCTCTAACGTCCTTTGGGAAAACGGCCATAACTTTTGATCCAGGGAGAGTTTCGAGGCCTGCAACCTATCAAATCTAAGATATCAACGAGGTCTACAACTTGCATTGTTCAAAAATTGAGAAAAAACGAACGGATAAAGGTTGAAATTGGGCTGGAAGTGACTGCTGTGCAAATGGCCATCCAAAACAGTGACGTTCGATGTCCGTTGGTACAAATGTCATAACTCTTGCATCCAAACTCCGATTAAAATGATTCAAGTTGTTCCAGAAAGCTAAGAAGAAGCTCTACAATGTAATCCATGTTCCAAACCAAGAACATGAAATAAGCATAAAATCCAAAACGATTTCCGGATTGCTTTTCTGTGCATTTTCATACCAATTCTTTGCAATTTCAACTCCCAAACATATAATCTACAAAATGAACACAAAATACATGAAAATTAACTAAGAAACATGATATTAAGCAAATAATTCAAGTAACAGATACCGGATAAGTAGGTATAAAACCTACTTATCAAATACCCCCAAACTTAAACCTTTGCTTGTCCTCAAGCAAAAACACAAAATAATAATGCAATGCAATGCAACTAATCTACATGCCTCACAATTCAAAGAAAGAAATGATGAAACAAGTCTATTTAACTGGCCTTAGAGAAATCAAATAAACATGATAATACATCATATCAAAACTCATCAATAACTTTCTAATCAATCATCAAATCTTAGATTGTTATCACTAATATAGTGTGTGTGTGTGTGTGTGTGTGTGTGTGTTCCAGAACAATGTTAACTGATATAAAATCAAATTTAACACATAACAAGTCTCTTCGAAGGCATCATACAGTGTAAACTCAAGAAATCCAAAAATAAGCTAGATCCAACTAAAATCAAACAATTACCAATATCGAGGGTCAACATGGGATACTTATGCTTCATTTTTCATCTACGGGGGCTTTTTGCTCTTATTTCCCGTTTTATTTATTCTTTTTTTTACTTTTTTTTTTTTTTTTTTTTTGAATAGTGAGTGCATTTTACGCTCCATCGCACGCCTGTGTTTATTAGGAGTGCATTTCACGTTTCTTCTCGACCCACCACAGGACTCAATTATTCAACTCGATGTCTTTTTTTTTTTGAAGCTTATATACCCCAAATATTCCTCCAAACTTAGGTTCTTGTCTAACTTTCGCCATTACTACTTGTTCTTGTCATTCTTTCATTCAAACTAGCATTATCCTTTAGAATCCCATTATGTATCAATTTACTCAATAAATCAACAAGTTGTTTTTACTGTGCTATCCTTATTATACCAGTTTCAAACAGAAAAAGACTCAATTCATAACAAGAAATCACATCAAAGCTCTAATGGTCAGTACTATACTTGTCTACCCAATTCAAATCTCTTCATTGCCCAAAATAAACTTAAACTATCAAACAACTGGACTCATGCAAGATGAACATAGTAACTAACTATTATTTTTGATTTTTGATTTTTGATTTTTTTTAGTTATAAATAAAAATTATTATGCAACTACTCTACCATGCAAACTATTATGCAATTACACTACATGAATGCAAACATAAATAAACCTAAATTATTTAACTCCCCCAAACTTAACAATTACAATGTCCTCATTGTAAAATAAAGCATGACGTTGATAAGGACATCCTTGTAATCATTTAAGCTTGTGGTGATGGTGGCGTTGGCGGCGACGATCATTTTCCTATCCATTGAACCTCCAATACCTGCAATGAAGAGAGTCAACATGGATTAGAATAACACTTGGATTCCTATCTACTAAATAAACTAGGAAAGCATATAAATAAATAAATAAAAATTCCTGGGTTGCCTCCCAGTTAGCGCTTGAATTATAGTCTTTCAGCTTCACTTTGTCTGGTCAATGCTATCCAATTCCTCTTCGAAAGTTGAGGAACCCTCCATCCATCGGAAATAATATAGCTTTTGGTAGGTTCCCATTTGTGATGCCCAATGCATCAAAGTCACCTAGCATGCTTTGACTCGGTATAATCTCCATGAAGAAGGGCACATGGCTAGGTGCTATCTCCATTGTGTTTGTGATCATATGTGGGCATGCAAGTGTGTCAAACACAATGGGCTCTTCGTCTATCTTCTTTTTCTCTTCCCACCACGGCTTCATTGCTGCACTAGCTCTCATGTTATAAAGAGCCTTGCCGACGACATGGCTACCAAGTGGGCATGATTTTGCAAATCTAACCAGATCCTTGAACTTTGGTGAAGAAGGCACTTGCGGCATAAATAACATAGGCTCATCATCGTGGGTACCCATAGTTAGTTCTTCATTGACCTTGTTTGCATTACCCCCACTTGTCTCCTCTTTTTCAAAATCTCATGTCTCATCCAGCTGTAGATTTGGTTCGGGCACTTCATCAATCTCAGAATCCTCATCATAACACCAATTGTTTTTAGGACAATTGTTTAAGGCTTTGAGCATTTGATCAATCTGGTTCTGCATATTTTGAATTGATTTCTCTTGATTCTGAATTGACCGCGCTTGTTTAATCATCCTCTCCTCAGTTGATGCTACAAACTTGAACCACAAATCCTCCAAACTTGAATTATCTGTCTCAATCTCGGAAGCCATGTATTGAGGACCATTAGTTGAGGTAGTGACGAGTTGTTCTATCTGATTATTAAAATTTTGGATTGACAACTCTTGTTAATCCTTATCTCCTCTAGGTTTGCTATGCCCTTCAATATTACATCCTTCAACTCTAAATTGTCTTTTTGTCGCATTGGAGGTGGATATGAGAATTCCGGCGTGTATGTTGGATTTGGAGTAGAGTATTGGTCTTCATAAGTATAGCTCCATGAAGAATCCGGGTGATACCCCCAAACTTGATCATAATTATCATATGCATACTGACTGAGGTAATTACCACCATACTGTACCAGCTCAAGATTGATGGTTCATTGATTACTCGGGTGATTGCCAGCACAATAGTCACATAACTACAATCCTTCGACTCCTTTGGGCTGCAAAAACGTCCAACTTCCTCTTCGATAGTTCTTCAATCTGTACTGACATTGCGAAAAATGCATTAAGTCTATCAATCCCCGTTTCCCTTGGTTGAGTCATGTTCGTGTATGGCCATTGATATGCAAAGTCATCCAAGGTACCTGAAAAGAGAAAAATATAAGAAGAGAATTAAAAATAAAAATAAAAATGTTTAAATTAAGACTAATTTGATTGAAATTAATATTGGTAAAAAAATATTAAACTAATTCCCAAGAACGCGCAAAAAACTTGTTGGGTAAAATCTATATACGCACAACACGCAAGTATACGTGGTCAACAAGTAATAAAGTGAAAGTAGAGTATCGTTCCCACGAGGAATTGTTTAATAAAAATCACCAAGTACTAACCCGTAACCAACTCAATCTTATTTAAACGAAGGAATTTCAATTTATAAGTAAACTAATTCTAATTACCACTAGTTAAATTAAGATAACGGAGATTTAAGATCACAACTTCACCTATTGCTTCATTTAAGTCAACACACTTCTCATCAATTATTCTATATCCTGAATTGTTAATCAAGAACACTAAAGCAGATAAAACCACCTCTCGATGCATAATACCCATATTAACGTCAATCCATAATTAAGATAGAAATTTGTTAAACACCTTAATCAACTAACCCACTATATCTCTATGTGAATTACAATTGAAGAAGGTTGAAGAATAAGCTCTCTATCCGATTACATGCGATGTCAAGTGTATCTCTACCTTAACAATAATCAAAAATCTGTTATTTACAAAATTCATGACACATGCTATCATGATAAGATTTAAATCAATAATTCATCTCTCGAGTTCATATATATTATCATGGTAATTGATGGCCAATCAATTAAACAATTAAGTCTAAATCACAATAGACAATCCTCACAATAGAACATAATAATTGATAGCGAAGCATATTAAAATAAACTACCCAATAAGATCCATTGTAATCTCAAACAAAGAATTAATTCATGATTATTGAATTAAAACTAAGAATCCACAATTGAATAATCATTAAAAGATAAAAATAAGAGTAGAGTAAAGAATAAATATGTTGTCAACAAATCTCCATCTTCCTCAAGCTCCTGCTCTTTATCTTCAATGGTCTTCAAGTTGCTTCAATGTCCAAAACTATTTAGAACTAGTGTTTTGATCTAATTATTCTAATCTAATCTAATTGAATCCTCTATCTAGTCTATCATCTCCTCTAATCCTTGTGATTCTCCTCCTTTTATAAGTCTCTTTATATGTCTTTAAGTCCTCTTGGAAGTCCTCTTGGAAGTCCTTGTGTCAATCGGATCGAAACAATCCTTTCCGGACTCAAATTGGACCAAATTTCGCATTTTTCGCACATTTTCTGGGCTACCCTCGCCCCGACGGGGGTCTATTCTTGTTTTGGGCCCGCCTCGGTAGGCTAGGGGCCTGCTTTGTGCCATGTATGCCCACCCCGAGCGGTTTTGTGAAGAAAAATTTTCTACTCTCTCGTCCTTTGGGAAAACGGCCAAAACTTTTGATCCGGGAAAGGTTACGAGGCCTGGAACCTATCAAATCGAAGATATCGATGAGATCTACAACTTTTATGCTTTGAGAATTGAGAAATAACGAATGGATGAAGGTCAAAATTGGGCTGGAAGTGACTGCTATGCAAATGGCCATCCAAAACAGTGACGTTCGATGTCCGTTGGTACAAATGTCATAACTCTTGCATCCGAACTCCGATTGGAATGATTCAAGTTGTTCCGGAAAGCTAAGAAGAAGCTCTAAAATGTAATCCAAGTTCCAAACCAAGAACATGAAATAAGCATAAAAGCCCAAACGATGCCCGGATTGCTTTTCTTTTCATTTTCATACAAATTCTTTGCGATTTCAACTCCCAAGCATATAATCTACAAAATGAACACAAAATGCATGAAAAGTAACTAAGAAACATGAGATTAAGCAAATAATTCAAGTAACAAATACCGGATAAGTAGGTATAAAACCTACTTATCAAATACCCCCAAACTTAAACCTTTGCTTGTCCTCAAGCAAAAACACAAAATAATAATGCAATGCAATGCAACTAATCTACATGCCTACGAATCCAGCAGTAATGATAGAAACAAGTCTATTTAACCGGCCTTAGAGAAATCAAATAAACA
This sequence comes from Panax quinquefolius, assembly GCA_020205615.1. NCBI lineage: Eukaryota > Viridiplantae > Streptophyta > Magnoliopsida > Apiales > Araliaceae > Panax > Panax quinquefolius. The sequence continues at coordinate 74,751,387 of CM035160.1, read as the reverse complement.
TGATAATATAGCATATCAAAACTCATCAATAACTTCCCAATCAATCATCAAATCTTAGACTGTTATCACTAATATAGTGCGTGTGTGCTCCACAACAATGTTAACTGATATAAAATCAAATTTAACACATAACAAGTCTCTTCGAAGGCATCATACAGTGTAAACTCAAGAAATCCAAAAATAAGCTAGATCCAACTAAAATCAAACAATTACTAATATCAAGGGTCAACTTGGGATACTTATGCTTCATTTTTCATCTACGGGGGCTTTTTGCTCGTATTTCCCGTTTTATTTATTCTATTTTTTTTTTACTTTTTTTTCTTCTTTTTTTTGAATAGTGAGTGCATTTTACGCTCCATCTCACGCCTGTGTTTATGAGGAGTGCATTTCACGTTTCTTCTCGACCCACCACATGACTCAATTATTCAACTCGATATCTTTTTTTTTAGAAGCTTATATACCCCAAATATTCTCCCAAACTTAGGTTCTTGTCTAACTTTCGCCATTACTACTTGTTCTTGTCATTCTTTCATTCAAACTAGCATTATCCTTTAGAATCCCATTATGTATCAATTTACTCAATCAATCAACAAGTTGTTTTTACTGTGCTATCCTTATTATACCAATTTCAAATAGAAAAAGACTCAATTCATAACAAGAAATCACATCAAAGCTCTAATGGTCAGTACTATACTTGTCTACCCAATTCAAATCTCATCATTAGCCAAAATAAACTTAAACTATCAAACAGCTGGACTCATGCAAGATGAACATAGTAACTAACTATTATTTTTGATTTTTGATTTTTGATTTTTTTTTTTTAGTTATAAATAAAAACTATTATGCAACTACTCTACTATGCAGACTATTATGCAATTACACTACATGAATGCAAACATAAATAAACCTAAATTATTTAATTCCCCCAAACTTAACAATTACAATGTCCTCATTGTAAAATAAAGCATGAAGTGGATGAGGACTTCCCTATAATCATTTAAGTTTGTGGTGATGGTGGCGCTGGCGGCGATGATCATTTTCCTATCCATTGAATCTCCAATACCTGCAATGAAGAGAGACGACATGGATTAGAATAACACTTGGATTCCTATCTACTAAATAAACTAGGAAAGCATATAAATAAATAAATAAAAATTCATGGGTTGCCTCCCAGTTAGCGCTTGAATTATAGTCTTTCAGCTTCACTTTGTCTGGTCAATGCTATCCAATTCCTCTTCGAAAGTTGAGTAACCCTCCATCCATCGAAAATAATATAGCTTTTGGTAGGTTCCCATTTGTGATGCCCAATGCATCAAAGTCACCTAGCATGCTTTGACTCGGAATAATTTCCATGAAGAAGGGCACATGGCTAGGTGCTATCTCCATTGTGTTTGTGATCATATGTGGGCATGGAAGTGTGTCAAACACAATGGGCTCTTCGTCTATCATCTCTTTCTCTTCCCACCACGGCTTCATTGTTGCACTAGCTCTCATGTCATAAAGAGCCTTGCCGACGACATGGCTACCAAGTGGGCATAATTTTGCAAATCTAACCGGATCCTTGAACTTTGGTGAAGAAGGAACTTGGGGCATAAATAACATAGGCTCATCATCGTGGGTACCCATAGTTAGTTCTTCGTTGACCTTGTTTGCATTACGCCCACTTGTCTCCTCTTTTTCAAAATCTCGTGTCTCATCCAGCTGTAGATTTGGTTCGGGCACTTCATCAATCTCAGAATCCTCATCATAACACCAATTGTTTTGAGGACAATTGTTCAAGGCTTTGAGCATTTGATCAATCTGGTTCTGCATATTTTGAATTGATTTCTCTTGATTCTGAATTGACCGCGCTTGATTAATCATCCTCTCCTCAGTTGATGCTACAAACTTGAACCACAAATCCTCCAAACTTGAATTATCTGTCTCAGTCTCGGAAGCCATGTATTGAGGACCATTAGTTGAGGTAGTGATGATAAGATCCATTGTAATCTCATAATAGAACATAATAATTGATAGCGAAATATATTAAAATAAACTACACAATAAGATCCATTGTAATCTCAAACAAAGAATTAGTTCATGATTATTGAATTAAAACTAAGAATCCACAATTGAATAATCATTAAAAGATAAAAATAAGAGTAGAGTAAAGAATAAATATGTTGTCAACAAATCTCCATCTTCCTCAAGCTCCTGCTCTTCATCTTCAATGGTCTTCAAGTTGCTTCAATGTCCAAAACTATTTAGAACTAGTGTTTTGATCTAATTTACTCTAATCTAATCTAATTGAATCCTCTATCTAGTCTCTGATCCTCTAATCCTTGTGATTCTCCTCTATTTATAAGTTTCTTTATATGTCTTTAAGTCCTCTTGGAAGTCCTTGTGTCAATCGGATCGAAACAATCCTTTCCGGACTCAAATTGGACCAAAATTCGCATTTTTCACAAGATTTTACGGGCTCTGCACCACCTACGAGGGGTCTATGCTTGTTTTGGGCCCGCCTCGGCGGGCTAGGGGCCTGCTTTGTGCCATGTATGCCCACCCCGGTGGCGATTTTGTGAAGGAAAATTTTCTGCTCTGACGTCCTTTGGGAAAACGGCCATAACTTTTGATTCGGGGAGAGTTTCGAGGACTGCAACCTATCAAATCTAAGATATCGACGAGGTCTACAACTTGCATTCTTTAAAAATTGAGAAATAACGAATGGATGAAGGTCGAAATTGGGCTGGAAGTGACTGCTATGGAAATGGCCATCCAAAATAGTGACGTTCGATGTCCGTTGGTACAAATGTCATAACTCTTGCAACCGAACTCCGATTGGAATGATTCAAGTTGTTCCGGAAAGCTAAGAAGAAGCTCTACAATGTAATCCAAGTTCCAAACCAAGAACATGAAATAAGTATAAAAGCCCAAACGATGTCCGAATTGCTTTTCTTTGCGTTTTCATACTATTTCTTTGCGATTTCAACTCCCAAGCATATAATCTACAAAATGAACACAAAATGCATGAAAAGTAACTAAGAAACATGAGATTAAGCAAATAATTCAAGTAACAGATATCGGATAAGTAGGTATAAAACCTACTTATCATTCATAAATTATAAATCATTTTTGAAACTTTGAAATTACTAACCACATAACACGATTATGTTTTAACCTGGTTACTACACATTTGACACATTAACATAACCTTAGACCAAATGGTAATGGTACTCAAAATCTGCGACAACAATGAGAAGTCACTATCTCGGAGATTGTATGGCGCAATTGCCATATACACGAACTGAAAACCCGTCTTGTTGCCTTGTTGTTTAAGCCTTAACAAGCAAATGGCCATTTGGCCCGTATGTATGTAACAACGAAACAACAGATGAAACGATAGCCATTTTAGCCCAACTAACATGAATTTCATCCACCAAACAGAAATATTAACACATACAATTGGTATAAAACTATTACAAACATGTTTGCTAACATATTCAACCAATTAGAACAATTTAACAACAACTTAAACTAGTTTAATTTCTCAAATTCTATATTTTCATATGAAAACTCCATTTTTGACATCTTTTACAAAAATCATCACTGTGATTACAATTCTACACCGAATCACTTCGTTCAAACTACGTTCTCTTCGTTTCTTAACGAACTAGCATAATCAAAACTCAATTTACAGTTTACCATACAAATTGGCCACTAAAATTGGTACTTACACAAGTCACATGAGAAAATATATATTGTCGTTACTTTTCTTCCTTTTTAACTGTAATTAGCATACGAGTTCTTGTTTACATACAAACTCAAACATAATCAACACATATAATCATCACAATTCAGTTGTATAGCAATAATTCAACAAAAATCGAATTCACATGACATATAAGTTATGTCGTAAAGTCATATATGTATATATATATATATATAATACTAAGGTTTAGATAAAATACCTTCACTTAGCTTGTAATCCTTGCTAAAATCGCTGGAAATTGCTTTGGAATTGCTTAAGTTCTCTCTCAACTCTCTCTGTAATCTTACGCTTAGCAAATTACCAACTGATAATAACCAAGTATGCGTAAACCAACATAAACTGATATAGCCATAAAACCTATACTAAATATGTCAGTTACAATCTAATAAACGTATAGTTTTAAATATATTATATTTATTATTTATTTTATTTATTTTATTTATTTTATTTATTTTATTTACTTTATTTAAAATTCAAAAATCAAAAATCCCAAAAGTCATAAGGCTCCGTTTGGCAAAACCCTTTAAAATTTAAAGACTTAATATATTTAAGCCTTGTTTGGCAAAACTAAATTAAACTCCTTTAATTTATTTTAATAAAAAAATTAGTTTATTAGTTATAATCACACATTATTTATTTGGATTTCCATATCCACATTAATCAAATAAATTAATTATACATACTATATTTTAAATAAATATTCCACTTGAACAAATATCACAAAATTATAATCTCATTATAATTTTATTTAATATTTTAACATACCATCTTAAATTATTAAATCAAAACAACAATATAACATCTCATGTTATATTTCAACTCTCTAAATTATAAATTAATTTAATTTAGAATATTATCTAATAAATTTAATCCATAAATATTTACTAATACTAACCACATCAATAAAATATTTATTTCATCAATTTCAATAATAAACGCATCAAATAAATATTTATATAATTCAATAAATATTTAATATTGTAATTTGAAATTTCGGATTGTTACAGTAGTAATGCTCAAGTCCATTTGGATTTTACTTCCGATTGTAGCTTATTATTACTAAATCTGGCAATGAGCGTGGAGACGCCTGGCCTTCCTCAAATATAAATTATTAAAGGAGAATGTATGTATGATACAGCCAGATGGATTTATTTTAATGGTTGAAGCGAATCATGTATATGAGCTACAACAATTCATTTTATTGATTGAATCAATCTTCTCAAAAACAATGGAACATTCGTTTTGATGAGATAATTAAAAGAGTTTAATTTTATCAAAAAATGAGAATGAACCTAATATGTACAAAAGGGTCAGTGGAAAAGCCGTGACATTCCTAGTATTATATGTTGATATACTACGATAAAGGAATGACATACCCGTGCTACAATCAGTAAAGATAAAGTTATATAAACATTCCTCCATGAATGATTTGGGAAGAGTATCTTAATTAAGGATACAAATCTATATAGATATATTTAAAAGGATGATCGGCTTAACCCAAGAAAAGTATATTCATTTGATGTTAAAGTCGTTTAGCATGTCAATCTCCAAGAGAGGTCTCATGATGATAAGCAATGGAGTGTATCTCTCTAAATTGTCCTCAATAAGAGAGAGATCGCATAAGTTACTATCACGTATCCAATAAAATGTACGAGACCTGATGTTGATCAATCATATTCTCAAGAAGATCACTGTAAGACAATGAAAAACATCTTAAAGTACTTAACTAGTACTAACGATGCGATTAAGATACATAGTGGGTCTGAATTAAAACTTGAGGGCTTAACATAATCATGTTTTTTGGACTAACCAAGACGACATCAAATCCACTTTAAGGTAAGTCGTTACCTTGAACGGTGGTGCAGTGAATTGAAAAGGTTCCAAACAGCAAAGAGTTGTTGGTTTAGTGATAAAGAGAAAGTATATAGCTGTAAATGAAGCTGCAAGTTGATTGTTTAGATGAAAAGTTCATTACAGAACTAGGAATAGTTCCTAAGTCTCATCTTGGATCTAAACATGTGTTGCGACACTTTAATTTGATTAGATAATCGTTTAAAGAGGAGAAGTCACTATAGAGATAGTGGACTCTCAAGAACAACATTACATATCCATTAACAAAAACTTATCCAACAGCGGGATGATCTCCATTTAGAGAAGATGGGTATGAGATACCAAGACGATTGGCTTTAGTGCAAGTTAGAGATTGAAAGTAATATGCACACAAGCCAATCATGCTTTATGATAAAACATATACTTTGTAACAATCTTATTTATTTATTAATAAAAGAACTATTTATTAAAGGCTTTTAATTTATCTACATGGTGTTGTTTTATAATATGTGATAAACTCATAGTTTTGAGCAATACTTTTATAATCATGATGATGATCATGCTAATGAGATCTAAATTCTTAGATAGCTCACAACTAAAATTGTTCCCAATCGCTGGATTATTAAAAAGGGGATTAGTGAATCCGGATAAATATGTGCATACGTTGTTTGCTCATTGGATGAGGATAATTGATCTCATGATCATTTACGTGGAGACATTAAAGCAAGTACGTATGTGCTTATTAGAGAATAAGTTCACTGAATGTGGCTCGCTAATGAATAACTAATGAAGTTTTACTTGTCTGTCAATAGAAATTCTTGTAGTGATAGTAGTACAAGTGATCCTTAGACTTGAAATCATCATAGTATCTTATGTATGATGAGTTATACTTTGACATGTCCCTTAAGACCCTTAAGGGTATATCAAAGGGTATGCTTGTGTGTCATAAGTTGTACATGGAGATAATGAATGATCAACAAAAAATATACTACTTCTAGTAAAAGGAGAGAATGTCCTATGTGATTCGATAAATGATAACCAGGTTGTCATTGGCCAAGGTAGAATGAAATTAGAAAGAAGTTTCTAATTGCATTATTTGGAGTTGTGCATTTAAAAATCAAAATACATATAATTAAATAAAATAAGGCTTGACAGTAATTCTATGTCTTATATTTAATTGGAACATTGTATGGTGGAAGGAATGAATTATACAGTAACTATTTACTCAAGGGTTCTTTTATGATTAATGTTGAAATCTATATTATCTGAAAAGTCTTTGATCGCTAAGGAGGTTTATCTTATTATAGAATAAATGTTATTTATTTAAATAAATTAATAGATTAATTTTTTTATTTAAATAATATTAGAATTGTTCTAATTGATTTATTCACAACCGGTTTAATATGGAGAACCTAAAGGGTCACACCATAAAAGAAAAAATATTTATTTAAAAAGTAAATGACGTAATCGTAATAATAAGTTAAGTGTATTTACTTTAATCTATGGTGATAGAATAAATTAAATAGCTTAATATTTATTATTTAATATTTTAGAAATATTAAATATAAATTAATAAGAGGAGTTATTATTATTATCATTAGTATTATTATTACTATTATTATTATTATTTAATTAATTCCTAAAGGAGTTTGAGAATTAATTAATAAAAGTTACTCTCATATATTTCTAATAAGATTAGTAGGCTAATTAATTAAAAGAGTTTAATTAATTATTCTTAATAAGATTAGGAAACCAAATTAAATAAAGAAATTTAATTTATTAAAATAAAACCATATTCCTAAACAGTTTAGGAGGGTTCCTTACATCTATAAATAAGATGAGTCTTATTATGGGTAAGGGTTACACATGTTAATGATACTTCCAAGAGTTGAGAGAGTACTGACATATTCTATAGAGATAAATTAGGGTTTTGTCAAACACTCGTCTTCTTGAATACTTGTTCTTCCTTGGTGGATCACCTCTAGAGGCCAAACACTTGTGGGGCTAACGTTAATCAAGGGAAGGAATCAAACCCGGTGGATTCAAGTTGAATGTGAAAATAATTATAGGTGAACTCGTACCTGAGGAAGCTAGTTTTTACAAAGGTATTAATCTGATCTCCATCTCTTTTCTAATTGATTGATAATTATGTACAAAGTATGATTATGGTGATGGTTTGTATGAAAAAATTTAAATTATGTTTTATCGCGCTTCCGCACCTTTTATGTAATTTGATTGTATGATCGTGCTATATATACAAACCTAACAATATGTCACCACTTGATCAAAATAATCTAAGAGACAAAATAAAAGGAGTTACATGATGATATAATTGATAAGAGTTGTCTACCTATTTATTTATATATAGTTTGTTGTGCACCATAAGACTATATTCATTTGAAATGAGATCCTTATTCTCACTAGCAAATCTTTAATTAGATTTTGTCGAACTATATAAGTGAGAGTAATATATTTTGATGAAAATAGTGGGAGATACCAATTTAATAAAAGACCTAATTAATTTTGGTAATTAATTAAATGAATGTATGCTAAAATATTGTCTTTTTCACATGCAAAATTTAAAAATGTCAAACTCACTAATTTCACTGCATTACATACTTGATGCTAATAAACTGATCGGACCGAATTCCATGGACTTGTTAAGAAATCTTAAAATTGTTCACACTGCTGAAAGGATTTCTTATGTCTTAAATTCGCATATCCCTACAAATGTTGCAGACACAGCCTCTGAGGAAGAGATTGCTACTATTAGAAAGTGACAAGAATATGAAAATGCGGCTCAATACATCATGCTCGCATCCATGAGTAACGAGCTTCAGCGTCAACATGAAACTACTATATTTTTGCACCCCAAGGAGTTGTATGGTGAACAAAGTAGGACTACCAGATATAAGATATCTAAGGAGCTCTTCCGATCTCGGATGATCGATGGCACTACTGTTGAGACTCGTGTCTTAAAGATAATCAATTTGATTGAACATTTTGGACAACTAAGGTTCGTAATGGATATGGAGTTAAGTCAATATGTGATCTTGTAGTCACTCCCAGACACCTTCTCACAATTTGTTATGAATTTTCACATGAATAAGTTGGACGTTAGCTTTCCTGAGTTACTTAACATGTTGAAAACTACTGAAGGTCACTTCCCATCCAAGAAGAACCAAGTTTTAATGGTGGATGATTCTTCCAAGAAAATGAAGAGGCCCAAGGTATCTTCTGTAAAGAAGAAAATTAAGAAGGGGCAAGGAAAAACGAAAGGATAATAAGAAACCTGATCCAAATAGCAAAGAAATATGCTTCCATTGCAACAAGTCGGGTCACTAGAAGAGGTATTGTGATAAGTTCCTTGCGGAACAAAAGCAGAAGAAGCTTTGACTTCCAATCAAGGCTTGTTCATGATTGAAATTAATTTTTCTCAAAGTTAAAATTCTACTTGGGTATTGGATAGCGGTTGTGGTTCCCATATATGTAATACAATGCAGGGATTGGCCATAAGTAAAAATCTGAACAAGGATGAGGTCCTCCTACGAGTAGGAAATTGAGCAAATGTTGTTGCATTTGTTGTAGGAACTTATGGTTTAGCACTACCTTCGGGCAAGTCCATTAATTTAAATAATTGTTATTGTGTTCCAACACTTATTAGAAATATTATTTCAATTTCTGTATTGGATATAGATGGTTTTGATATTATAATAAAGAAAAATAGTTGTTCTATTTATAATAATAATATTTTATATTGTGTTGGTAATTTATTGAATGGACTTTACGCACTTGACTTTGATAAAAATATACTTCAAAATGAACAAACTAAGAAAAATAAAAGAGACGATGTTAATTATACCTTTATGTGGCACTGTAGATGTAACGTCCCCAAATCCAGGTACTTTTTACCTCAGATCTGGTACGTTACGATACATCATTTCTATAACTACTGCGGAAGATATAAACATAAATTGTTTATACAATAAACTTTTACAACAAAATCCCAAGGTCTACAACCTTAACTTAATACATACCTTCAATAACTTAAAAGGTTTACAATGTCATTTGCATCAGATAACTTAATAGTTCTAAATGCATAATAATCTAAACTTGGAATTCGCCTTTACCACTGTCGTTCTTCGAGCCTTCGTTTTTAATCTAAAATTTGTTATCATGATATAGCAAGGATGAGCAACTATTTTTCCCAGCAAGTTTAAGTACAATGAAGATATATCATGATTGAAAAGGAATAAGCTTTCAAGTTTTCAACAATGTAATATAATTGAGAAAGAACATGAATCAAAACTTCAATAACTGAAAAACTAAATAATTATGATGAGTGGTCAACAATGACCATGAACAAATTTAACTTAATCTTATGGTAATGAAGGTGATCAGCCTTTCATACCTGATGAACATATGCAACATGCACTGAGTGCGAATCAATAATCGAAGATGTGGAATAATTGTCAATAATTAATCCACTAGCATGCTTGAAACATAATAACTCGAGTTTGAGTTAGAAAACGTGTCTTGTCTGTAGTCTACTGCTATAAAAATAAATATATCCGGTTAGCAGTCTATCTACCTTCCTTCGAATGACCTATAATTGACCTCTCGATTAGCAAATCATATACTTATTCATAATATCACCATTCTATATTAGATTGCCTAATATTTAGTTACACGGTTAAATATTAGTTATTACATTAATTCCTTAGTAACATTATTATCTCTTGATAATACTACTATTACGTAAACATTATCTTCATTCATCCTTTAATAATACTTTACTTACTCATTAGTATTATTAATCAACTAATAATACTTTATTCACTTACTAATATTATTACCCTCTTAATAATATTTTATTCATTTACTAATATTATTAACCTTTTAATTTTATTCATGTATTAGTATTTTATTCATTTACTAATGTTATTATATTTTAATAACATTTTATTTAATTATATTTTAATCATATAATAATACTTTAATCTAATATTATTAATCCTTTAATAATATTTTATTTTAATCTAATATTATTAGTCATCTAATAATATCTTAAATTAAATTTTAATCTCAATATTTTATTTATTTAAAAATATCGATTCTAACTTTATTAATATCATCATAACATTTTAATAATTTATTAGGCCAATAAATAATTTATTTTAATTGTTTACCATTTATTAAACCACTTATTTAATACCCATAAAAGGGTCATAAATAGTAATTCTCATCAATAATTACCAAAATACCTCTACATAGTCGAGAATATACAATATTAGGTGTATCCAAGCATTAAAACCACATTTTTCTTATTTATGACATCATTTAACTATTTATTTTCTTTTATTCATAACTTCATCATTTATAGGAAAAATACCAAACTGACTTCAAAAATTCTTATTTTCTGGATTTGGACGGTATATGACCCAACAATGATCCCCAAATATTTCTGGAATTTTAGAAAGTGATTTACTATTTTTAAAGTGCTTAAAACACTCGGATCTTGCTTTATTTTTCATAAATTGAGCTTGGCTCAGAAAATTCTGAAACTTTCAGGGTATACTCTCATAACATATATGAACATACTATAAACGTTTCGGATTTTTCCAGTGTATACACTGTGAGAAAACTAGATGTTAATATTTAGGAGTCCTTTACGGAAAAAGTCATTACGCACAACCTACACATCTAAACGTGTCTGTTCTTTTTCCTAGACGTAGATAACCTCTTAAGATACCTCTGTGATTTTTGCCATATTTTTAAATGACTTGAAACTGTCCGAAACAGCCTTAAGAAAAACGGGGACAATAGCTTTTTTTAGGGTTTAAAGCTTTAATTCTCTATGTGGACTATTTTGGGGAAAACAGCCTCCATGGCTTCAATACTTGCTAGATTTGTGTTCTACCACTTGGGTTTACTATATAACTCATGTATCTAGCATCCCCCTTTGACGGATCACAAATCCAAGTTGTAAAACTTGAGTTACACAAGATTTAGTGGAAGAAAAACTAGGGTTTCACCCCTTGGAGAACATATGATCATTTCCTTCCTCTAAATCTATATTCTAATACACAAGATACTTAGTCCTACACATGAGACATGTAGAACTAGGGTACTTTGAGTATTAGACCATAACCCCCATGTATTTTGAGGTAAAAACCAAAATAAAAGAAGAATAAGAAAAAGAATAGAAGAGAACCTCACCTAATTTTCTTTGTTATCTTTCTTGTTCTTCCAAAGTAGATTATGAATTTAGGATGCATGAACAATATACTCCTCCTCATCTCAAGAATCTGAATCTCTCTCTCTTTCTCTTTTTCTGTGACGCCCCCAAATCTGGGTATCTTCCAACCCGACAAATGGCGCTACATGGTGCTACAGTTCACATAAACATTCAATTGAAAAGCCTCAAAAGAACGGATATGTCTTATATATATATATATCAAAAGAATATTTACATACCCCAGGTTCTTTACAACCAATACATTGTTCTTGTCATAATATGAATAATATTCCGTACAAAAACTATAATATTACAGAATCCATCTAAGGGTTCACCTTTGCCTTCCCTTTATCAATGCCGGATCCATCGGTCCGTTTTGTCTTAGCTGCATTCATATGGTTCAAGCAAGAATGAGCCTAACTTGCTCAACAAGTACAACAATTTAAGGAAAATAGCATGCTTGAAACATAGGAATAGTATATCTTCAATAACTGGACAATAGTTACGAAGTACTATTGAGAATTCAAAATAGCACCTCTTTTCCTTCAAAACGTTTTACAGCTACAATATTCTGTAAAAAATCAATTCTGGTTCAAGACCGTAAGCATTTCATAAGTACTTTAAAAAAGGACATCTCGGCACAAAGTCCGTAAGTCTGGTATAGCTTACGAGCACGTCTAAGTGATCAGCCTATAGTACTCTATGTTGATCAACACTACATTCCTTAAACGTGTATACGTTTAAGTTATGGCAACCTCACGTGCCTGTCGTTTGACAACAAAACATTTTGAGCATACATAATCTACTTTTGAAAACCACAACAATATTAGTTCGGTAAATCCTTATCAACACTTGATAGAATAACATAGCATATATCTAGCCGAAGGAATTGGCTTTGACATTCTTCAAATTCTAACTCATGCGAAGAATACATGAATCACAAAGACTTGCCCAGATCGAACTGGAACAAGGGTTAGAGTACTTGCCTTCAACGTTTGCTACAATTTATAACACGTGCACTTTACATCCTTAAGGTTTCTACATTAAATGATAGCATAACATAGAACATTAGGTCATGAATGATCATACATGGTTCTTAAAGAATCTTACCCTACTTCTCAATCTAATTACATATTAGATTTGTTATTATCGATTTCGGCTTTCCGTGAGATCATTCTTTCATTCATTTGCAATTGATTTAACTAAACCCTAAGTGTTCATACTTAAGGCTTAATTATATCTTAACAATGTTTCATTATAATCCTTGTCCAATTGGTTATCAATTACTAACCATGTTCTAAATATAAACCTTCATTATTGTCTTGGTCTTGAAATTTGGCTGGCTGCGGCTGACTTTTACACATGGAGCCGTACCGCTATTGCGTCACCTATTCTTTGCTTAGAACCGGAACTTCGGTCTTTGCGGCGAGAGAGTCTCGATGTTAAATGGTCACATCATGGCGAACTCTTGCGGTGTGCTCGATTCTTCGTTCAGCGCCCGTATGCGTAATCATTTACTAGGGTTGGCACCGCGGCGCCAACTCTGTGCACCAGAAAACAATTTCAGTTTTAAAATTTTGTGAACTTCCCGACGCTTAACTTCTTCGTTATAAGTCCGAATTGGCTCGTTCAAAAGCCTATGGTTCACAAATTACGTAATCTACATGATCATTCAAGAATTTTATCTATTTGACTTCATTTGCTAAAAAATCACCTATTGGTTCATTTTTAGCGAAAACGATAAACGTGCGTGAACGTTCAACGCTCGTTTCTTCATTCTAAGTCGGAATCCGGCCATTTTCAAGTTCGCAACTCTACAATGCCAAATATGACTTGTCTCCATCGAAAACAAATGTTTCCAATGTGAAACACAAAATACGACTTCCATTCCGAGAATTTCACAAATTCGACGTCTATCGTCCAATCGTGTAAATTCCGGTGAAACCTCAATATTAATCATTCTAAGTGGATTTTTAAACAACATGAAGACATTACAAGTTACTTATTACACCAACTTATAATCAAAGTAGGTTTTGACTTATTTCATACATTAATGACTTACTTAACTTAGGAACTCAAATTCTCATGCTTATGACTTATTATGAAATTAAGTCCATCAATCAATGTTCTCATACTATATTAATCATATGACAATTTGTGTACAAGGTTATCAACTTAATTAGGTTCAAGTTGCTTATTCATCTTATTCGGCTTAAGTCAATTGCTTATCCATTTCTCTTATGTGCTTAACATCTAAGTTCATTAGTTACACTTCTCTTATCAACCTACCATGATAGAGATGAAGAAGACAAGATCATTTACCTTTGATGATTACTTCACTTGCTTTGGAAATCTACTAATGAAAGGTTAAGCTCAAAGTGCTTATTGACCCTAACAAATAAGTTGTTTGATAGAGAGTTGTTGGATGAAATTTAAACAACCAATTTAAGAAATAAAGCTTGGTATTTATAGGCAACCCAAAGTGGGGGCACTATGGACATTTAGGCCATCCCACCTCCTTAGTTAACCTCCTTACTATTCCTTACTTGTTGCCCATAACTCTTATCCATTCCTTGGTCATTACTTAAAGTTCTTGCTCACCACTCCAAGTGTTTGGTTACCACTCCACCCATGGGTTGCTCCATGGATCTTGCTTTATCCATTGGATCATCCTTTGGGCTTAGTAGTTAACTTAATTAACTTATCTTTGGGCTTGCATTAATAATAGCTTGGACTTCATTAACTAAATATATGGGCTTAATATAAATCCCATATAGGATCACATCTTATTCCTATTGGACATGTATTTTATACCAACTTACCTTAATTCATTTCATTAGGTTTTAATACCTATATTCTCAAAATACATCCACATGCGAATTATTGCATTTTCCAGACTTAGATTATTATTACATAATCTATCTCACCTCGATATTCTAACATTACGTATTTCTAAAAAGTTTAAAAATAATTTCTAAGCGATAATCGGTGAATAGTATTTTTCGTAAACTTTCTCAGAAAACATTTATTTTCATCTTGAAAAATCAAACACTTTAATTCCCTCACGTGGTTCGAATACTACGATATTCCGACGTTTCTAGGTTATAGAACGGCATACATCTTATTAACACATATAATAACAATTAATATTATTTTATTCATTATTCAATTCTTTCAAATATTTTTGCAAAGGATCCGAATTTCTCGGGCGTTACATTCTTCCCCCCTTATAAAGATTTTGTCCTCAGAATCTCGCCCTACATCAATTAAACAAAAGAGGATAATTCTTTCTCATCTTTTCTTCAAGTTCCCACGTTGCTTCCTCCACATCGTGGTTCTTCCATAACACCTTTACTAACGGTATTACCTTGTTTCGCAGAACTTGCTCTTTTCTATTGATTATTTGAATCGGCATTTCTTCATATGTTAAATCCTTCTCAAATTGAATAGGCTCATATTCTATCACGTGCTTGTAATCCGGTTTGTAAGGACGTAGCACAGAAACATGAAATATATTATGTATTCGCTCTAGGTCCGGAGGTAATGCTACCCTATAAGCTACCTCGCCTACCCGTTCTAATACCTCAAAAGGTCCTATAAACCTTGGGCTTAGTTTTCCCTTCTTTCCAAAGCGTATCTTTCCTTTCCAGGGAAATACCTTTAGAAATACGTATGAGACTACCTCAAACTATCTATTCTCTCGATGTAAGTCTGTGTATTTCTTCTGTCTGTCTTGAGCTGCTACAAGACGCATTCGAATTAACTTCACCACTTCCGCTGTTTGCTGCACCAATTCTGGTCCTAGCATTCGGCGTTCTCCTACTTCATCCCAATACAACGGTATTCTGCATTTTCTTCCATACAAAGCTTCGTACGGCGGCATACCTATACTTGCATGATAACTGTTGTTATATGCAAATTCTACTAATGGTAGATGATCATCCCAACTACCCTTGAAATCCATAACACAAGATCTCAACATATCTTCTAACGTTTGATTTGTCCTCTCGCTCTGTCCATCGGTTTGTGGATGATAAGCCGTACTCAACTTCAACTGCGTCCCCAACTGTTCTTGAAGACTTCTCTAGAAGTTCGATGTGAAACGTGGATCACGATTTGACACTATCGAAACAGGTGCTCTGTGACGCCCCCAAAATAGGTATACATCACCCATTCTGAGTTGTCAATACATGGTACAGAAACAACTACAACTTTATTATTACAACAGTAAAACTGTGAGTTTGAATACAAATATTATCTTCTAGACAATATCTATACTCAAATAAATCCTCATCACATTTATTGATACATTATTTTACAAAAATGGTGAGGACTACTAAACAACTCTCTCTAGAACCTTCATTCCATACCCCAGGCTAAATACTTTCGCTATATTCTCGCCTCCCGAGAAGAAAAATGGAACAAAAAGGAAAAGGGTGAGCTCAACTAGCCCGATAAAGAATATTATGACTAAGATAATATACAACAAATTACCGTTAGTCTTCAACGGAAAAAATCTAATAGAATACAATAGACAACAAATTTTAAATCAATATTCGCAATGAAATAATAATTCATTAGAAGAGTTAAGTAGAGAATGCAAACTACTATCTTCTATGTATGAATTTAAAAGTTCACCGTCTATCTTTTATCCTGTAACATCAATCAATATACATCCGAATCAAATATTCATCTTTGCACTCTGAGCCAAAGATATTCATCGATTAATCATGTTCATCTAAACACATGTTCATCTTTGCACTACTGACCAAAGATATTCTTGAAATCATTCATCTTTGCATTACGGGCCAAAGATATTCAATAATATCATCATTTAAGACTGAGGATGATGAAAAATATTTTTAAAGAAACGAATCCAGTGAAACAAAATGACAAGGATTAAGGATTAAGGATTCGTACTTTGTTTTATCCATGTTCAAAAATACCTCAAAAATAATCATAGTGGTGTAAAATTCAAGAATGATCAAAACATGGATACAATCAAAGCTAGTATCCAGAATAGATATTTTGGACAAAAAGAAGAAATTTTATTTTTCGGTGAATAGTGCCGTATACGTGAATAGTAACTCCGACACCCAAAAGATAGAAATTTCCCAAAAAACATCTTCACGCTTCATGAATAGTACTCGTGAATAGTAACTCATGAATAGTAACTCATGAATAGTAACTCGTGAATAGTAACTCATGAATAGTAACTCATGAATAGTAACCCCAGACATGAAAAAGTTCCAAATTTGATAAAAGTTTCAACCAATATTTCAAATAATGATATTGAAGAAATAATATCATTTGAGAAGAAAATAACATCCCTTACCTCGAAAGATTAGTACTTCTAGGTGGAATCTAGGGTATAGTCTTTGAAGGAACTTGCAGACCGCTCTAACAATACTCAAAGTATACTCACAAGAATACGCTCAATATATCGAGAGAGAAATAGAGAGAAACTTGAGTTTACGGTGTGTTTTTCAATTCTAACCTAAGCACCCTATTTATAGAAAAATGCTTAGAACACCAAAGCGAAAAAATTGAATATAATATTAATATATTTTTTCATTTTCTTTAGCCCACCTTAGACAACTGATCTCAGCCCATTTGAATCACATGTAAGGCCAACTTAGTTGCAAAAACGTTTTCTCAAAATAATTAACTAAAACTCCCAAAAATTAATTATTTGAACTTGAACTTCAATAATTCATAATAAATAGCCCTTTCATCGGATAATTCAAATTATGAGTTTTTATAGGAAATTCAATTCTCTACAACTTTACGTAAGAAAGTTTTCCCAAATTCCAAATAGAAATTGGCCAAAAATCCATAAGCAGGCGATTTTACAAGCTATAATCAAATTTCATCAATAAATGGGGTCCACCATCATGTTTAACATGTTTTAAACATTTATTGCAACAAAAATACTCTTCCTCCTCAGTATACTCATATATCCCACATTCAATTTGTAAAACTATCACCATTATTATATTATTAAAATATAATAATATATTTAAATAATTATTTTATCGAGAAAAAGATAAAATTTCAATTTTCAACAATTGTCACATTAAAATTTTTCTCCATCTATATCCACATAAAATCAATATTTTCCTCATCATATGAATCAATAATTAATTATTCACAAATAATATTACGTAATCACAATATTGACAACCGTGCAGCGGTTCCTGAGGAAGAGGGCTTTCCAATAAGAATTTCTTCTTCTTGGCGCCATGAATTAGGTGACCAAACCTCTCCTTAGATGTAACTTTCTAGACATTGCCAATAATGTTATCTAATAATATTATTCGGATAATATGAATTATTGCTTCGATAATGAAAAATATTGTGTAATGACAATTATTGAAACAACAAAGAATATAAAATATCAACGCAGACAATTATTAACTCGATAAAATCTTTGAGCGAGTAATTATCGTAACCATTATTGAGTAGTGCCTTCTTACGTAAGAATCAATAATTTGTGCAATACTGGTAATGTCTTGTGTTTTAACCACCGGGTATTTTAACAATATTAATTGATAATAACCACGCCAATTATTTTTAAACCACTTATATTTGTCGTTTTCTTCATCCAATCGCTTTTTCAAGTTATGGGGCCCACACATGGTCACTACTGGCGGTCGTTTAATATTCCCTGACAATCATTTAATATTCCACGACCAAACGAATATTCCCAACAACAATGAATATTTTATAACCACTTGCTTATTTTGAAAGTATTTAAGTATTTTACCCCTAACTATCCACATTAATCAAATCAACCCTTACTATTTCAAAATAATCAATAGATAAAATTAAATTTCATTAATAATAAGTTGGGGTCTTAAACCTCCCTCCTTATGAAATTTCGTCCTCGAAATTGGCGTGCGTACTGCAGTGTTTCGAAAAGGTGAGGATACCTCGCTTTCATTTCCGTTTCAATTCCCGTCATTTCTTCTATAGCATGATTCCTCCACAAAACTTTAACTTGTGGTATGACCTTTCTTAGCGTAGGACATGCTCCTTCCTATCCAAAATCTTGACAGTACCTCCTCATCATCGTTAAGTCTTGGCTATCTCGTCCTGTTTCTAACTCTATAACGTGGTTGGTCTTTCACATATTTACGAATACGGATATGTGAAACACATTATGAACACGAGACATACTCGGAGGTAACGCGAGTCTATAGGCTACATTTCCTACTCGGTCAAGAATTTGAAATGGACCAATAAATCGTGGATTGAGCTTTCCTCTCTTTCCAAATCTTGTAACTCCCTTCCATGGAGCAACTCCGCAATAATACATGATCCCCTACACTAAATTCCACGTCCTTTCGATGAAGATCCGCATAACTCTTTTGTCGATCTTGTGCCGTTTGTATCGTTGTCGAATCATTTGGATCTTTTCCGTAGTCATACGTACCAACTTTCGGGTCCCAACAATGTTTGCTTCACCCACCTCGTCCCAACATACCGGAGAGCGACACTTTCGTCCCATATAATGCTTCAAATGGAGCTACACCTATACTTGCTCGATAAGCATTGTTGTATAGAGAATTCCACCAATGGTAAATACTTATCCCAACCGCCTTGAAGTCTAGGACACGAGTCTTAATAAATCTTCAAGAGTTTGAATAGTCCTTTCGATTGTCCGTCTGGTTTGAGGATGGTATGCGAATCAATCAGTAAATCCGTGCCCATAGCTTTTTGCAAGCTAACCCAAAATCTTGAAGTGAATCTTGGGTCACGATCCGAAACTATGGATCTTGGCATGCCATGCAACCTCACAATCTCATTCACGTACATACTAGCAAGATGTTCAAGTGAATAAGTCTCCGTGTCGGTAAGAAATGAGCGGACTTGGTTAATCTATCAACAATAACCCAAATAGCATTGATGCCTGAGAAACCGTAGTAGGAAGACCCGTAATTGAAATCCATGGTAATGTGTTCCCACTTCCATTTCGAATCTCAAGTGGTTGCAACGGACCCTTAGGTACTAGATGCTCCGCCTTTACGTTAGCAAGTGAAACACATCGAGATAAACTTTGCAATCTCTCTCTTCATATTGTTCCACCAAAATGTATGTCAAGATCACGATACATTTTAGTACTTCCGGGATGGATTGCAAATGGTGTATTGTGTGCCTCCATCATAATCTTGTACTTCAAATCGAGTTGTTAGGAACACAAAGTCTAGAGTGGACTCAAGTATTCCTTCTTCATCAATTCTAAGCTTAGGAATAGCTCCTTCTTGTACTTTCTTCTTCATACGCATCGACTCAAGATTGGTGGCTTGAAGCAACCTTAACTTTTTCTATTAAAGTTGGCTCTGTCGTATACTTGACATCATCGCACTTTCGTTCACGCATATGATCTTCTACTCAACGGCGTCGGCTACCACGTTCGCTTTTCGGGATGGTATTGAATAGTGTGGTCGTAGTCTTTCAATAGCTCGAGCCAACGTCATTGCTGCCGCATGTTGAGTTCTTTTGAGTGAAGAAATATTTAAGGCTTTTATGGTGCGAATATATCTCCACTTTCTCCCCATATAGATAGTGCCTCCATATCTTTAAGCTTGAAAGACGATCATCTTTGCTAACTCTAGATCATGAGTAGGATAATTCCTCTCATACTCTTTAAGTTGTCATGCGGCATAGGCTATAACTTTCCCACGTTGCATGAGAACACATCCTAACCCTTTTCACGAAGCATCGTTGTAGATAACAAATCCATCCAACCGGATGGTATTGTTAGAAACAGTCTTAAATAAGTCTACTCTTAAGCTCTTGGAAACTCTTCTCGCATTCTTCGCTCCAAACGAATTTTGTATCCTTCTAAGTTAGGCGAGTTAATGGAGTAGCGATTCGAAAAACCCTTCCACGAATCTTCGA
Source organism: Panax quinquefolius (assembly GCA_020205615.1). NCBI lineage: Eukaryota > Viridiplantae > Streptophyta > Magnoliopsida > Apiales > Araliaceae > Panax > Panax quinquefolius. The sequence goes on along the minus strand of CM035160.1, from coordinate 74,730,667 downwards.
TAATAACCATTAAGCCCAAAAAGCTACGTGCTTGATCCACCGACTTCGGTTGCTCCCAACTTTGTATTGCTTCAATCTTCACGGATCAACGAGATACTCCATGTTTTACGACACCACGTGCCCAAGGAATGCTACTTCCCAAGCGAACTCGCATTTCATCAATTTGGCATATAGTTTGTTTTCACGAAGCCTTTGGAGTACCCGCTTCAAATGGTGCTCATGATCTTCACGACTTTTGGAATATATAAGGATGTCATCAATAAAGACAACAACAAACCGATCCAAATATTCCTTGAATACTCGGTTCATCATATCCATGAAAGCGCATAGGAGCATTAGTCGATTCGAAAGACATGACTAAGAATTCATAATGCCCATAACGAGTTACGAAGGCGCTCTTTGGAATATCTTGATTCTAATCTTGGTGATGATATATCCGAACTAAAGATCGATTTTTGAAAAGAATTGTGCCCTTGCAATCGGGTCAAACAAGTCATCAATACGAGGTAGAGGATACCTATTCTTGATGGTGACATGGTTCAATTCCGATAGTCAATACAAAAGTCGCATACTCCCGTCTTTCTTCTTTCTGAATAAAACAGGGCACCCCAAGGAGATGTACTAGGGCGAATGAAACCGATGTCCAACAATTCCTGTAGTTGGACCTTTAACTCTTGAAGTTCAATAGGAGCCATTCGATATGGGGTTTTAGAAATGGGCTTTGTACCAGGTTCAAGATCAATAAAGAATTCAACTTCACGTTACGGGGTAGGCGGGAAGTTCTTGAAAATCGTCGGAAAGTCAATAACAATGTGAATATTATTCAAATTTGGCGTGTCTTTATTCAAATCCATAACATGGGCTAAGAAAGCTTGACATCCATTTTTCAATAAGCGAATAGCTTTATGATTAGATATGACGTTGATTGATTTTAATGGTTTAGTTGCTTGAATTAAATACAACAGGTTGGTTAGGAATATGAAAACTAACAACCTTACGAAAACAATCAATTTTGGCATGATGAGTAGTTAACCAATCAATCCCTAAAATCACATCAAAAGCAAGTATCTTTAAAGAGATAAGGTCAACAAGTAAGGTAATGGTGCCAACTTGAATCAAACAAGATTTATAAATAGTGGATGTGATGAAAGTTTCTCCTAACGGAGTTTCCACGAGATAGGTCAAAGTCTAATTTCTCCGAGTCAAGTTTAAGCGTTGAGCACATGCGGGAGAGATAAATGAATGGGTAGCACCCAGTATCAAGTAAGGTATAAACTTCGCAAGAATTTATAAATAGCTTACCCGTGATCACCTCGTTTGGGTTCCTCGCATTATGACCGATCACAACAAACGCTCTTCCGGAATCATTGACTTTAACTTTTACGGGATGATCTTTTGAGTCACCGTCCCATTGAACTAGGTTTCGCTCTGCGTACAATCTCGGCGATATGTCCTTCCTTTCCACAATTATAGCATACCTTGAACTGTTGTGGGCGGTTTGGTGATATGTCCTCTTTTTCCGCATTTATAGCATATGATGGGTGGTCGTTCTCCTCCTTAGAACCCGATTCTTTGCCAAACCTTTATCGTCTTCACATGGTCATTGTTAAATCTCCTCTTTTAAAATCTCCTCACTCGCTTCTTCTATTTTCATGGCCATGATTACCACCAGTGTTTACCATTTTTGTCCGTCTGTTTTTCTTTCTCCATTGGTTATCATTATTACATTGTTGATCGCTATCTCTAGTACGATCCTGGTTATGGTCCCTCGATTGGCCGTACTCGTTATCTCGCTCTAATAATTGAGCCTGCTTATAACATCTCGAATAGAGAAAGTTTATGAGAAATGAGATCTTGGCGTATCTTAGGTTTCAAACCTCTAAGAAACATCCGCGTCATCGTTCCTCATTCTCCACCAAATGAGGTGCAAACTGGATAACTCTCTGCAAACTTTGCCTCGTCTTGAGACACCGTCATGTTGTTTTGCTCTAATCGATGAACTCCACTTCCTTCCTTATATATAATGAACACTTTCGGAAAGTATTTGTCATTAAATAGTTTCTGACGTTTCCCAAAGCATCTTTGAGTCTTGGTGGATGGGTACACTTCACAGACTCCCACCGATGAGTCCGCCTCGCCACGGAACATAAAGGTGGCGAATGGAACCTTCTGTTCCTCCGGTGCATCCCAAGACATCGAATATCTTGGTAATTTGCTTGACCCATGTTTCCGCCGTGATCGGATCGCTTTCCCTTAAATTCGGTGGTCCCAACTCTTTGAATCGCTTGCATTGTGACAACCCGTGAATTGCTATCATTTCCTCCTGTATTTTGAACACGAGTCTCCTCGTGCGATTTTGCATGAACTGCAAAAAAGCTTCTAAACATCCCCTCGTTCATCATCTCTTTCGGTGGTGATGTTCACGGGAGGAACATTGACAACTTTTGTTGCGTTCTCCTCATTGGTGAGTACAAGGCGTCTCCACGGTCTCATTTCCATTGTTAATATTCTCGATCGACATTCTCAAAATCTCATCATAAAACAAGGGTTAATTAAGGAAATCAATATATCACATAATATCCTTATATACTGACCAACTAACAAATAAGCTTAGGTAGGACACACTAGCGGAGGATTTACTCGTCTCTCCCCTCCTAGTTCTATTCCCCGATCTCCTTGGAGATCATATCCCTAAGCTCGATACCAACCGTGATGCCCCCCAAAATAGGTATACATCACCCATTACGAGTTGTCAATACATGGTGCGAAACAACTACAACTTTATTATTACAACAAGAAAGCTGTGAGTTTGAATACAAATATTATCTTCTAGACAATATCTATACTCAAATAAATCCTCATCACATTTATTGATACATTATTTTACAAAAATGGTGAGGACTACTAAACAACTCTCTCTAGAACCTTCATTCCATACCACGACTCGTACTTTCGCTATATTCTCGCCTCTGAGAAGAAAAATGGAACAAAAAGGAAAAGGGTGAGCTCAACTAGCCCGATAAAAGAATATTATGACTAAGATAATATACAACAAATTACTCATTAGTCTTCAACAGGAAAAATCTAATAGAATACAATAGACAACAAATTTTAAATCAATATTCGCAGCGGAAATAATAATTCATTAGAAGAGTTAAGTAGAGAATGCAAACTACTATCTTCATGTATGAATTTAAAAGTTCACCGCTATCTTTTATCCTGTAACATCAATCAATATACATCTGAATCAAATATTCATCTTTTTTCACTACAGGCCAAAGATATTCATCGATTAGTCATGTTCATCTAAACACTGCTCATCTTTGCACTACTGACCAAAGATATTCTTCAAATCATTCATCTTTTACTTTTCTGGGCCAAAGATATTCAATAATATCATCATTTAAGGCCGAGGATGATGAAAATATTTTAAAAGAAATGAATCCAAAGAAACAAAATGACAAGGATTAAGGATTAAGGATTCGTACTTTGTTTTATCCATGTTCAAAAATACCTCAAAAATAATCATAGTGGTGTAAAATTCAAGAATGATCAAAACATGGATACAATCAAAGCTAGTATCCGTAATAGATATTTTGGACAAAAAGAAGAAATTTTATTTTTCTATTGAATAGTGCATGTATCGTGAATAGTAACTCAGACACCCAAAAGATAGAAATTTCCCAAAAAAACATCTTCACGCTTCATGAATAGTACTAATGAATAGTAACTCGTGAATAGTAACTCATGAATAGTAACTTTCGTGAATAGTAACTCATGAATAGTAACTCATGAATAGTAACCCCAGACATGAAAAAGTTCCAAATTTGATAAAAGTTTCAACCAATATTTCAATAATGATATTGAAGAAATAATATCATTTGAGAAGAAAATAACATCCACTTACCTCAAAAGATTAGCACTTTAAATTTGGAATACCGGGTATAGTCTTTGAAGGAACTTGCACCGTCTAACAATACTCAAAGTATACTCACAAGAATACGCTCAATATATCGAGAGAAATAGAGAGAAACTTGAGTTTACGGTGTGTTTTTCAATTCTAACCTAAGCACCTATTTATAGGAAAATGCTTAGAACACCAAAGCGAAAAATTGAATATAATATTAATATATTTTTCACATTTTCTTTAGCCCACCTTAGACAACTGATCTCAGCCCATTTGAATCACATGTGAGGCAAACTTAGTTTCAAAAAACATTTTTCTCAAAATAATTAACTAAAACTCCCAAAAATTAATTATTTCGGAACTTCGGAACTTCAATAATTCATAATAAATAGCCCTTTCATCAAAAAATTTGAATCTCGCGAGTTTTTATAGGAAATTCAATTCTCTACAACTTTGCAGAAGAAAGTTTTTCCAAATTCCAAATAGAAATTGACCGAAATCCACAAACGGGCGATTTTACAAGCTATAATCAAATTTCGATCGATAAATGGGGTCCACCATCATGTTTAACATGTTTTAAACATTTATTGCAACAAAATACTCTTCCTCCTCGTATACTCATATATCCCACATTCGTTGTAAAAATATCACCATTATTATATTATTAAAATATAATAATATATTTAAATGAATTATTTTATCGAGAAAAGATAAAATTTCAATTTTCAACTATTGTCACATTAAAATTTTTCTCCATCTATATCCACATAAAATTAATATTTTCCTCATCATATGAATCAATAATTAATTATTCACAAATAATATTACGAGAATCACAATATTGACAACCAGCGCCTCCTGGAAAAGAGGGGCTTTCCAATAAGAATTTCTTCTTCTTGGCGCCATGATTAGGTGACCAAACCTCTCCTTAGATGTAACTTTCTAGACATTGCCAATAATGTTATCTAATAATATTATTCAGATAATATGAATTATTGCTTCGATAATGAAAAATACCGTGTAATGACAATTATTGAAATAACAATAATATAAAATATCAACGCAAAGCAATTATTAACTCAATAAAATCTTTGAGCGATAATTACTATAACCATTATTGAGTAGTGCCTTCTTACGTAAGAATCAATAATTGGTGCAATCTGGTGTCTTCTTGTGTTTTAACCACCGGGTATTTTAACAGTATTAACGGTAACAACCACGCCATTATTTTTAAACCACTTATATTTGTCGTTTTCTTCATCCAATCATTTTCCGTTATGGGGCCCACACATGGCTGCGCCGTCGTACGAATATTCCCCGACAGTATGAATATTCCACGACCAAACGAATATTCCCCGATAACAATGAATATTTTATAACCACTTGCTTATTTTGAAGTATTTGCGTATTTTACCCCTAACTATCCACATTAATCAAATCAACCCTTACTATTTCAAAATAATCAATAGAGAAAATTAAATTTCATTAATAATAAGTTGGGGTCTTACATGCTCCATGTCTGGAAATAATTTCCTTAACATAGAGTGTAGCTAACTGGTCTAAGTTATACTTAATTCGAATTGGTAAAAAGTGAGCCGACTTTGTCAACCGGTCCACTATTACCCAATCGCATCATATCCTTTCTGAGTCGTTGGAAGTCCCACCAAAAAGTCTATCGTGATATGCTCCCACTTCCACTCCGGAATCTCCAATGACTGTAACAAGCCACTTGGTCGTTGATGTTCGGCTTTAACTCTTTGACAAGTCAAGCACCTACTCACATACTCGGCTATTTCTCTCTTCATGTTTGGCCACCAAAAACATTGTCGAAGGTCTTGATACATCTTAGTGCTACCAGGATGAATTGAGTACCTCGAATTGTGAGCCTCTTGTAATACTAGCTCCTTTAATTCTGTCTCATTCGGAACCCAAATTTTTCCCTCAAATCTTAATAATCCCTCATTATCAAGACTAAACTTAGTATCTTTTTCATTGGTCAACCGCTTCATCATCTGGTTACACTCATCAGTTTTGAGCTGCACCTCCTTAACTCTCTCTACAATGGTAGACTGAATCTCGGTCGCAAACAGTATTTGATCCACCTCAATTGGCAACTTCACCTCCAACTCCATCCTAGCCATCTCTGTTATTAACTTAGTTTGAGCTGATAACAAAGACAACTTCTCCCGACCCTTCCTACTCAAGGCGTCGGCCACTACATTGGCTTTTCCAGGGTGATACAGGATTTCACAGTCGTAATCCTTTATCAACTCCAGCCACCTCCTCTGTCTCATATTCAACTCCTTCTGTGTGAAGATATATTTTAGACTCTTATGGTCCGTGTATATCTCACACTTTTCCCCATAAAGATAATGTCGCCAAATTTTTAGGGCAAACATCACCGCGGCCAGTTCCAGATCATGAGTAAGATAGACTTTCTCATAATCCTTCAACTGCCTAGATGCATACGCAATGACCTTGCCATGCTGTATGAGCACGCAACCCAGTCCTTTATGCGAAGCATTGCTATAAACTACGAAATTTCCTGTGTCATCGGGTAATGACAATACAGGCGCTTCACTCAACTTCTTCTTTAGTTCTTGAAAACTATCTTCGCATTTCTCAGTCCATAGGTACTTCACCGTCTTCCTCGTCAAGTTAGTCAGCGGAGTAGCTATCTTCGAAAAGTCCTGAATGAACCTTCGATAGTAACCCGCTAACCCTAGGAAACTCTGTACGTTGGTCGGTGTCTTCGGTTGTTCCCAATTCATCACAGATTCCACCTTCACTGGATCTACTGAAACCCCCTCATGGTCAATAACATGACCTAAAAACTGAACCCTCTCTAACCAAAATTCACACTTAGTAAACTTTGCATATAACTTCTCCTTTCCTAATGTCTCCAACACTATTCTTAGGTGTTCAGCATGATCTTCTGGCGTCTTAGAGTAGACTAGAATATCATCAATAAACACCACGATGAACTTGTCCAAATATTGTTTGAACACTCTATTCATCATGTCCATAAATGCAGCAGGTGCATTAGTCAACCCAAATGACATCACCAGAAACTCGTAATAACCATAACGAGTCCTGAATGCTATCTTTGGCACATCTTCATTCCTAACCTTCAGCTAATGATACCCCGTCCTTAAGTCTATTTTAGAAAAATATTTTGCCCCCTTCAACTGATCAAAAAGATCATTGATCCTGGGCAATGGATACTTATTCTTTATCGTTAACTTGTTCAACTCTCGGTAGTCGATACAAAGTCTCAACGATCCATCCTTCTTCTTGACAAAGCAAAGACCGGTCTCTCCCACGACGAAAACACTTTCGGTTGAATGTACTTCCCGTCCAACAATTCCTGCAATTGTATTTATATCAACTCTTTCATCTCCATCAAGGCGTAATACGATCTGGCATACAGAAGCTGGTGCCGCTCTGCACAATGTCTATTACAAACTCGGTCTCCCTATCTGGTGGAAGACCCGGTAACTCACTTGGAAATACATCCATAAACTCATTCACTATAGGTATTTGTTCCATGGTCGCTCCCACTCTCTGGGTATCAACCACATGACACAAATAGCCTACACACCCCTTCCTCAATAATTTTCTAGTTTGTGTCATGGTAAGACAACACGAACATCCTGGCGATTTATTTCCGTAAAATATTACATGAGATTGGTTTACTATTTTAATGTTTACGCATTTCTTTTGACAATCTATTATTTCTCCATGATTTACCAACCAATCTATTCCGAGGATTACGTCAAATTCTCCTAACTTTATCGGTATCAGATCTACCGATAATTTACAACCTCTAATGTCTACGCAATAATTCTTATGAATATCTTCAACAGGAATTATCTCCTCGTTTGCTACCTTAATGTTCAAGGGTAGAAGCAACTTCTCGGGAAATAATCCTAGTCGTCTAGCAAAATCACATGCGATAAACGAACAAGTAGCACCCGAGTCAAACAGCACGTATGCATTTAAGTCGTTGATCAAAATAATACCTGCAACTACGTCCCCCGAGGCCATCGCATCTTGGATGGTCATATTAAAGGTATGGGCCATCGGCCTACCCGGCTGCGCTGGACCCCCAATAGTTAACTTACCACTATTGGCGCCCTTATTCCCGTCTGTCCCCTTCTTTGGGCAATTCTTTGCCATGTGGTCCGTAGATCCACATACAAAGCACCCATGATTCTTCTTCGGGCTTGGACAGTTTGACGCAATATGCCCCTCCTGTCCGCAGTTATAACACACGGCCTTCCCTTTGAGACAGACTCCTAGGTGAGTCTTCCCACAGGTTTTACAGGCCTCCATCCTCCTCTTAGGGTCTCCTTGTTTCACTCCGGTATTCCCAGAGTTAACTACCTTCCTTTTATACCCTTCGCCACTCCCGCTGGTTCCTTGAATTTTCACTCCTCCATCAACCTTCCTCGCTTTTCTTGTCCTTGTGGTATTGGCTCAACGCCATTACCACCTTCTAATTATTGCCTTCTAAAAAACAACTCCAAAGGAAGTACTTTGGACTACAGAGATACGATTATAGAGCCAAGGTTTTAAGCCCTGCTCGAATCGTCGAGCTTTCCTCACCTCGGTATCCACTTGATGTGGAGCGAACCTTTCCAGTTCATTAAACTTGGCGACATACTGGGGAACCGTCATGTCCCCTTGTTTTAAATTGAGAAATCGCATCTCCATCCTTCCCTGCATGCTTGTGGGAAAGTAGTTCTCGTAGAATATTTCCTTGAACCTCTCCCACATTATAGCATCTATTCCGATCCTCGCCTGATTGGCCTCCCACCAAAAGTTGGCCTCTCCCTTCATCATGTAGGTTGCGAAAGCAACCTTTTGGGCCTCATCGACATTTGATATCACAAATGCCTTCTCAATCTCGCTAACCCACGTTTGGGATTCGATAGGGTCCGTAGTTCCTTTGAACTCTGGCGGACCCACACTCTTAAAGTCCTTGAATGTAGTGGCTCATACTACACCAGGATTTACAAGGATATTAGCCCCAGTTTGGTTAAACGCTGCGGTTAAAAGGTTCAAAAATTCTTGTATAGGGTTAACTGGACCTCCCTCTGGTTGATTCGTGTTCGCACCTTAGTTACGGGGTACTCTTCTTGGCGGCATTTTGCTGTTACAATAAACACATATTTCATTATTATGCATTTCTTTTCAGTTAGTCATTATTCCATATTTAAACAATAACTAAAACATTCATTACTCAACATTTTTTTTTCGAAAATGAAAACTTATATTAATTCATCGTAGTATTATACTACATCGATTACATAACACAGCCTAAGCTGGATACATTACTTTCCCGCTATTGCTTTCCAAAAATTGGGAATTACAAAAGACTACCCTTGATTATACAAAAGAGGGCTTTACGTCACTACTATATATACACAAATATGTACATACTTAAGTATTCTAACAACTACTCGATCATATCTGCCTTAAGGCATTCTCGAAATCTGTCTTGGCAAGACCGGCAATAATATCACGGCTGATAGTATGCCGCGTCTGCCCTGTCTCTACCGGATACCCAGCTACCTGTAACTGGAAATCCTCATGAGAACTCCTATGAATATAGGACATTCTCCCTATCTTTTGCTTCTTGGTCTTTAGCTCACTCCTAAGCTCAAAGACCTCTTATTTTAGCTCATGGACCTTGTCCTTAGCCAAAACTCTCTCGTCATGTTCCTGTTCCCACATGGACTCCACGTCCGTCTTGTCCTCTATAGCCGCTTGGAGCTCCGCCTTCAGCTCCTTGACCTCCTGACAATAGTGTACATTCCTATCTATCACGGACATGAACAGTGACATCATCGACTCTCCTGGAGTTATCTCTGTTGCTATAGCCACTAGATTGAATGATACTACCTCCACTTCTTCTTCTATCATGCCGTCAAATACAGACATGAGGTCTAAGCTTTCGAAGTCTCTAAACTCCACCACAACTATCTCCGGATCTGCTGCTACTATGGGGTTTGGTATGATTTCTATCTGGTTTACCGACCCTTCGCTGACTACCTGTACATCCCTATTTTCACCCGACATCTATAACAACAGAAAAAGTTGATTAGTAAACGTCAGTATAATAAATACACATAACATATATGATGCATTTTTATAAGGTTAACTTTCGTCTTTTATTCTTTGACTTTTCTTAAGGTTATGACTTAAGGTTTTATTTCCCCCCCCCCCCCCTTAAGTTTTATAACCTAAGGCTCTGATACCAACCTGTGACGCCCCCAAATCCGGGTATCTTCCAACCCAACAGATGGTGCTACACTTGTTATACGAGATCACATAAACATTCAATTGAAAAGCCTCGAAAAGAACGGATATGTCTCTATATATATATCAAAAGAATATTTACATACCCCAGGTTCTTTACAACCAATACATTGTTCTTGTCATAATATGAATAATATTCCGTACAAAAACTATACTATTACAAAATCCATCTAAGGGTTTGCCTCTGCCTTCCCTTTATCCTTGCCGGATCCATCGGTCCATTCTGTCTTAGCTGCATTCATATGGTTAAAGCAAGAATGAGCCTAACTAGCTCAGCAAGTACAACAATTCAAGGAAAATAGCATGCTTGAAACATAGGAATAGTATATCTTCAATAACTGGACAATAGTTACGAAGTACTATTGAGAATTCAAAATAGCACCTCTTTTCCTTCAAAACGTTTTACAGCTACAATATTCTGTAAAACATCAATTCCAGTTCAAGACCGTAAGCATTTCATAAGTACTTTGAAAAGGGACATCCCGACACAAAGTATGTAAGTTCGGTATAGCTTACGAGCACGTTTAGGTGATCAGCCTATAGTACTCTATGTTGATCAACACTACATTCCTTAAACGTGTATACGTTTAAGTTGTGGCAACCTCACGTGCCTGTCGTTTCACGACAAAACATTTTGAGCATACATAATCTACTTTTGAAAACCACAACAATATTAGTTCGGTAAATCCTTATCAACACTTGATAGAATAACATAGCATACGTCTAGCGGAAGGAATTAGCTTTGACATTCTTCAAATTCTAACTCATGCGAAGAATACATGAATCACAAAGACTTGCCCAGATCGAACTGGAACAAAGGTTAGAGTACTTGCCTTCAGCGTCTACTACAATTTATAACACGTGCACTTTACGTCCTTAAGGTTTCTACATTAAATGATAGCATAACATAGAACATTAGGTCATGAATGATCATACATGGTTCTTAAAGAATCTTACCCTACTTCTCAATCAAATTACATATTAGATTTGTTATTATCGGTTTTGGCTTTCCGTGAGATCATTCTTTCATTCATTTGAAATTTATTTAACTAAACCCTAAGTTTTCATACTTAAGGCTTAATTATGTCTTAACAATGTTTCATTATAATCCTTGTCTAATTGGTTATCAATTACTAACCATGTTCTAAATATAAACCTTCATTATTGTCTTGGTCTTGAAGTCATGTTCTTGGCGGCGCGGCTTTTACACATATGAGTTGCTACTGCCACCACCTATTGTTTGCTTAGAACTCGGACTCGTGTGCTTGTTTGAGTCTCGATGTTAAATGTCACGTGCGCGGCGAACTCTTGCGATGTACTCGATTCTTTGTTCAGCCACAAGCAGCTGGGGTTATTTTGTTTAGGGTTGGCCATGGCCAACTCTCACATGTAGAAAACAATTTCAATTTTGAAATTTTGTGAACTTCCCGGACGCATAACTTCTTCGTTATAAGTTCGAATTGGCTCGTTCAAAAGCCTATGGTTCACAAATTATGTAATCTACATGATCATTCAAGAATTTTATCTATTTGACTTTGTTTGCTAAAAATTCACCTATTGGTTCATTTTTAGCAAAAACGATAAACGTTCGTGAACGTTCAACGCTCGTTTCTTCGTTCTAAGTCGGAATCCGGCCATTTTCGAGTCCGCAACTCTATAATGCCAAATATGACTTGTCTCCATCTAAAACAAATGTTTCCAATGTCAAACATAAAATACGACTTCCATTCCGAGAATTTCACGAATTCGACGTCTATCGTCCAATCGTGTAAATTCCGGCGAAACCTCAATACTAATCATTCTAAGTGGATTTTTAACCAACATGTAGACATTACAAGTTACTTATTACACCAACTTATAATCAAAGTAGGTTTTGACTTATTTCATACATTAATGACTTACTTAACTTAGGAACTTAAATTCTCATGCTTATGACTTATTATGAAATTAAGTCCATCAATCAATGTTCTCATACTATATTAATCATATGACAAACATATGATAATTTGTGTACAAGGTTATCAACTTAATTAGGTTCAAGTTGCTTATTCATCTTATTCGGCTTAAGTCAATTGCTTATCCATTTCTCTTATGTGCTTAACATCTAAGTTCATTAGTTACACTTCTCTTATCAACCTACCATGATAGAGATGAAGAAGACAAGATCATTTACCTTTGATGATTACTTTACTTGCTTTGGAAATCTACTAATGAAAGGTTAAGCTCAAAGTGCTTATTGACTCTAACAAATAAGTTGTTTGATAGAGAGTTGTTGGATGAAATTTAAACAACCAATTTAAGAAATAAAGCTTGGTATTTATAGGCAACCCGAAGTGGGGGCACTATGGACATATAGGCCATCCCACCTCCTTAGTTAACCTCCTTACTATTCCTTACTTGTTGCCCATAACTCTTATCCATTCCTTGGTCATTACTTAAAGTTCTTGCTCACCACTCCAAGTGCTTGGTTACCACTCCACCCTTGGGTTGCTCCATGGATCTTGCTTTACCCATTGGATCATCCTTTGGGCTTAGTAGTTAACTTAATTAACTTATCTTTAGGCTTGCATTAATAATAGCTTGGACTTCATTAACTAAATATATGAGCTTAATATAAATCCCATATAGGATCACATATTATTCCTATTGGACATGTATTTTATACCAAGTTACCTTAATTCATTTCATTAGGTTTTAATACCTATATTCTCAAAATACATCCACATGCGAATTATTGCATTTTCCAGACTTAGATTATTATTACATAATCTATCTCGTCTCGATATTCTAACATTACGTATTTCTCAAAAGTTCAAAAATAATTTCCGAGCGATAATCGGTGAATAGTGTTTTTCGTAAACTTTCTCGGAAAACATTTATTTTCATCTTGAAAAATCAAACACTTTAATTCCCTCACGTGGTTCGAATACTACGATATTCCGACGTTTCTAGGTTATAGAACGGCATACATCTTATTAACACATATAATAACAATTAATATTATTTTATTCATTATTCAATTCTTTCAAATATTTTTGCAAAGGATCCGAATTTCTCGGGCGTTACATTTTCTCTCTTTGTGTTCTTGCTAGTGAGAGAAAATAGAAGAAGAAGAAGAAGAAGAAGAATGGTGGTGAATGAAGATGTGATGAAGATGGAGATGTATGTTGGTGAATTGGAGTGAAATGCTAATATCCTTCATGTTTCTTTTGCCCCTTGGACAAAAGGTTTAGCCTTATCCCTTCCTAATCATACTTAATCATGCCATTAAGGTTGCTAATTAGGCTTTCCACCAATGGGAGCATGACACACTTATCCTTGTGTGTAAGACTTCTACTTATAAAACTTGATTAGCTTAATATTCTTGCCTTAAAAAGGCTAATGTGGCTAGCTATATATATGCCCACTAATTCCTTTATTTATCTTTTATTTTAATGCATAAATTAGATAAATCAAAGGTCTAAAATACCCTTAATCAAGTGGGCTAAGTTTGGGATTGCATTTTATTTCTTTTGGGCTTCTCTTTTAATTGTTTTGGGCAATGTAATAAACATAGTCTAACAATTTTAATATATGTTACCCTAATTATTTATTTAGAGTTTCTTTTCTCAATCTTATGGAATTTAATTAATATACATGTAACTTTAACTCATAACCTAATTAGGTTTGCTTTAATTAGATTTAAAATTATTAATCACTTGAAATAGACAAAACTAATCTATTAGGTTAGTATAACTTTTAAATACTAACATTTCCTCAATACCATAACTTTTAGGTTATTTAATTACCTTACCTAATATATAATTAGATTATGTGGTTTTCCTTTGATATATATAAAACATAACATAACATACTTAAATTACATATTTATTTTATAATGGTAAAATAAATATGCTACACATAATTTTTTTTATTCAAATACAATTATTATATACCCAAGATATTAAAATATAATATCCTTAGCTCATTATCATAAATTCAATTAAAATTTATTTACTTCCTTAAGATATTACGATAAATATAATATCTTTTATTTATTAAACTAATTTTATATAAGAATTTATTCTAGTACTCTTGAGTAAGGTATATATAAATATTATATGCTTAACCCTTTATATATATTCATTTAACTCCCAATTACCAGTTACACCAAACCTACACACATCACATATAGAAAATAATTAATAATTTTATTTTCTCACATTATAAACTGTTTATATCAATTTATTTATATATATATATATATATAATATAATATAATATATTTATCATATTACGTAAACATACATTCTTCATAAATCATAAAATGATTTATATACTCATATATTAAACTAGACATTTAATTTAACGTCTAGTAACCCTCTTAATACAGTTTGCTACATTCAATAAGCCTTTTTCATATGGCTTATCATATATATTATTCTGACTTGCCACGTTCTTATTTCTTCTTTTTTTATATAAAATTTCTAACGATTGACTACTACCAGCTTCTTATAATGAAGCTTTTCATTTATTCTTGTATGATTAATTTAAATAATCAATCCTCTTGTTTACCTAAATCATATATAACACATCTCTAAGTATATACATATCTATACATATACACATTTAATTTAATCTAATAATATCTCTTCATTTGAAATTTATTTCTTTAAATAAATTTTTCACATACAAAAATCTCTTTCTAAGTTTTGAATTTTTATAACCCTTATTTTCTCAATTCTTTTTCAAATAGTAAACCGTATAGATTCTTCTTAAAAAATTTAAATTATTTCTCTATTTTTACTCTAGGTTTTAAACTTTAACGTAATCATTCAAGATTCTCTAAATTTTCGGGTTGTCACAGTAGACTCGGTCATATTAATGAAACAAGATTATCCAAGTTGTATAAATATGGGTTTTTAGAGTTATCAGATTATAAATCATATCCAACTTGTGAATCTTGTCTCATGAGTAAGATGACCAAATCTTCTTTTAGTGGACAAGGAGAAAGAGTTACAGAGTTGTTAGCGTTTGTACACACAGACATATGAGGACCTATGACAACAACTGCACAAGAAGGGTATTTTTATTTTATTACTTTCACTGATGATCATTCAACATTTGGATATGTGTATTTAATGAAATAAAAATATGAATCGTTTGAAAAGTTCAAAGAATTCATAAGTGAAATAGAGAAGTAAACTGGCAAGAGTATTAAGATTCTTTGATCGGATCGAGGTGGTGAATACTTAAGCATTTATTTTCTCTATTGTCTCAAAGAAAATGGTATAATCTAACAATGGACTCCACTAGGAACACCGCAATTGAATGATGTATCGAAAAGGAGAAATCAAACGTTATTGGACATAGTTCATTCCATGATGAGTTTTATCGATCTTCCAGTTTCCTTCTGGGGTTATGCCCTAGAATCAGCTGCATACCTACTTAACAAGGTACATACCAAATTCGTCCCAAAGACTCCTCCATATGAGATATGGACATGGAGGAAACCAAATCTCAAGCATGTTAAGACTTGGGATTGTCCAGCTTATGTTAAAAAGTTTGAGAATGATAAGTTGTAGACTATATCGGACAAGTGTAGATTTATGGGATACCCTAAAGAAAGATCAGGGTATTATTTCTATCATCCTATTGATCAAAAAGTGTTTGTTGTGAAACATGCTACCTTCTTGGAAAAAGGAGTTTATCCTTGAATGGGTCAATGAGAGTAAGATATATCTTAAAGAAGTTCAAGAACCACAAATTATTACGGATCAAAGTCAGGTACCTAACCAAGTGGAAGAACATACTGTACCGCACCCTATTTGTAAATCTGGAAGAGTACCGTAGATACCTGAGAGGTACGGATTCATCATAGAGGATGACGATGAGGTATGCCTTATAGATGATGATGATCCATTGACTTACAAACATGCTATGAGTAGTAAAGACTTAGAAAAATAGCTAGAAGCCATGAAATCTGAGTTGGACTCCATGTATGAGAACCAAGTATGGACTTTAGTTTCATCACCTGAAGGCATTAAGCCTATTGGGTGCAAATGGGTCTGTAAGAGAAAGACTGGAGTGGACGACAAGGTAGAGACCTATAAGGGCCGACTGGTTGCAAAAGGTTTCAAACAAAGACAAGGAGATGACTATGATGAAACCTTATCACCAGTAGTTATTCTTAAGTTTATTCGAATTTTGCTTGCAATTGTAGCTTATTATGACTACGAAATCTGGCAAATGGACGTGAAAATGACCGTCCTCAATGAGAAACTTGAGGATGATGTGTATATGATACAGCTAGAGGGTTTTGTTTCAACGGTTGGAATAAATCAAGTCTATAAGCTATAACGCTATAATGATCCATTTATGAATTGAAGCAAGCTTCTCGTAGGTGGAGCATATGTTTTGATGAGGCAATCAAAGAGTTTCATTTTATCAAAAACTAGGATGAACCATGTGTGTACAAGAAGGTTAGTGGGTGTAACGATCCCAAAATGCATACAATTTATCTCTCAACTTTAGTCGTTAACAATACGTCTAACTTCTGATTTTACATCATTATTCGATGATAAACTTAATAAAATGCGGAATAATTTAAACTTTTCTGTCTTCTTACTTTAATTCCCTGAATCAAAACCATTATCATCTATACATCTCTGAATCAAATTTATTTTATGATTCGCTTCATCAGAGTTATTATATAAAACCATACATTTCAGCTCGATATTTCTTATGCATTGAGTAACTCAAACTTTACAACTAAATATGAAGTTTCACATCATAAATTATTAAGTACATTTCTCAAAACATTTATCTTTACCTACCTTTGAACCATACTTAGTTTATTACTTACTTTATCAGAGTTAATAAATAAAACTTACATCCATGTTCAATACCCTTTATACATCGAACAAAATTTAAACTTTATAACTCAACATTTATTAAACATCATACATTATCAAGTACATCATCCGGAACCTTAAACATGGTTCAAAATAATAACAACTCAGCCAAAGTATATAAATCTTCATGCATTACATCTGATTCATGTCTTTCAAGTAGCACATAGCGTTACCTTGAATCCTTAACCTGCAAAAATGGTTATTTGCAAGGTTGAGCTCGACAGCCTAGCAAATCTAACAACCCATCAAATCTAACAGATTTCATGCAACACGTAGCACATAAATAACATGTTCATCTTATACATCATAAACACATGTTGTAACGTCCACGAATTTGAAACTCCTTATTAATTAAATATATGATTTAATTTTAATGAGTTAGCTTTGTGAGTTTATTTAAACCTTATGTGGTTATGAGAATTTATGAAATTATTAAAGGGAGTCACTAATAGTTATTTAAATTAGTGGACTAACCCTAAGAGTTTGATATCAAGAATTGATAGGATTCCTAATAATTAAATATTCAATTTATTTGAATATGGTGGCAAGAGTTGAACATATTGATTGATTTCAATTATGGGTAATTAATTGATAATGTGTTAATTAATAATTATTATGAATAAATAATAATTAATGTATAAAAGATTAATAATTCATAAAATGATTATATGTTTACTTGATTAATTTGTGCAATATAGTAAACCTTTGTTATATGGTAGTTAGCTATATATTTTATATAGTACAAGGTGGCACATTTATATGTCTATATTATATATATATATAGACTATATAGTAAGAGTTATTTGTATTCATGAGAGTTGCATAATAATTATGACGCCTAGGTATACGTCACCCATCTTGAGTCGCCAAATACATGGTACAAAATTCAAATACAACTTAATTATACAATTATGTGTAAAATACGACAAAACATAATCTAAGAGTTTTAATAAGAATATTGTTATCTGTACAATATCCAAACTCAATGGAGTCCTCATTATATTTATTGTCACGCTATATTTTATAGAATAGTGAGGACTACTAAAACAACCATCCGGACCGTCAATCCGCTCCCCAACTCGTCCCAAATTTATATTCTAATTTCCTGAAAAGAACAGTGAAAGAAAGGGTGAGCTCAACTAGCCCAGTAAGAAATATTATGACTAAGATAATGCAGAGTAAATTATCCTTAGCCTTCAACAGTATAAATACTGATAGAATATAATAGACAACAAGTTTTAGATCAACAACTGCAGCGGAATAAGCAATCCATTAGAAGAGTCAAGTAGAGCATAAAATCTACTCTCTTCTATTATTTAAAAAGTTTTTCATCAACTATATCGCTGAGACTCAGCTTAATAAATAAAATCGAATCATCCCTGCATCACGGCCAAGGATATTCATGTAATCATCAACGAACATGATTATACCAAATAATCCTTGGTCATAATCATACCAACAATTGTCCATCAATGAACTACAGGCCAATGAGGACTTTCACCACATCATTCGTCACATTACGGTTATGATTATACCGAATAATCCCTGGTCATAATCATACCAAGTCTATCTATGCACGTAAGCCAAAGATGACTTTCATCACAATATAAGCATGAGGATGATGACAATAACATAATAATTCAATAAAACAAGTTCAAGATAAATTTTAAAGATTTATAATTTAATTTATCCGTAAATCAATAACGTCCAAATTGATATAATCTGATATCGCTTTGTGGAGTAAAATTCAAGAATGCTCGAAAGAATATTTCCATGAAAAGATCTTCGGATGAAGCGCAAATATCCGTGATATTCTACTAATTTCATGGAGTATAGAAGCCAAAACTTTAACCAACCGAGTATAATAGAATATATGAAATCGCAAATTGATTTTTGCCCGCCATGTCAGAATCCACATGTATGCATCATTTTCATAATTTAATAAGGAATGAATATGAAGGATCATTCACCATGCATGCGGTAGTCCACATAGATAGGTTATTCCAACAGAATAATTAAGAATGGAATAACAGAAGAATTCACCATGTATGCGGTAGCCCGCGTAGATAGGTTATTCCAATAGAATAATAAATAATGGAATAACAAAAGAATTCACCAGGCATATGATAGATCAGATGCATGTGTTATTCCAATGTAATAATAAAGAATGGAATAATGTAAGAATTCATCGTGCATGCAATAGATCGCATGCATAAAGTTATTCTAATGTAATAATAAAGAATGGAATAACAGAAGAATTCACCATGCATGCGATAGACCGCACAGACAGGTTATTCCAATAGAATAATAAAGGATGGGATAACAAAATAATTCACTAGGCATGCGATAAACCGCACAGACAGGTTATTCCAACAAAATAATAAAGAATGGAATACCAACCCTTACGAGTATTGAAAGAAAATAACTCTCTTCATGAATAAGAAAGAAATAATACCCCTTACCTTATAAAAAACTGGATACTGGAATAGTGAGGTAGCAGACTTCTCTTCTTCTTTCCCTCTATAATTTCTCTCTATAATAATTTCTCTTGTGAGACTTAGTGAATTGGTGAGAATGAAAAAAGAATGAGCTTCTATTTATAAAAAACTATAGTTTTAATAATTGCACATTTTGGGGCTCACAATATTACAGTATAATACCTTTCTCTTTTTCTTCAATTTTAATTTAGTCCTGCAAGTATTATCAAACTTGCACCACCTTCCTTAATAGTAAATCATGTGAATCAATAGTAAATCATGTGACTCAATAGTTCTAAACATGTGAAAAAATTAATTATAGTATAGTACCTTCATCTATACCTCTATTTTTTATTTAGTCATACACGTATTATCAATCTTGTACCAACTCCCCTAATAGTAAATCATGTGAATCAATAGTACACACATGTAAACACATAGTTATAAGCATGTAAATTAATAGCAATTAATTGCTCATTTATCCGGTGAATTACCCGATTAGTCAATATAACCTCCAGACATCAATTATTATCGAAATAAATGTCGATTTCCACTAACACTAATAATTCTCACACAATGGAACTATCAATTTCATCTTTAATTAACACGAACTTATTCATCATTAATATTATAACTCACAATATTTAACAACCAAAGTGTCGTTCCTTTCGAGAAAATAGGGGCTTTAGATAAGGATTTCTCCTTATTAAGCCTTGATTAGGTGACCAAACCTCTCCTTGACAGAACTTCTAGACATTGTCAATATTGTAAATAATAATATGAATAACTTTGTCTTCTTAATTATTGATTTAATAATATAACATATTATACAGATGATATTGTGACAATAATTGAATCAATAATATGAGAGATATGATGCAAAGAATTATCGTATGCAATAATTGAGTATAATTGAGTGACTTCTTACGTAAGCATCAATAATCAATACCGTGTCTGCTACTATGCAACCACGCCAGACATTCTTTGTACTTTACTACTTGAGTAGTTCAACGGTTTTAATTCGGTAACACTTTCGTAGTTATTTTTATAAAAGATAATTTTGTCTTTTTCTAACTACGACAATACTTCCGTTGTGTGGTCCACCAATGATTGTGCCATCGTACGAATATTTTCCGTTAAAAAGAATATTCCCCGACCAAACGAATATTTTATAATAACTTGCATACTTTGCAAAATTTTCACATATCACCATTAACTTTAACCTTTTATCAATTTAACCATTTACGAAATAAAATAATAATTATAAGAAAATTAAATACTTTTATTTCATAAAATTCAGGATCTCACAATCTCCCCTCCTTATGAAATTTTGCCCTCGAAATTTTTTATGCGCACTGTATCTTAAGAGAGGTGAGGATACCTCGACAGATTCTAACTCTTGAGGTATAACCTTTGAGTGTCGAATATGATCCTTCTTATCCAAGATTTTAACACGTATATCAGCATACGTTAAATCTTCTGCTATCTCGTCTAGTTCTAATTCAATAATGTGGTTTAGGTCATCCACATATTTACGTAATATCGATACGAAAAAACGTTATGAACATAAGACATACTTAGCGGTAAGGCGAGTCTATAGGCCACAATTCCTACTCGATCGAGGATTTCAAATGGGCTAACTAAATCGAGGGTTGAGATCAACTCTTGCTTCTAGAATAACACCCTCTTGAACCTTCTTCCTCGTATTCATCAGCTCCGACTGTGTAGCTTGAGCGGCTTTATCTTTATCGATTTAAAGTCGATTCAAATCGTATATTCGTTATCTTCATGTGGGTTCCTAGAGTCTTTAACTCTATCTTCATCATTTATAAGTTATATGAAATGGGTTTTTATGTTAACAACATCGCACTCGTAAACGCATACGATCTTCTGCTCAACGCGTCAGCTACCACGTTCACTTTTCCACGATGATATTGAATGGTATAGTCGTAATCTTCAACAGCTCGAGCCAACGTCTTTGGCACATTATACGATCATTTTAGGTGAAGAAATATTTGAGAGTTTTAGAAATGGGTTTTGTACTGGGGTCAATAC
Organism: Panax quinquefolius; assembly: GCA_020205615.1. Lineage (NCBI taxonomy): Eukaryota > Viridiplantae > Streptophyta > Magnoliopsida > Apiales > Araliaceae > Panax > Panax quinquefolius. Next base: position 74,709,011 of record CM035160.1, on the reverse strand, counting down.
AAAATTTGATTTCACGCTCTAGGGTTAAGGCTAAGAAGTCTTCAGAGAATACGTCAAGAAATTTATTAACGATAGAAGAAAAAAAACTGTGACTCTCATCCAAGACTTGGATAGCACGTCACATTGATACCTATCAACTTGCCACCGTTATTCACGACATCCCCTACAGATATTTTGGCTTTGGTGTATTCCAAGACTTGGAAGTCACCAGCGAAATGCTCGAGGCTCTTTACTTATGGCTTGATATGACAGTGATTGACTTCAGTGGTTTGGTTGCTTGAATTCGCATAACAGGTTGGTTAGGAATATCAAAGCTAACAACCTTACAAAAAGCATGATGAGTAGTTAACCAATCGATTCCTAAAATCACATCAAAGGCAAGTATTTTCAAAGAGATAAGATCGACGGTTAACGTGAAAGTGTCGACTTGAATCAAACAAGATTTATAAATAGTGGAGGTAACAAAGGTTTCTACTAACGAAGTTTCAACCAATATGTCAAAGTCTAACTTCTCTAGGGTCAAATTTAAACGTTGAGCGCAAGCAAGAGAGATAAAAGAATGGGTAGAACCGCTATCTAATAAGGTATAGACTTCGCAAGAATTTATAATTAACTAACCCGTGCTAACTTCGTTCGGGTTACTCGCTTTTTGAGAAGTCGCGAAAAACGCTCTTCCTGAAACCGCCGACTTTGTTTTGTCCGTATTCGCCTTTGGTGCCACCGTCCCAGCTGGACTTGACTTTGGTGCATGACAAAATCGGGCTAGGTGACCTTTATTTCCACAATTGTAACATGCTTTGGACTGCATCACGTAGTTTGGACTGATATGTTCCTCCCCTCCGCATTTGAAGCATACAATTGGTGGTCGTTCTCCTTCCTTGAAAACGGGTGTTGGTGCTGCTGTCTTTCCATCTTTGTTGAACCTTCTCTTCTTAAAATTTCCACTCCTATTATCTTGGCCATGATTACCACCGAAGTGGTTACCATTCTTGGCATGATAATTTCCCTCATGATGGTTATCATTGTTAGATGGTAGTGCTACCATGTGTATGATTATTATCGTGTTGTTGCTCGTTATCCTTTCGTTGGGCTGGCTCATTATCGTGCTCCAATAATTGAGCCCTATTCACTACATCTGAATATAAAAAAAGTTTGTGAGAAATGAGGTATTGATGTATATCGGGTTTCAAGCCTCTTAGAAACATTCGCGGCATTTGCTCCTCATTATCGACCAAATGGGATGCAAACCGGGATAACTCCACAAATTTAGCCTCGTATTGCGACACGGTCATATTCTTTTGCTCCAACTTGATAAACTCCACCTCCTTCATGTGACGAATACTTTCGGGAAAGTACTTGTCGTTGAACAGCTCTTGGAACTTCTCCCAAGACATCTTGAGTGCGTCAGGCTGGGTACATTTTATAGATTCCCACCAGTAATCTGCCTCTTCATGCAACATAAAGGTGGCAAAGGGAACCTTTTGCTCCTCGGAGCATTCCAAAACATCAAATATCTTGGTAATCTGCTTTATCCACGTCTCCGCCTTAAGTGGTTCTGGCTTTCCCAAAAACTCCGTGGGTCCCACTCCTTGAATCGCTTAGCGGTGACGGTATAAAGTGTCATTGCCATTGTTTCCACCTGCATTATGAACAGAAGTCTCTCTTGCCTGATGTTGCATGAATTTCATAAAGCCTCTAATCATCCCATCGTTCATCATCTGATCAGTGTTGTTGTTTACCTGAGGATTATTGTCTTCCTGTTGCACATTATCCTAGGTATTGATCGTGGGTGACTCAACGGTCTCATGTGCTTCATTGCTGATCTCAACATTTTCAGATGTCATTTTCAAATACTGTCACAAAACAAGGGTTAATTAACATATCACATATTATCCCTATATTCTGACCGACCAATTAAATACCAAATAAACTTAGGTAGGTCATACTAGCGAAGGAATTCCCCATCTCTCCTCTTCTAGTTCTTGTCTCACATCTCAGCCAGGGATCATATCCCTAAGCTTTGATTCCAACTGTGACGCCCCCAAAATAGGTATACGTCACCCATCTTGAGTCGCCAAATACATGGTACAAAATTCAAATACAACTTAATTATACAACAATTAAAAAAAATACGACAAAACATAATCTAAGAGTTTTAATAAGAATATTGTCATCTAGACAATATCCGCACTCAATGGAGTCCTCATTACATTTATTATCACACTATTTTATAGAATAGTGAGGACTACTAAAACAACCATCTGGACCGTCAATCCGTTCCCCGACTCGTCCCAGCTATATTCTCATTTCCTGAAGATAACAGTGAAAGAAAGGGTGAGCTCAACTAGCCCAGTAAGAAATATTATGACTAAGATAATGCAGAATAAATTATCCTTAGCGTTCAACAGTATAACAACCGATAGAATATAATAGACAACAAGTTTTAGATCAACAATCTGCAATGAATAAGCAATCCATTAGAAGAGTCAAGTAGAGCATAAAATCTACTATCTTCTATGATTTAAAAGTTTTTCATCAACTATATCATTGAGACTCACAATAAATAAAATTGAATCATCCTCGCATCACGGCCAAGGATATTCATGTAATCATCAATGGTCATGATTATACCGAATAATCCCGGTCATAATCATACCAACAAATGTCCATCAATGAACTACCAGGCCAATGAGGACTTTCACCACATCATTCGTCACATTACGGTTATGATTATCTTAAATAATCCTGGTCATAATCATACCAAGTCCATCTATGCACGTAAGCCAAAGATGACTTTCATCACAATATAAGCATGAGGATGATGATAATGACATAATAATTCAATAAAACAAGTTCAAGATAAATTTTAAAGATTTATAATTTAATTTATCCGAAAATCAATAACGTCAAATTGTCAACATGATATTTCTTTGTGGAGTAAAATTCAAGAATGCTCGGAAGAATATTTCCATGAAAAGATATCTTTGGATGAAGCGCAAATATCCGGGATATTCTACTAATTTCAAGAAATTCGGATCTTATTAACGAAAATGATTTTATTAAATTAAAATAATAATAAAATTCTATTCTATGTATTATCAAGATGGTTGTCATTGTATAACCTATTGATGTTAGAATGTCGTGAGTAGTATTTGAGCTACGTTAATGAATTAAAGTGTTTGAATTTCCAAGACGAAAATAAAAGTTTTTCGAGAAATTTTCCGAAAAACACTATTCATCGATATTTGCTCGGGATTTATTTTTGAATTTTCAGAAATACGTAATGATAGAATGACAAGGTAAGATGGATTATGTAATAAAAATCTAGTTATGGAAAATATAATATTTAAACTTGTGGACTTAAATTATAAACGTTAAGGAAAGCGAAGTAGTAATGAATAAGTAATAATTGTATAATACTTGGGTATTGTACAAAGGTAATGAAAACAAGTATAATAATGTATTATTATACGAGTTTAATATGAAGGATGAAATATATCTATATAAATTATATATGAATTAGAATACTGAAAATGATACATAAACTATATGTATATATGTATTAAGTAATGTTAATGGACTTGGAAAGGTTGATTGGTATTACTAAAGTCCAAGTAAATTAAAGGTGAGGCCCAATTATTGGTTAATAAACAAGTTAATGTTTATTAATGCAAAGCCCAAAGATTAAGTTGGTCCAAGCCCAAGCTAGAGTCTGATGAATTGGTTGACCCATGGGGCAAAAACCATGTTAATATGGTTTAACTTGGTAATCAAATTAAATGTGTGGTGACCACCAGTGTTAGAAGTAATGACCAAGACTTAGGAGTAATGGCCAAGCAAAAGATAAGAGTTTGTGCTAGCCAGTAATGAATAGTAAGGAGGTGGTGGCTTAAGGAGGTGGGTTGAATTAATGACTAAACTACCCTAGCTTTGCAACTTCTATAAAAAGAGAAGGCTTGCTAGCCATTTAACACTTGTTCAAATAATCCAACATATTACAAAGTGCTTAAGTGTTAGAGAGAATAAGCTACAATAAGTTACTTCCACTTGTAAGAAGAAAAAGAAAGCTACCTTACCAAGAATTCAAAAGTAAGACTTCTTCTCCATTATCTTCTATCTCTACCATGATAGTTTGATAAGTAAAGTATGGATTAAGGATCATGGATGTTAAAAAGTAAGAAGAATGAGTAAGCAATGAACTTAAGCCACATAAGTTGGAAATAAGTCATTTGAACTTATAAAAGTTATGAACTTATTATAAGTTAACCTTGAATGTTAGTATGAAAATTATGAATTTGTAATGAGTTTATTAAGAGAAGTGATAAGGATGTAAAAGAACTTGTATGAACATATGTATCATGAATACATAAGTAAAGTTATATGTTAAGAATATATAAGGTATGATGATTAAGAAACTTTAATTGTCATAAGTCATGAACAATGAAATCTTAAGTAGTTTATAATTTGACAAGTTATAAGCTCATGAAGAAATAAGTCAAAAATCCATCAATGAATATAAGTTGTGCTAAATAGTATGTTTAGATATTAACATGATGAATGGAATTCATTTGTAATGTTGAACAAATCATATAGAATGAAGATTTGCGAAAAATTTACGATTGACGATAATCGTCGAATTAAGTAAAATTCTCGGAATAAAAGTCAAATTTTGTGTTTGAACTCGGAACCATTGTTTTCCAATGGAGACAAGTCATATTTGGCATTTAAGAGTTGCGGACTCGAAAATGACCGGATTCCGACTTAGAAAGAAGAAACGAGCGTTGAACGTTCACGAACGTTTATCGTTTTCGTTAAAAATGAACCAATAGGTGAATTTTTAGCAAACGAAGTCAAATAGATAAAATTCTTGCATGAACACGTAGATTACGTAATTTTTGAACCGTAGGCTTTTGAACGAGCCAATTCGGACTTATAACGAAGAAGTTATGCGTCCGGGAAGTTCACAAAATTCAAAGACTGAAATTTTTTTTTGGTGCACAGAGTTGGCACCATGCAATTACCAACCCTAAACCTAAATCCAATGGTCATGCCATTGCAGCAGTAATGTTGTCCGAACACACTTCAAGAGTTCCCCGCATGCGTAACCGTAGTATCAATTTTTGGCGTCGCATGAAATCATGAAACAATCTGAAAAATTCCTACGAGTGTGTGTGTCGCAATGTCCTGACCAAGTGGGACTCATGCGCCATGACGCCAAGTCAGGTCAATGCAAATATTAACTTTCAGCAGCATACTGCGAGATGTGAGTATCAAAGCCGGGATGGTGACCTCGAACAAGAATAATATCAATGAATGTTTTAATCACAAAAAAAAAGAAAGTTAATTGATTTAAAAGTAAACACAACTTAAGGAATGTAATGTAACATTGTTTAAACTTTGTTAAACCTTAAGGATGTTGTATAAAGGTTGAGATAACCTAGTTGAATATAAATGCAAGAATAATGATAAACCTAATGAATAATAAATCTGAATCTAATACACAATTAGATTGAGATGAAGAGTAAGATATAGTCATATACATACTTGATTATATGTGACCTAATGTAAGGCATTATGTGATCATGTATTGTAGAGACTTGAAAGACTTGAACATAAAGTTAATATACCGTAGCAGACGCTAAAGGCAAGTATTCTAACTCTTGTCTCAGTTCATTCTGAATAAGTTTTTGAAGTTCATGTATTCTTTCGCATGAATTGAGGTATGTTGAAGTTAAAGCCAATTCCTTTGGCTAGACTTGATATATTGATAATCTATTCATTTATTATCAAATGTTGTTATCTTTTGTCAACTACTTGATATGGTTTTCAAAAGAAGACTGAAATGTTAAACAAAAGTTTTGTCGGTAAAACGACAGGCACGTGAGGTTGCCAAATGCTTAAACGTGCATACGTTTAATGGATGTAGTGTTGATCAACATAGAGTACAATAGGCTGATCACCTAGAAGTGCTCGTAAGTAATATCGGGCTTACGGACTTGCTTCCGGGTTGGTCCTTTTCCAATAAAGAATGAATACTCGAGGTCTTTGACTGGAGTAAATGTTTTACTAAATATTGTTATGATTGTAAAACATTTTGAAAGAAAGATGAAGTGCTATTTTGAATTATCAATAGTACTTCATAACTATTGTTCAGTTATTGAAGATATACGATTCGTATGTGTCAAGCATGTTGTTATTGAATTGTTATACTTGTTGAGCTAGTTATGCTCACTCTTGCTTGAACCATATGAATGCAGCTAAAACTGAACGTCCCGAAGGATCGAAAAAGGATAAAGGAAAAGCTAAGGCAGATTGTTAAGCTATCTTGTAATAGTATAGGTCTATTGTTGTAATGTAACTGATATTATGACAAAGAACCTTTGTAATGGGTATAGAACCTAGGAAATGTAAATATTACTTTAAATATATAGAAGTTATGTTCGTTCTTTGAGACTTTTCAATTGAATGAATGTATAAATGTTGTACAGTATAGCACCATATGTCGGGTTGGAAGATACCCGGATTTGGGGGCGCTACAAGTTGGTATCAAAGCAAGAGTTATAAAACTTAAGGGGGAAAGTAGAACCTTAGGTCATAACCTTAAGAAAGAATAAAGAAGTAAAAGATTGAAAGTAACCCTATAAAAAAATGCATTGTATTATGTTATGTATTTCTATTATTTTACTGACGTGTACTAATCAAACTATATTTTTTTATTGTAGATATCAGGAGAAAATGATATGTATAGAGATATACATGTAGTGAGCGAGAATTCGGTTAATCAGGTAGAGATACTACCAAATCCCGTAGTAGTAGAACTAGAGGTGGTGACAATCGAGTCTGGAGACTCGGACGATTTAGACTACATGTCTATATTTGATGGCATGCTAGAGGAGGAGGTGGACGTGATGTCCTTTGACCAGGTTCCACCTACAGAGGAGTTGTCTATGGGGGAATCGATGAAGGCACTGTTTATGTCAGTATTGGATAGGAATGTCCATTACTGCCAGGAGGTTAAGGAGTTGAAAGAGGAACTCCAAGCTGTCCGTGAGGACAAGACTAGCATGGAGGGAATGTGGGAAGAGGAGCATGATGATAGAGTTCTAGCTAAGGACAAGGTCCGAGAGCTAAAATGTGAAGTCTTTGAGCTCAAGCAGGAGCTAAAGACTAAACAATGGAAGTTGGAGAGGATGTCCTATATACATAGGAGTTCTCATGTGGATTTCCATGACGGGTATTTGGGGTATCGATAGAAGCGGATGCACCCCGCCACACTATCGAGAGATGTTATTCTTTGATGCGGCGGCAAAAAAGATTTTGAGAATGCCTTACGACAGATGTAATCTAGCAATAGCTAGAGTAGCTTAGATGTGTAAATATTATGTATCTAGTAGTGACGTAAAACCCTCTTTTGTATAACAAAGGGTAGTCTTTTGTAAATCCCAATTTTTGGAAAGTAATTGCGGGAAGGTAATGTAATCAGCTAAGGCTGAGTAATGTAATCAATGTAGTGTTATACTACAAGTTATGAATCAATATAAGTCTTTTTATGGAATATATTGAGTAATGAGTATGAGTTATTGTTTTATTATAAATAATAACAAACTAACAAGAATAAAGTAATAATGATGTGTTGTTTTCTTAACAGCAAAATGCCGCCAAGAAGGAGACAACGAAATCAAGGCACTAATGTTAACCAACCGGAGGGTGGTCCAGTTAATCCAATGCAGGAGTTCGTTAATCTTTTAACGGCTGCATTTAATAGAACGGGGGCTAATGTACCCGTGATTCCTGGAGTAGTACGAGTTACTACTTTCAAGGATTTTAAAAGTGTAGGTCCGCCGGAGTTCAAAGGAACTACGGATCCTATAGAAGCCCAAACTTGGGTAAAAGAAATCGAGAAAGCATTTGTAATAGCAAATGTGGAGGAGGGTCAAAAGGTTGCTTTTGCAACCTATTTAATGAAAGGAGAGACCAACTTCTGGTGGGAGGCAAACTAGGCTAGGGCCGATATAGGAAACCTAACGTGGGAGAGGTTCAAGGAGATTTTCTTCGAGAACTATTTTCCCATGAGTATGTAAGGGAGGATGGAAATGAGGTTTCTTGAATTGAAGCAAGGGGATATGACAGTTCCCCAGTATGCTGCCAAGTTTAATGAAATGGCTCGATTTGCTCCACATCAAGTGGACACTGAAGTGAGAAAGGCTAGAAGATTCTAGACGGGGGCTTGAAACCCCAGCTCTATAAATGAAATCTACGTGTTCCAAAGTACTTCCTTTGGAACCATATTAGAAAAGGCAATAATTGCTAAAGATGGGAATGAGGCTCTCAGCCAGTACCACAAGGATAAGAAAAGTAGGGGCAAGGTTGATGGAGGAACCAAGATCGAGGGAGCCAGTGGAACTGGTAACGGACAAAAGAGGAAGGGCTTTAACTCTGGGAATACCGGAGTAAAATAAGGGGATTCCAAGAGGAAGATGGAGGCCTGTAAAACTTGCGAGAAGACTCACTTAGGAGTCTGTCTCAAAGGAAAGGCAGTATGTTATAATTGTGGACATGAAGGGCACATTTCGCCTAACTGTCCAAATTCGAAGAAAAATCACGGATGTTTTGTATGTGGATCAACTGACCACATAGCGAAGAACTGCCCGAAGAAGGGGACAGAAGGAAATAAGGGAACTAATAGCGGTAAGTTGGCTATTAGTGGTCCAGCTCAGCCAAGTAAATCAATGGCCCGCACTTTTAATATAATGGTCCAAGATGCGGTGGCATCAGGGGATGTAGTTGCAGGTATTATTCCGATCAATAACATAAATGCATACGTGCTTTTTGATTCGGGTGCTACTTGTTCGTTTATAGCATGTGATTTTGCTAGACGACTAGAATTATTTCCCGAAAAATTGCCTATACCTTTGAACATTAAGGTAGCAAACGAAGAGATAATTCCGGTTGAAGATATTCATAGGAGTTGTTGCGTATATGTACGTGGTTGTAAATTACCAGTAGATTTAATACCGATAAAGTTAAGAGAATTCAACGTAATTCTCGGAATGGATTGGTTGATTAACCATGGAGCAATTATAGATTGCCAAAAGAAATGTGTGAGCATCAGGACGTTGAAGCAACCTCCTGTAGTATTTTACGGTAATAAATCATCGTGGGGACGTTAATTGCCTTACGATGACACAAACTAGAAAACTTTTAAGGAAGGGATGTGTAGGTTATTTATGCCATGTTGTTGATACCCGAGAGTGGGAGCAACCATGGAACAAATACCTATAGTAAATGAGTTCATGGATGTATTTCCAAGTGAGTTCTGGGGTTCTGCATGGGATAGGAGATCGAATTTGTGATAGACATTGTGCCAGGAGCGGCACCAGTCTCAAGGGCACCGTACCGTATGGCGCCTGTGGAAATGAAAGAACTAATGGTTCAGCTACAGGAACTATTGGACAGAAAGTACATTCAACCAAATGTTTCTCCGTGGGGGGCACCGGTGTTGTCTGTCAAGAAGAAAGATGGATCGTTGAGACTTTGTATCGACTATCGGGAGTTGAACAAATTAACAATAAAGAATAGATACCCATTACCCAGGATCGATGATCTCTTTGATCAATTAAAAGGGGCAAAGTATTTTTCTAAAATAGATTTTCGGACGGGGTATCACCAATTGAAGGTTAGGAAGGAAGATGTACCAAAGACGGCATTCAGGACTCGTTATGGTCATTACGAGTTTCTGGTAATGTCATTTGGGTTGACAAATGCACCTGCTGCATTTATGGATATGATGAACAGAGTGTTCAAACCATATTTGGACAAGTTTGTCGTTGTATTTATCGATGATATTCTAGTCTATTCTAAGACGCCAGAAGATCATGTTGAACACTTAAGATTAGTGTTGGAGACACTAAGGGAGGAGAAGTTATATGCGAAATTCACCAAATGTGAATTTTGGTTTGAAAGATGCGCTTTTTTAGGTCATGTCATTGACCAAGAGGGGATTTCAGTGGATCCAAAAGAAGGTAGAAGCGATAATGAATTGGGAACAACCGAAAATGCCGGTGAGGTGTGGAGTTTCCTAGGGTTAGCGGTACTTATCGAAGATTTATCCAAGATTTTTCAAAGATAGCTACCCCATTGACTAATTTAACAAGGAAGACGGTGAAATACGTGGGACGGATAAATGTGAAGACAGTTTTCAAGAAGCGAAGAAAAGATTAAGTGAAGCGCTGTTTTTTTCATTACCGATGAACACGGGAAATTTTGTAGTGTATAGTGATGCTTCGCATAGAGGACTTGGTTGTGTGCTTATGCAACATGGCAAAGTCATTACGTATGCATCACGGCGGTTAAAGGATTATGAGAAAGTTTATCCTACTCATGATCTGGAACTGGCCGCAGTAGTGTTTGCCTTAAAGATATGGAGACATTCTCTTTATGGAGAAAAATGTGAGATATATACGGACCATAAAAGTCTAAAGTATATCTTCACTCAAAAGGAGTTGAATATGAGATAGAGAAGATGGCTAGAGTTGATAAAGGATTATGTTTGTGAAATCATGTATCACCCTGGAAAGGCCAATGTAGTTGTCGACGCCTTAAGTAAGAAGGGTCGGGAAAAGTTATCTATGTTAACGGCTCAAAATGAGTTAATAACGGAGATGGCTAGGATGGAAATAGAAGTAAAGATGCCAAGTGATTCGAGGCAGATACTCTTTGCGACGGAGATGCAATCTACCATCATAGAGAGAGTCAAGGAGGTACAACTCAAGACTGACGAGTGTAACCAAATGAAGAAGCGGTTATCCGAGAAGGAAGATACTAAGTATAGTCTCGATAATGAGGGATTATTAAGATTTGAAGGAAGAATTTGGGTTCCGAATGAGACAGAATTAAAGGAGTAAGTGTTACAAGAAGCTCATAGTTTGAGGTACTCGATACATCCGGGTAGCACTAAGATGTATCAAGACCTTCGACAGAGTTTTTGGTGGCCAAACATGAAGAGAGAAATAGCAGAGTATGTGAGTAGGTGCTTGACTTGTCAAAAAGTTAAGGCCGAACATCAACGACCCAGTGGCTTATTACAGTCATTGGAGATTCTAGAATGGAAGTGGGAGCATATCACGATGGACTTCGTGGTGGGACTTCCGACGACGAATAAAGGGTACGATTCAATTTGGGTAATAGTGGACCGGTTGACGAAGTCGGCTCACTTTTTGCCAATTAGGGTTAAGTATAACTTAGACCAGTTATCTAAACTTTATGTTAAGGAAATCATTTCCAAACATGGAGTACCAGTATCGATTGTGTCAGATCGTGATCCACGATTCACATCAAACTTTTGGAGGAGTTTGCAAGAACAGTTGGGAACACAGCTGAAGTTAAGCACAGCGTATCATCCACAAACCGATGGGCAGAGCGAGAGAACAATTCAGACGTTAGAAGACATGTTGAGGTCTTGCGTCATGGATTTCAAGGGTAGTTGGGATTATCACCTACCGCTAGTAGAATTTGCGTATAACAACAGTTATCATGAAAGCATAGGTATGCCGCCTTATGAAGCTCTGTATGGAAGAAGGTGCAGAACACCATTGTGTTGGGATGAGGTGGGAGAACGCCGGATGCTAGGACCGGAATTGGTGCAGCATACAGCGGATGTGGTAAAGTTAATTTGGATGCATCTCGTCACATCTCGGAACGAGACGAAAGAAGTATCTTGGACTCTCGCATAGACTAAGTCGAGAGTTTGAAGTGGGTTCGTATGCGTTTCTAAAGGTATCTCCCTGGAAAGGAAAGATATGCTTTGGAAAGAAAGGAAAGTTAAGTCCAAGGTTTATAGGACCTTTTGAGATATTAAAACGAGTGGGAGAGGTAGCTTATGTGATAGCATTACCTCCAGACCTAGAACGAATACATAACGTGTTTCACGTATCTATATTATGTCCATATAAGCCAGACTATAAGCATGTAATCGGTATGAGCCGATTCATATATCGAAAGACTTAACATATGAAGAATCGTGCGATCACGCAGATCATTGATAGAAAGGAACAAGTTACGAGGAACAAGGTAATACCATCGATAAAGGTAGTATGGAAGAACCACGATCTTTGAAGAAGCAACGTGGGAATTAGAAGAAAAGATGAAGAAAAATTTTCCTCATCTATTTGGTTAAAAAGTAAGACGAGATTACGGGGGATGAGAATCTTTATAAGGGGGAAGAATGTAACGAATTTAGAAATTCGGATCTTATTGTAAAATGATTTTATTAAATTAAATAATAATAAAATTCTATTCGATGTATTATCAAGATGGTTGTCGTTGTATAATCTATTGATGTTAGAATGTCGTAGTATTTGAGCTACGTTAATAAATTAAAGTGTTTGAATTTCCAAGACGAAAATAAAAGTTTTTCGAGAAATTTTCCGAAAAACACTATTCATCAGTATTTGCTCGGGATTTATTTTTGAATTTCCGAGAAATACATAATGATAGAATGACAAGGTAAGATGGATTATGTAATAAAAATCTAGTTATGGAAAATATAATATTTTGCTTGTGGACTTAAATTATAAACGTTAAGGAAGGCGAAGTAGTAATGAATAAGTAATAATTGTATAATACTTGGGTATTGTACAAAGGTAATGAAAACAAGTATAATATGAAGTATTATACGAGTTTGTATGAAGGATGAAATATCCTATATAAATTATATATGAATTAGAATACGAAAATGATACATAAATTATATGTATATGTATTAAGTAATGTTAATGGACTTGGAAAGGTTGATTGGTATTACTAAAAGTTCAAGTAAATTAAAGGGTGAGGCCCAATTATTGGTTAATAAACAAGTTAATGTTTATTAATGCAAAGCCCAAAGACTAAGTTGGTCCAAGCCCAAGCTAGGGTGCAATGAATTGGTTGACCCATGGGGCAAACCATGTTAATATGGTTTAACTTGGTAATCAAATTAAATGTGTGGTGACCAAGTGTTAGAAGTAATGACCAAGACTTAGGAGTAATGGACAAGCAAAAGATAAGAGTTGTGCTAGCCAAGTAATGAATAGTAAGGAGGTGGCTTAAGGAGGTGGGTTGAATTAATGACTAAACTACCCTAGCTTTGCAACTTCTATAAAAAGAGAAGGCTTGCTAGCCATTTAACACTTGTTCAAATAATCCAACATATTACAAAGTGCTTAAGTGTTAGAGATAATAAGCTACAATAAGTTACTTCCATTTGTAAGAAGAAGAAGAAGAAAGCTACTTACCAAGAATTCAAAAGTAAGACTTCTTCTCCATTATCTTCTATCTCTACCATGATAGTTTGATAAGTAAAGTATGGATTAAGGATCATGGATGTTAAAAAGTAAGAAGAATGAGTAAGCAATGAACTTAAGCCACATAAGTTGGAAATAAGTCATTTGAACTTATAAAAGTTATGAACTTATTATAAGTTAACCTTGAATGTTAGTATGAAAATTATGAATTTGTAATGAGTTTATTAAGAGAAGTGATAAGGATGTAAAAGAACTTGTATGAACATATGTATCATGAATACATAAGTAAAGTTATATGTTAAGAATATATAAGGTATGATGATTAAGAAACTTTAATTGTCATAAGTCATGAACAATGAAATCTTAAGTAGTTTATAATTTGACAAGTTATAAGCTCATGAAGAAATAAGTCAAAAATCCATCAATGAATATAAGTTGTGCTAAATAGTATGTTTAGATATTAACATGATGAATGGAATTCATTTGCAATGTTGAACAAATCATATATAAGAATGAAGATTTGCCGGAAATTTTACGATTGGACGATAATCGTCGAATTCGTAATATTCTCGGAATAAAAGTCAAATTTTGTGTTTGAACTCGGAACCATTGTTTTCTAATTGAGATAAGTCATATTTGGCATTTAAGAGTTGCGGACTCGAAAATGACCGGATTCCGACTTGGAAAGAAGAAACGAGCATTGAACGTTCACGAACGTTTATCGTTTTCGTTAAAAATGAACCAATAGGTGAATTTTTAGCAAACGAAGTCAAATAGATAAAATTCTTACAAGAATGCGTAGATTACGTAATATGTGAACCGTAGGCTTTTGAACAAGCCAATTCAGACTTATAACGAAGAAGTTATGCGTCTGGGAAGTTCACAAAATTCAAAGACTAAAACTTTTTTCGTGTGCAGAGTTGGCGCGCCATGCCCAACCTAAAGCCAAATGAGTCAGTCATGTATGCGTAATAGTGTGATGTTCGAGTTCACATTGCAAGAGTTCGCCGCCCAGCCAAGAACTAAATAATAGTACTTTAATTTAGTGGCGGCCTAATGCATGCCAATGATAAGACTCGTCTTGAACCTATGAGTAAGAAATGCGAATAAGTTAACTGTGCGATGTATGACTTAAAGCCCAGCTCGAACAAGGAATATGAAGAATGAATGAATGTTTTAATCACAAAGAAAAGAAAGTTAATTGATTTAAAAGTAAACACAACTTAAGGAATGTAATGTAACATTGTTAAACTTTGTTAAACCTTAAGGATGTTGTATAAAGGTTGAGATAACCTAGTTGAATATAAATGCAAGAATAATGATAAACCTAAGCGAATAATAACTAAATCTAATACACAATTAGATTGAGAAAAGGGTAAGATATAGTCATATACATACTTGATTATATGTGACCTAATGTAAGGCATTATGTGATCATGTATTGTAGAGACTTGAAAGACTTGAACATAAAGTTAATATACCGTAGCGAAGCGCTTAAAGGCAAGTATTCTAACTCTTGTCTCGATTTCATTACGAACAAGTTTTGAAGTTCATGTATTCTTTTCGCATGAATTGAGGTATGTTGAAGTTAAAGCCAATTCCTTTGGCTAGACTTGATATATTGATAATCTATTCATTTATTATCAAATGTTGTTATCTTCTGTCAACTACTCGATATGGTTTTCAAAAGAAGACTAAAATGTTAAACAAAAGTTTTGTCGATAAAACGACAGGCACGTGAGGTTGCCAAATGCTTAAACGTGCATACGTTTAATGGATGTATTGTTGATCAATAGAGTACAATAGGGTAATCACCTAGAAGTGCTCGTAAGTAATATCGGGCTTACGGATTTGCTTCCGGGTTATCCTTTTCCAATAAAAAATGAATACTCGAGGTCTTTGACTGGAGTAAATGTTTTACTAAATATTGTTATGATTGTAAAACATTTTGAAAGAAAGATGAAGTGCTATTTTGAATTATCAATAGTACTTCATAACTATTGTTCAGTTATTGAAGATATACGATTCGCATGTGTCAAGCATGTTGTTATTGAATTGTTATACTTGTTGAGCTAGTTATGCTCACTCTTGCTTGAACCATATATGCAATCTGCTAAGATCGAAACGTCCGAAAGGATCGAAAAGGATAAAGGAAAAGCTAAGGCGTATTGTTAAAACGTCTTGTAATAAATAGGTCTATTGTTGTAATGTAATCGATATTATGACAAAGAACCTTTGTAATGGGTATAGAACTTGGAAATGTAAATATTACTTTAAATATATATAGAAGTTATGTTCGCTTCTTTGAGACTTTTCAATTGAATGAATGTATAAATGTTGTGAATGTATGCTCCTCAGTTGGAAGATACCCTGGATTTGGGGGTGCTAAAAGTTATTCCAACAAAATAATAAAGAATGGAATAACAACCCTAGTATTGAAAAAAAAACTAACTCTCTTCACCAAGAAATAATACCCTATAAGAAATCGGGTAATCGGAATAGTGAGGTAGCGCATTTCTTCTTCTTTATCTCTATAATTTCTCAACTTTTATAGGAAAAATTAAATAAAATGGAATAAAGCTTGAGACTTCTCTGAAAAAAAACAAACTTCTTTATCTAAAGATAATCAAACTTATAATTGCATATTTTAGGCATAGAAATATTACAATATAATACCTTCCTCTTTTTCTTCAATTTTAATTTAGTCACCTCCTCCCTAATAGTAAATCATGTGAATCAATAGTAAATCATGTGACTCAAAAGTTCTAAACATGTGAAAAAATTAATTATAGTATAGCACCTTCATCTATACCTCCATTTTTAATTTAGTCATGCAAGTATTATCAATCTTGCACCAACTCTCCTAATAGTAAATCATGTGAATCAATAGTACACACATGTAAACACATAGTTATAAGTATGTGGATTAATAGCAATTAATTTCTCATTTATCCGGTGAATTATCCGATTGGTCAATATAACATCCATACATCAATTATTATCGAAATAAATGTCGATTTCCACTAACACTAATAATTTCCACACAATGGAACTATCAATTTCATCTTTAATCAACACAAACTTATTCATCATTAATATTATAACTCACAATATTTAACAACCAGGTCGTTCCCAGGAAAGAGGGGGCTTTTCGATAAGAATTTCTCCTTATTAAGCAAGATTAGGTGACCAAAACTCTCCTCGATGTAACTTACAGACATTGTCAATATTGCAAATAATAATATGAATAACTTTGTCATCTCAATTATTGATTTAATACTATAACATATTATACGATGATAATCTTTGTGACAATAATTGAATCAATAATATGAGAGATATGATGCAGCAATTACTATAGCAATAATTGAGTATAATTGAGTGACTTTTTACGTAAGCATCAATAATCAATACCGCATGTATTACTATGCAACTACGCCATTCATCGCATTTTTTTACTACCGGGTAGTTCAACGGTTTTTAATAAAGAACACTTTCGTTGTTATTTTATAAAAGATAATTATGTCATTTTCTAACTATGACAATACTTCCGTTGTGGGTCCACCAATGATTGTGCCATTGTACGAATATTCCCCTACAAAAAGAATATTCCCTAACCAAACGAATATTTTATAACAACTTGCATACTTTGCAAAATTTTCACATATCACCCTTAACTTTAACCTTTTATCAATTTAGCCATTTACGAAATAAAATAATAATTATAAGAAAATTAAATACTTTCATTTCATAAAATTCGGGATCTCACAATAATATTGTTATATGATATGAAGTGTGTGGGTAAACATTCCTGTATACCCTATTGACATATAATAATATCAATTGTTAAATTAATAATGATTTCATTAAGTTATTATAATAATAACAGTCATGGTACTTGAAAATGTACATGAATTATATGTATGTGCACTACTTGATATCTTGTAATTGAGAAATACATTGTATGCCCTTTTAAATCATTATAACCTATGTTATGTGAAATGAATTGTGCTTACATAATTTATAACCAAAGTTTATATTATGGGTATATATGGTATTAGCCAATTGTTGCATTCCATTTTGTGCAAATGATGAGAATTATTCTCTTGTCCCATAATAAGAGTCCCATTTCATTTCTTCCACGTGAAAGCAAAAAGAAGCTAGCAAGCCTACTCTATTCTTCATCACAAAATCATCAATCTAGAGCAATAAGTGGATGGGGAGTGGGATTCATGATTGAATCACCAACTCTCACCCGTGACACCCCTAAATCCGGGTACTTCAATTCCCCAGGATTTGGTATTCACTGTACAAATATCATCTATCTATCTACCCATAATAAATGTAAGCCATGCAATAGATAGAATTAAAATCTTCCCCTTAAGGGTTACAACATCCGAATAATAAAAATACAATCCCAGGTTAAACTAACCTTAAACATTTGTGCGGAATCATAAACAAATACGTCAACATCATTAACTCAAGTCTTAAACATAAATATATCATCTAATAAAAATAACAAGTCTTCATCACTTGTTAACCTTGCCCTTGCCTTTACTAGTGGAAGGTTCGTTGGTTCTTTCGTTCTTAACTGCAATGTTATTATTAAGCAAGAGTGAGCACGATTGCCCACAAGTATAACAATATAACAATGAATAATAACATGCGAGAGAAATAATAACTTCTGAATTAAAAGCTCAACTTCTGAATCAAGAATGAATAACAAGAATCAAAAGATTTCTGAGGGTCATAAGACCTTGAACTATGTCCTAGATTATCAAGGGTTATACTTGAAATCTTTAATGATCGTAAGACTATGGACCATTCTACTCGTGCTTAGGGGATCACCCTTAGTACCATACTTGTACACACAATATCTTAACGCTAACGCATAAGTAAATCCCTTTGCAGGGTTGTTCATCTCAGTTTGACATTCGAGTCCGCACCAAATGAAGTTTGGTTTGGATAATTCAATAAAGGTTCTGAAATTTAGAACATTCATCAACTAAGGACTAGTTGAATCAATAAAATTCACTAGTCTAATAAGGATCAACAATAATGATATTCAATTCGAATAATAATCTCAAGAAGTATACAATAGAACAATTATTGTACAACTGAATCATGCTTTAAAAAGACAATAAATCTTTAATATAACATTTGAACTTGAATAATAGTAATGATAATTTACTCGGGGTAAATAATAAACTTGAACAATAATGACAAGTAGGGTTAGGAACTTGCCTCGTGCGTAGATTACACTTTAACTAAGCATGTTCTTTGAATTTAATCCTACATACCATTCACAATACCAGTTAATTATAACTTAACTAATCATCATAAACTCATTCTTTTGTCTAACTCGAATATTGACTATACTTAGTCAAATTACCACTTTGTCACATAATTTACACATCATGAATAACAAGCTAATTATGTATTCAATAATTCAATCCACATGTAATTATGTTATTTACATGTTAAGTATCTATTTTAACATCTCATTATACTTATAACATATTTTTATGTTCATTACATTAAGTTAACAATACATTGCTAGACTTAACACTTTAAAAAATTACATTTCTGGACCATTCTGCAGTGGTATTGCTATTACACTTCTTTTTTGTACTAAGTCTTGCAAGCATGCACATGCACATCTGGTGTCATGCGCTGGCCTTATATGCCTTAATGGATTTGGCGCCACACGACGCCATGAAAGAGCTGAAAATTGTTCGCAATTCACGAAATTGCATAACACAACCCAAAAACTCCAATTAAATTACTACTACACGAAATTAATCATACCCACATGTTATAATTCATGCATAAACATAACCCAACATTTATAGAATGGTTTTAACCCATTAAAACACATAATCACAGAGTTAAAAATCTATAATTTCACTGACTTTGATGTTCTTGAAGGTTTATAAAATAAAACATGAAAATTGATACCACGGATTCGTTATAACACCGAATCCGTTCGTTTAAAGTTTGGTCTCTTCGTATCAACATGTATAATAATATACGAGTGTAAAATTTAGGGATAATATATGATCAAAGCATTAAATACCACTTATAGGGCCATAAGGCCAAAACCCATACTTTGTAATTTTGAAATAACAAGTCATCGTATAACGACATGTTTTATGATACTGATGATATGGTCTACATAGTAAACATGTTATACTACTCGAATTATTACACATATTCTTATAAAAATCATCATTTCCCAATTCACAGAGACTTACAAAATATATGAAAGCCATTTTTATAAAAACTAAATGACGTAACTTTAAAATTTGGGAAGAAGGGATTACCTTGAATACTCGCTTAGATTACATGGGTGACAAAATTCCCAATTTCTCACACTTCTTCTCCTTTAATCACAAAGATTCACAATCTCTCTCAAAGTTCTCAAACTCTCTCTGTGATTTCTCCGACTCTCAATTAACTAAAATGAAAAAATACGTAAGTTAAACTCAATCGAGCCTTTATATGCAGAGTTGAGGTCGATTATTCCATTCGTGGGTTTAACCGCCTCAACTCCTCCTAAGGGCTCATTTGGCTAACAAACTAAGTTCAAAGCTCTTTTATTTTAATAAACCTTTTTATCATATAGTTACAATAATGTCACACTCCTTTATAAATTAAATCAATATCTTATTTAATTTGTTTTAAATAAAATATAATAAATTCTCATAAATTCACATAGTCACATAATTAAATTTCTCATAAATAAATAATGTCAAATTATTAACTCTAATAATAATTAAATTAATTAAAATAACATCATGCTAAATTAAATATTTCATTTAATTCAATAAGCTCACGTAAATACATATTTGAAGAATAATTATTCTCTACATTAATTTAATAAATGTAACACATATAATTAAATTAATCTACCACAATTGCAACAATTAATTATTTAATCCAATAATTAAATCATCGAAAAATATTTATTTAATTCAATAAATATTAAAATAAGTTTACAAAATCTCGTTCATCACATCTTTCCCCCCTTAAAAGGATTCTGTCCCCAGAATCACGACTCAATAAATTCGACCCGTTACATTCTCCCCCCTTACAAAGATTCTGTCCCCAGAATCGCTTACACATAATTAAGTAAATAAATGAGGGTAATTCTTCATCATATTCTCTTCGAGTTCCCACGTAGCTTCTTCAGCGTTGTGGTTCCTCCAAATTACCTTAACAGAAGGTATAACTTTATTTCTGAGAACTTGTTCTTTTCGGTCGACAATTTGGACAGGAATTTCTTCGTAAGATAAATCTTTCTCAAAATGCAGGGGTTCGTATTCAATTACATGCTTGTAATCGGCTTTGTATGGTCGTAATACAGAAACATGGAAGACGTTGTGGACATTCTCAAATGCTGGAAGTAAGGCTACCTCGTACGCAACTTCTTCGATTCTTCTCAGTACTTCAAATGGTCCAATGAATCTTGGGCTCAATTTCTCTTTCTTTCCGAACATGATCTTTCCCTTCCAGGGAGAGACCTTTAAGAACACATAACTACCCGCCTCAAACTTAATATTTTTACGATGTGGATCAACAGATTTTTCTCCGCATCATCTTGAGTCGCTACCAATGTGTTTCGGATCACTTTGACTATTTCTGCCATTCCTCATCTGCACTACCAATTCTGGCCTTAGCAATTGTCTTTCACCAACTTCATCCAAGTAAAGTGGAGTTCTGCACTTTCTGCCGTATAACGCTTCGTAAGGCGACATGCCAATACTAGCGTGGTAACTATTGTTGTAGCCGAACTCTACTAACGGTAGGTGATCATCCCAATTTCCTTTGAAGTCCATCACACAGGCTCTTAGCATATCCTCTAATGTTTGAATTGTTCGTTCGCTCTATCCATCTGTTTGAGGGTGATAAGCTGTACTCATTCGCAATTGCGTACCCATGCATTCCTGAAGACGTTTCCAGAAATTCGATGTAAAGCGCGGATCTCTATCAGAAACAATTGACACTGACACTTCATGCCTCGAAACAATCTCTTTCACATATAACCTTGCCAACTGATCTAAGTTGAATCTGATTTTGATCGGAAGGAAGTGTGCAGATTTTGTCAGTCGGTCAACGATAACCCATACTACGTCGTAGCCTTTTTGAGTCGTCGGAAGGCCAACCACGAAGTCCATTGTAATATGTTCCCATTTCCATTCTGGGATTTCCAACGGTTAAAGCAATCCACTTGGTCTCTGATGTTCTGCTTTTACTTTCTGACAGGTAAGACACTTGGCGACACATTCTGCAACATCACGTTTCAAATTCGGCCACCAGAAATGTTGTCTAATCTTGGTACTACCAGGGTGAATCGAATATCGTGAACTATGAGCCTCGCTCAAAATGTCTTCCTTAATCTCTTGCACTGGCGGTACCCAAATTCTACTCTCAAATCTCAGTATTCCTTCCTTATCTATCTTAAATCTCGGTTCAGTTCCTTCAGATATCTTCTTTGTCACCTTTATACATTCTTCGTCCTAAAGCTGAGCCTCCTTTACTTTATCTAGTAGAGTTGTACCAGATTACATCTAAAATATTTTCTCATCAATCTCCATAGGATACTTCAATTCCAACTCTAGTTTCTCCATTTCTGTAATTAGCTCCTCTTGAGCAGTCAACATCATCAATTTCTCATGACCCTTAATACTTAAGGCGTCGGCAACCACATTTGCTTTTCCCGGATGGTATAAAATCTCACAGTCGTAATCCTTAATTAATTCCAACCATCTTCTTTGACGCATATTTAAATCCTTCTGTGTAAAAATATATTTCAGACTTGTGGTCCGTATATATTTCACACTTCTCCCCGTAGAGATAGTGCCTCCAAATTTTTAAAGCAAAAACAACTGCAGCTAACTCCAAATCATGGGTGGGTATCCTTCTCGTAATCCTTCAATTGCTTGGATGATAATACGAATGACTCTGCCGTTTTGCATAAGCACACAGCCAAGTCCTTTATGCGATGCATCGCTAAAAATAACAAAATTTCCTGTACCATCCGGAAGGGATAACACAGGTGCCGTACTCAATCTCTTCTTCAATTCTTGAAAGCTCTCCTCACACTTTTCCATCCAAACAAATTTCACAGCTTTACGAGTTAAATTCGTTAACGGAGTTGCGATCTTGGAAAAGTCTTGTATGAATCTTCTATAATATCCTGCTAATCCAAGAAAACTTCTTACTTTTGACGGCGTTCTCGGCTGATCCCAGTTAATCACGGCTTCGACTTTGGATGGATCTACTGAAATTCCGTTTTTATCGATCACGTGCCCAAGAAATTGCACTCGTTCAATCCAAAATTCGCATTTCAAAAACTTAGCATACAATTTTTCCCTTCTCAATACTTCCAATGTTAATCTTAAATGCTCTTCATGTTCTTCCTTGGTTTTCAAATAGACCAAAATATCATCTATAAATACCACTACGAACTTGTCCAAAAACGGCTTGAACACACCATTCATTAGTCCCATAAATGCCGCAGGAGCATTCATAAGACCAAACGACATTACTAAAAATTTTGTAATGACCATATCGCGTCCTAAACGTTGTCTTTGGTACATCCTCTGGACTCACCTTCAATTGATGATAACCGCTTCTCAAAATTATCTTGGAAAAGTATCTCGCTCCCTTTAATTGATCAAACAGGTCATCGATCCTCAATAATGGATATCTGTTTTTAATCGTGACCTTATTCAGTTCTCTGTAGTCAATGCAGAGCCGCATCGATCCATCCTTCTTTTTCACAAACAACACCGGCGCTCCCCACGGCGATACGTTCGGTTGAATGTACTTTTTGTCCAACAATTCTTGTAGTTGTACCATTAATTCCTTCATCTCTACTGGTGCCATTCGTTATGGTGCCTTTGATATTGGAGCAGTTCTGGGCGCCAAATCGATCACGAAGTTTACCTCTCTATCTGGTGGAAGTCCTGGCAAATCGTCAGGAAATACGTCGACGAAATCCCTCACGATCGGTATTTCTTCTACCTTTGAATTCTCTTTTCGATCGTCGACTATGTAAGCTAAGTATCCTACACAAATTGTCTTTAACAACTTCCTCGCATCATCGTCGATTAACTCGCTTGTCTCTAAGCGACTTGCTTACCATAAAACACAACCTTTGATTTTGAGTCATAAGGTTAATACGCTTCTTTTGACAATCAATTACAGCCCTGTAATTGAATAACCAGTCCATTCCCAAAATAACATCAAATTCCCCAAGTCGAATAGGGATAAGATCTACGTTCATGATATTACCCTTGATAAACACTCTACAGTCCTTATGTACGTACTTAACATGGATTATTTCTCTATTCGTAATTTTTATGTTCATGGAGTAATCCAATTCATTCTTAGGCAAATCTAAATTCTTGGCAAAATCATCGGATATAAAGGAACAAGTAGCACCCGAATCAAATAATACGTAAGCATTAACTTTATTGTTCGGAATGATACCGACACCACATCACGAGATTGAATCGATCTTGCAGATCGTCGTATTTGAAAGTCCCATGCGATCGGTCGGTTTGTTGCGGTTGGTCCGGTGATGGTTAAGGCATTTCCACTGTTATTTCCTCGGTTTCCTCCAGATCCTGACCCTCCCGATCCCTTCTTCGGACAGTCTCTTGCCAGATGGTCCTTCGAACCACAAGTAAAACAAGCACCCTTCTTTGGGTTTGGACAGTTTGGTGTTATGTGGCCTTCCTGACCACAATTATAGCACACTCTTTTTCCTTTCATACAAACTCCCAGATGGGCTTTCCCACAAGTCGGGCATGCTTCAATTCTTTTCTTCTGATTACCTTGCTGATTTCCCGATGATGAGCTGTCATTCCATCTTTTCTTCTGATTGAAATTTCCACCTCCTGTGCCACTTTCACTGGCCTTGTTATTAATTTCACATTCACTCTTCTTCTTCTTCTGATCTTGATTATACTTGGTCACCGCATCGCTTCCACCTTCAGCGAGGATGACCTTTTCCAAAACTCCAGCAAATGTGTTTATCTCGAACATTGATACCTTCTTTGTACACCCAAGGTTTTAGTCCTTGTTCAATCTTCCGCTTTTCTCTCGTCAAATGTGGTACTTGGTATGTATGCGAACCTTGCAACTCGTTGAATTTAGCCGCGTAGTCGTACACTCATGTTTCCTCGCTTGATTCCTGTAAATTGAACCTCCATCTGATTCTGCGAACTAGTTGGGAAATACATTTCAAAAAACATCTCTTTAAATCTCTCCCACGTAATTACACCTTCACCTCCTCGCACTTTGTTTGCTTGCCACCAGTAGCTAGCCTCAGACTTCAACGCATAAACGTTGCAAAAGCGGTCTTCCGGTCTTCTAACCCTAGCAACGTCGAAAACCTTTTCCATTTCCATAACCCACGCTTGAGCCTCGATTGGGTTCATGGAACCTTTGAACTCGGCGGTCCCACCGCCAAAGTCTTTAAACGTTGTGTTTGGTGGAGCTTGAGGTTGATTGTTCATTGCTCCAGTCAGTAAGTTAACTAACTGTTGAACGGGATTTGCGTTGGCATTATTGTTATTATTGGTTGACTCTTCTGAGCCCAGTGACGCTGTTGTCTTCTCCTTGGCGGCATATTTCTGTTAAATAAACGCTTATTAGAACTTTATTTATTTCTCTAAATAGTTAAGGCATTACTTAACAATTTAACATACTCATTTAACACATCATCTCAAACAACTTGATATATTTTCATTCAAATCAAAAGTTTTAACATTAAACGATAGCATAACTGCTAATTACATCAACTATCCTGGAATAAAGAATCCACAGGATTTAAAACATTCAAATATTCTTTCGTTCATAAACACGTCAGAATTTACATCTAAAAACTAATTAAGTTCTTCACATAATTAAATAAATCATATCACTGTCGGTCAAGGTACTGATTAGCCTTGCTACGCTCCTCTTCTAAGATGCGATACATCGTCCTGCGATCCATCATGTACAATGGTAGTCCTTCGAATTTGATCGGGTACCTCAAAACTCGATCTTGGGTCTCATTCATTGCCTTGTTAAGTGTAGAATATGTCTCCTCAATCTTCGCCATCTTTGCACGACCATCATCTTCTGCACGATCAGCTCGACGTGATTCTCTTACCCAACCTTCCTCTGCTATGTTCAGTCTTTCAGAGGTTTCCTTCAGTTCCTTCTTCAGCTTCTCTATCTCCTCGGTCTTATCTTCGGTTTGACCCTTCTCATGGACCAAATCCCATTCTACATTTCCCAGTCGTGAGTGAAGAGTCGAAATCTCCCTCTCCTTCTCCTCTAGAGTAATCAATGAATAATAGCTCGCTTCGACCAATCCTCGACTCCTCATCTCGTAACTCCACGTTACGGTGCATTAGATAATGTGTCATACATCTCAAAGATCAACGGTGTACCATGGTAACTCCTCTTCTTCCTCTTCCTCTTCCTCTTCCTCAACAAATTCCTCCTCAAGATCTTCCTCAGATCGGCTCTCGCTCATGCTGCTCCGACCAACAACGGTGATCAATGGAGATGACTTCCCTCAGCACTCACCGCTCCCTAACGACATGAATGTCTCTCGGGGCTCCTCCTCCGCTTGCATTATAGGTACACGGGTTCCTCCTCAAGAGGGTACTATAGGTACACGGGGTTCTTCCTACCCAACTTGATTAGCTTCACCGACATTCGACATCCTGACAACAAAATTTTAAGTTTTAGTTACTAAGTCGTATCATCTAACGCATACTTTAACACATAAACATATAAGGTCTTTTATTATCTTCAATGAATTACAGAAATTCATTTCTTATAACTCGATAAGAGTTTTCCATCACTATCTTCTTTCTATAAGGCTACTACCTAAGGTTGTTCCCCCCACCTAAGGTTCATAACCTACAGCTTTGATACCAACTTGTGACACCCCCAAATCTGGGTACTTCAATTCAATGGGATTTGGTGTTTACTATACAAATATCATCTATCTATCTACCCATAATAAATGCAAGCCATGCAATAGATAGATTTAAAATCTTCCCCTTAAGGGTTACAACATCCGAATAATAAAAATACAATCCCAGGTTAAACTAACCTTAAACATCTGTGCGGAATCATAAACAAATACGTCTTAAACAACATCATTAACTCAAATCTTAAACATAAATATATCATCTAATAAAAATAACAAGTCTTCATCACTTGTTAACCTTGCCCTTGCCTTTACTAGTGGAAGGTTCGTCGGTTCTTTCGTTCTTAACTGCAATGTTATTATTAAGCAAGAGTGAGCATGATTGCCCACAAGTATAACAATATAACAATGGATAATAACATGCGAGAGAAATAATAACTTTTGAATTAAAAGCTCAACTTCTGAATCAAGAATGAATAACAAGAATCAAAAGATTTCTGAGGGTCATAAGACCTTGAACTATGTCCTAGATTATCAAGGGTTATACTTGAAACCTTTAACAGTCATAAGACTATGGACCTTTCTACTCGTACTTTGGGGATCACCCCTTAGTACCATACATCAGATACAATATCTTAACGCTAACGCATAAGTAAATCCCTTTGCAGGGTTGTTCATCTCAGTTTGACATTCGAGTCCGCACCAAAGGAAGTTTGGTTTGGATAATTCAATAAGGGTTCTGAAATTTAGAACGTTCATCAACTAAGGACTAGTTGAATCAATAAAATTCACTAGTCTAATAAGGATCAACAATAATGATATTCAATTCGAATAATAATCTCAAGAAGTATACAATAAACAATTATTTTATAACTGAATCATGCTTTGAAAAGATAATAAATCTTTAATATAACATTTGAACTTGAATAATAGTAATGATAATTTACTCGGGGTAAATAATAAACTTGAACAATAATGACAAGTAGGGTTAGGAAACTTGCCTCGCATGTAGATTACACTTTAACTAAGCATGTTCTTTGAATTTAATCCTACATACCATTCACAATACCCAGCTTAATTATAACTTAACTAATCATCATAAACTCATTCTTTTGTCTAACTCGAATATTGACTATACTTAGTCAAATTACCACTTTGTCACATAATTTACACATCATGAATAACAAGCTAATTATGTATTCAATAATTCAATCCACATGTAATTATGTTATTTACATGTTAAGTATCTATTTTAACATCTCATTATACTTATAACATATTTTTATGTTCATTACATTAAGTTAACAATACATTGCTAGACTTAACACTTTAAAAAAATTACATTTCTGGACCATTCTGTAGAGTGATGTCATATTTCTTATACTTTTTTCTACTTCAAGTCTTCGCACATTGTGGTCGCACATCTCGCGGCCGCTGCTGGCCTTAAGGTGTTGGATTGGCACCACGGCATGGCGAAGAGAACCTGCTCGCAATTTGCATAAAATTGCGTAACACGAACCAAAAAACTCCAATTAAATTACTACTACACTAAATTAATCATACCCACATGTTATAATTCATGCATAAACATAACCCAACATTTATAGAATGGTTTTAACCCATTAAAACACATAATCACAGTAGTTAAAATCTATAATTTCACCGACTTTGATGTTCTTGAAGGTTTTAAAATAAAACATGAAAATTGATACTACTTGATTAAGTTATAACAATCAATCCGCTTCGCTTAAAGTTTGGTCTCTTCAGATCAACATGTATAATAATATACGAGTGTAAAATTTAGGATAATATATGATCAACGATTAAATACCACTTATAGGGCCATAAGGCCAAAACCCATACTCTGTAATTTTGAAATAACAAGTCATCGATAACTGACATGTTTTATGATCATCGATGATATGGTCTATATATTAAACATGTTATACTACTCTTAATTATTACACATATTCTTATAAAAATCATCATTTCCCAATCCACGAGACTTCCGTAATATATGAAAGCCATTTTTATAAAAACTAAATGACGTAACTTTAAAATTTGGGAAGAAGGGATTACCTCAATACTCTAAGATAGATTACATGAAGTGACAAAAATTCCCAATTTCTCACACTTCTTCTCCTTTAATCACAAAGATCACAATCTCTCTCAAAGTTCTCAAACTCTCTCTCATGATTTCTCCGCTCTCAATTAAATAAAATGAAAAATACGTAAGTTAAACTCAATCGAGCCTTTATGATGCGTAGAGTTGAGGTCGGCTTATTTCATTCGTGGTTTAACCGCCTCAACTCCTCCTAAGGCCTCATTTGGCTAACAAACTAAGTTCAAAGCTCTTTATTTTAATAAAACTTTTATCATATAGTTACAATAATGTCACACTCCTTTATAAATTAAATCAATATCTTATTTAATTTGTTTTAAATAAAATATAATAAATTCTCACAAATTCACATAGTCACATAATTAAATTTCTCATAAATAAATAATGTCAAATTATTAACTCTCTAATAATTAAATTAATTAAAATAACATCATGCTAAATTAAATATTTCATTTAATTCAATAAGCTCACATAATATACATATTTGAATAATAATTATTCTCTCTACATTAATTTAATAAATGTAACACATATAATTAAATTAATCTACCACAATCAAGATCAATTAATTATTTAATTCAATAATTAAATCATCGAAAAATATTTATTTAATTCAATAAATATTAAAATAAATTTACAAAATCTCGTTCGTCACATCACCAACTCTCTTTTAACCCTTGTGCATTCTTGAAATTCTTTGGTTTAATTTGGGAGGTAATCCCATTATCTAGATAATCAATCTTCTATAAATAAGACCTTCATATTCCTTATTGCAATTGCTAAGATATATTTGCTAAGGAGCTTGTAAGGAGTGAGAGTATTGCAACTCAATTACCTCAAAAGGTATGAAAATCCAAATTTATGTTCTTAGTGGAGTTTTGTTAAGATTTCTTGAATTAAGCATGTATTGGTTGATAGTTGGTTTGGGTTATGTCTCTTGGTGTTATACATACTTATAAATGTGTTGGGTTATGTTAGAAATAATTTTTAGAAGGATTTTGTATGGTGGGTTCATTGAACTACCAAATGAGCAAAGCTATTGTCTTTGATGCGGTAATGGCGCAATTGCTACTTAATCAGTAGGGTGGGGCAATGCAATTCTTTCCAGCCCCCGCACTAGACCTCGATGTTTGTCAAGCTTAATTTCTGTTCATGCTAACTTGTTAGTACATGATAGAACAAGCTTGTAAACAGCTTTAAAATGCACATGTAAGCACATGCATATAGGGTCAATAGGTATAACAATGATTGACACAATACTTGTGGTCTTGAAATGAGATTTGTGCTTTCAAAAGTGAACTTTGTCACGAACACATCGTGTGAGCATTTTGACTTTATGAACATGATAATATGGTTTATATTGACATGAAATGCAAGACTAAAGTGATTGAACACACTAGCATACATGATTGAAAGTTAAGACTATTTCAAAGATAAGAAACTTAAGGCTTTTCAAAGAGAACTTGATGAAGACTTTTATCTAATAAGTTCTGACTATTTAAGCATGCATATGTGACCTTATTATATTTTGTAAATGCATGAGAGTTATATGCTAATATGCCTTGTATATGCTAAATTGACTTAGTGTAAAATTCAAAGAAAATTATAATGAGGAAGCTAATGTCATCAAGAAATGAGTAAAGTACGTTATGACCATGCAAGCATGTATATTAGGACTCATTATGCCTATAGATATATCGGCATGAACATCGTTTAGTTAATGTATGATTTTCACTTATTCACACATAGTCATAAAAGGGAAATTTCTAAAATATGAACTATGTGAGTAAAGTATACATGTGTTGTCTACATACAAGCATGACTACTGAGTATTGAATGATCAAGTTGTAAGGCACAAATGATTACATGACCTTTTTGTGTTTTAATAACATATAATGTGTAAGTTAAACTTGAAGTAGTAAACTCAAGTATGGTCATGTGCTATGTGAAACTCTAGCATGTATATATGTTAATATGTATGTATAGGTGTATGTTAGAGTTGATCAAGTCGAGAGAGCGGCTAACCTTGGTTTGGCTTGAGTTCGGGCTAGTAGCAAGTACAAGCCCATCCCTAAGTTTAGACCAGCGCAAATTGCTATGCCATCCGCAATTTTCCCAGATTCTATATTTGGTTCTGAAATTTAAGGCATGCTTATATGATTTATTTACCTTGTAATATATGACCAATATGCCATATAATGTGTTGAGTAGCATGCTATGTGATGACTTGATTGTTGTTAGTATAAACACATACTAGTTTACACATACTAATTGAAATGATCAACTTGATAACGTTAGGTCGTTTCAACGCAAGTAATTAAAGGTAGATTTTATTGTAGCTGAGCAAACAGGCAAGTTCCCTAAACTTACTCCAATTATTATTGAGCAAGTTTCCTTGAACTTCACTCTTTGGTTGTACAAGTTCCTTAAATTCTTACTCTTTTACTTGAGCAAGTATCCGAACATTATTTTATTGCATTGCAAGTTCCCTAACCTTACTCAAATTTATATTGAGCAAGTATTCGAACACTATTTTATTATGTTGCATTTTTCCTAACTTACACAACTTTGTTTGTTGTGAAAGTTTCTTATCCTTCTCATATTGTATTGAGTACGTTATTGTTGAATTGAAAGTATTCATTTAAGCTTGAATCTTATTTCCAAGCATGCTATTAAGTGGTTTAATTAATTTACAATTATTCCACATCGATATTATTGATATTCGCACTTAGTGCACTTGAGTTCGTACAGTCTTGGACTTGTACATCATTTAAAGTTCAATAATTCTTGAACTATGTTAGATAGTGTGACGCCCCCAAAATAGGTATACATCACCCATTCTGAGTTGTCAATACATGGTACAAAAACAACTACAACTTTATTATTACAACAGTAAAACTGTGAGTTTAAATACAAATATTATCTTCTAGACAATATCTATACTCAAATAAATCCTCATCACATTTATTGATACATTATTTTACAAAATGGTGAGGACTACTAAACGACTCTCTCTAGAACCTTCATTCCATACCCCGACTGCATCGCTTATATTCTCGCCTCCCGAGAAAAATGGAACAAAAGGAAAAGGGTGAGCTCAACTAGCTCAAGAAAGAATATTATGACTAAGATAATATACAACAAATTACCGTTAGTTTTCAACAGGAAAAATCTAATAGAATACAATAGACAACAAATTTTAAATCAATATTCGCAATGAAATAATAATTCATTAGAAGAGTTAAGTAGAGAATGCAAACTACTATCTTCTATGTATGAATTTAAAAGTTCATCATCTATCTTTTATCCCCAGAACATCAATCAATATACATCTGAATCAAATATTCATCTTTGCACTACAAAAGCCAAAGATATTCATCACCGGTCATGTTCATCTAAACACTGCTCATCTTTGCACTACTACCAAAGATATTCTTCAGAATCATTCATCTTTTGCACTACAGCCAAAGATATTCAATAATATCATCATTTAAGACCGAGGATGATGAAAATATTTTTAAAGAAACGAATCCAAAGAAACAAAATGACAAGGATTAAGGATTAAGGATTCAGACTTTGTTTTATCCATGTTCAAAAATACCTCAAAATGATCATAGTGGTGTAAAATTCAAGAATGATCAAAACATGGATACAATCAAAGCTAGTATCCGAATAGATATTTTGGACAAAAAGAAGAAATTTTATTTTTCTATGAATAATGTCAGATACGTGAATAGTCTCAGTATATGTGAATAAGAATCTCAGACACCAAAAGATAGAAATTCCACAAAAACATCTTCACGCTTCATGAATAGTACTCGTGAATAAAGAATTGTGAATAGTAACTCATGAATAGTAACTCGTGAATAGTAACTCATGAATAGTAACCCCGACATGAAAAAGTTCCAAATTTGATAAAAAGTTCCAACCAATATTTCAAAGATAATGATATTGAAGAAATAATATCATTTGAGAGAAAATAACATCCCTTACCTCGAAAGATTAGTACTTACCGGAATACCGAATAAGGGTATAGTCTTTGAAGGGAACTTGCACCGCCTAACAATACTCAAAGTATACTCAAAATACTCACAAGAATACGCCGATAATATAGAGAGAAAAACTTCAGTTTCGGTGTGATTTTCAATTCTAACCTAAGCACCCTATTTATAGGAAAATGCTTAGAACACCAAAGCGTAAAATTTAATAAAATAATAATATTTCTTAAAATATTCAAGCCCACCTTAGAAATCTGATTTCAGATCATTTATAACACATGTGAGCCACTCAATTACAACAAAAAAACGTTTTTTCTTACAAAAAAATATTTTAAACTCCAAAATCAATTATTCCTAATTTCGAACTTCAATAATTCATAATAAATAGCCCTTTCATCGTAAAATTGAATCTCGCGAGTTTTTATAGAAAATTCAATTCTCTACAACTTTGTCAAGAAAGTTTTTCCAAATAGAAATTGACCAAATCCACAAAAAGCAGACGATTTTACAAAGCTATAATCAAATTTCAAATCGATAAATGGGGTCCAATCGACATGTTTAACATGTTTTAAACATTTATTGCAACAAAAATACTCCTCCTCCTCATATACTCATATATCCCACATTCGTTGTAAAAATATCACCATTATTATATTATTAAAATATAATAATATATTTAAATGAATTATTTTATCGTAAAAGATAAAATTTCAATTTTCAACAATTGTCACAATAAAAATTTTCTCCATCTATATCCACATAAAATCAATATTTTTCTCATCATATGAATCAATAATTAATTATTCACAAATAATATTACGTAATCACAATATCGACAACCAGCAGCTTCTCAGAAAGAGGGGCTTTCCAATAAGAATTTCTTCTTCTTGGCGCAACAATTAGGTGACCAAACCTCTCCTTAGATGTAACTTTCTAGACATTGCCAATAATGTTATCTAATAATATTATTCAGATAATATGAATTATTGCTTCGATAATAAAAATATCGTGTGTAATGACAATTATCAAACAACAAAGAATATAAAATATCAACGCAAAGAATTATTAACTCAATAAAATATCTTTGAATAAGAATTATCGTAACCATTATCGAGTAAAGCCTTCTTCACGTAAGAATCAATAATTGGTGCAATACCGCGGTAATATTCTTGTGTTTTAACCACCGAGTATTTTAACAAGATTAATCTGTGAATAACTACGTCGTTATTTTTAAACAACTTATATTTGTCGCTTTCTTCATCCAATCGCT
Source organism: Panax quinquefolius (assembly GCA_020205615.1). NCBI lineage: Eukaryota > Viridiplantae > Streptophyta > Magnoliopsida > Apiales > Araliaceae > Panax > Panax quinquefolius. The sequence goes on along the minus strand of CM035160.1, from coordinate 74,675,401 downwards.
TTCCGTTATGGGGCCCACACATGGTCGCTACTACCGTCAAATGCGAATATTCCCGACGATCACGAAATATTCCACGACCAAACTAATATTCCCCGACAACAATGAATATTTTATAACCACTTGCTTATTTTGAAATATTTGCGTATTTTACCCCTAACTATCCACATTAATCACATCAACCCTTACTATTTCAAAATAATAAATAGAGAAAATTAAATTTCATTAATAATAAGTTGGGGTCTTACAGATAGAGTCTGAACCTTTGTTCGGTCAGACAAATGTATGAAGTTTTATAAAAGTTATCCAAACCAATTGATGGTAAGGATTCTTAGACTGAAAAGAACACCCCTTTCTATGATAGGGGAGTACTAGATATCTAATATAAGATACAAAGAGCAGATTTAAATGTTATGCATATACATGGTGTACGCGAGGCTGATCCCCTCAAGTACTTATTCCGTAGCCAGTAACCAAAGGGTCAATTAGCTATTGATTTCATTTGAGTGTTATAGTTCAAAGTCTACTTGACTAGCAGTTATTCTAAAAGCAATCATTATCTTTGCTTCTAATATTCATATTGTTGAATCCTTCAGATATTCATATTGTTGAATTCATTGGTAGATATTTTTCATTCATCATGATATATCCTTATTGTTGTATTTAAACTTGTTGAGCAAACTTGTTGCTCATCCTTGCTAAATCATGAATTATATTGCAGCTAAGCCCGAGACCTCAGGAAAGGACAAGGGTAAAGGAAAGGTGTTGGATAGTCGCCAGAAGCAGAATTTATCTTATGCTTAATTTAAATTACTGTTATGTAATATGAACCCTAAATACGATTATAGGGTATGTTTGGAAAGATTGTATTAAGGTTATCGAATCTTGGGACTAGTAACACCTTTTGAATGAACGACGTACATTTATTATATTCCGCATTTTAGTTATCGTATGTTGTTTAGAGGTGGATGTTTGTATTTTATCGTGATTTACCAAACCGGGAATCGAGGACCCGATTCGGGCGTCACAGGTTGGTATCAAAGCCTAGGTTATAAACGTTAGGAATGCGAAACCTAGGTTATAACCTTAGTAGAATACCCAAGAAGAGTGTGTAAGTGATGGGATGAAGAAATCCATCGAGTTTTATGGTGATAATGAAGTGGTTTATTTAAATCAAAAATGATTGATAGACGTCTTAAACTTCTTAATGCTAACATGGATAGCATATCACATAAAGCCTAATTATTTCTTCCTTTCCTCAGATTATGTTGCCTAGGAGACTTCAGTGGAATCAAAGGGAGGAAGGATTCGTTAATAATGGTGGAGGGGAAAATGTTGATCCAATGCAGAACTTTGTTAACCTGTTAACTGAGGCAATGCAAAATGCATTCTCCAAAGAGAAGGCAGGCGACTAGGACAACACTTGACTAGCTTTAAGGACTTTAAATTGGTAGGACCACCGGAATTCCGAGGAACCTTGGACCCAATTGAAGCCCAGACATGGATAGAAGAAATAGAGAAAGTGTTTGAGGTCGCACGAGTGGCCGAAGCACAGAAGATGAGCTTTGCCACTTTCATGATGAAGGGCGAAGCTAACTATTGGTGGAAAGCCAATAGGGGCCGAGCAGACGAAGGAGTTATTCCTTGGGTTAGATTTAAGGAACTATTCCTCAAGAATTACTTCTCGGAGGAGAATACACAACATGATATGGAAGTTAAGTTTCTGGAACTGAAGCAAGGTGGTATGTCTGTCGCAGAATACACGGCAAGATTTAACGAGTTAGCTTGATTTACTTCACATCAAGTTGACACGGAGGCTAGTAAGGCAAGAAGGTTCGAATTAGGACTGAAACCATGGGTGCAGAAGGCAATGGCTGTGTTGAAGATCAAAACTTACTCTGATCTTTTGCAAAGGGCTATCATTGCCGAAGGAGGCAATGAAGCCATCGCTCAATCCAAACAAGAAAAGAAGACAAGTCAAGAAGGACAGAAAGGGGGAAGCAGCGGAGGCAGCAACCCCAATAAGCGTAAATGGATAGAGAGCCAATCCTCTGGAGGTAATAAGTCTGGAGGAGAGACTAAGAAAAGTATGAAGTGCAACAACTGTGGGAGGAATCACTCGGGGGAGTGCATGAAAGGAAATAGTGTTTGTTATCATTGCGGACAACCAGGGCACATGGCTCCTCAGTGTCCGAATAAGCAGAAAGGAGGATGTTTCTCGTGTGGAGCCACGGACCATCAAATCAAGGACTGCCCAAAGATAAAAGGCGATGCAGCTAGCGGCAATCGCAATAACAACAACAATGGGCTAAGCATTGGAGGTCCAGCCAGTCAAGCCAACAGACCAATGGCACGAACGTTCAACATGACCATACATGATGCGGTGGAATCTAAGGACGTGGTGTCAGGTATCATTCCGATCAATGATATAGATGCATACGTGTTATTTGATTCAGGTGCTACCTGCTCTTTTGTTTCCAAAGAATTTGTTAAACAGTTAGACGTACCCCGGGAGAGATTAGAACACCCTATGAACGTAGAAGTAGCGAACAAGGAAATTATTCTCGTAGAATAAATTTATAAGAATTGTTATGCCGAATTATGAGGATTTAAGCTCAAAGTGGATTTAATACCGATTCGTTTGGGGGAGTTCGATGTAATCCTTGGAATGGATTGGTTATCGGTTCAAAGAGCAGTTATAGATTATAAGAAGAAGTGTGTAAACCTTAAGACTCCGAATAAGTCGAAGGTGGTATTTTACGGTAGTAAATCGCTGAGACAATCTCATTATCTGACGATGGTGCAAGCTCAGAGATTGCTTAGGAAGGGTTGTATAGGTTATTTGGCTCACATAATTGATACTCGACGAGTCGAGGGTGAACTGAGTCAGATACCTATTGTAAGGGATTTCGTTGATGTCTTCCTAGACGAGATTCCGGGATTGCCACCGGATAGAGAGATTGAGTTTGTTATTGATTTGGCTCCGGGGACAGCACCGGTATACAAAGCGCCGTATCATATGGCACCAGTAGAGATGAAAGAACTGATGGCTCAATTACAAGAGTTATTAGAGAAGGGATACATTCAACCGAGCGTATCACCGTGGAGAGCACCAGTCTTATTCGTGAAGAAGAAATATGGGTCGCTAAGACTTTGTATCGACTATCGAAAGTTGAACAAGGTCACCATTAAGAATAAGTACTCTTTGCCCAAGATAGACGATTTGTTTGATCAGTTGAAGGGGGCAAAGTACTTTTCAAAGATTGACTTGAGAACCGGTTATCACCAACTGAAAGTGAGGCCGGAAGACATTCCAAAGACAGCATTTAGAACTCGGTATGGACACTTTGAGTTTCTGGTAATGTCATTTGGATTGACAAACACGCCAGCAACATTTATAGATTTGATGAACAGAGTATTCAAACAGTATTTGGATAAGTTTGTTGTCGTATTCATAGATGACATACTTGTGTATTCAGAGACGGAGGAAGAACACGCCAAGCATCTTTGGATAGTGTTGGAGACATTAAGGAGGGAGAAGTTGTATGCAAAATTCTCCAAGTGTGAGTTTTGGTTGCAGAGAGTGCAGTTTTTAGGACACGTTATCGATAAAAATGGTGTTTCGGTGGATCCATCGAAGGTAGAAGCGGTTATCAATTGGGAGCAGCCGAAGACGCCGACAGAAATCCAGAGTTTCTTAGGATTGGCGGGATACTATCGAAGATTTATTCGGGATTTTTCGAAATTACCATCGCCGTTGACCAATCTTACCAGAAAAACAGTTAAGTTCGTTTGGACTGAGAAGTGTGAAGAAAGTTTCCTAGAATTGAAGAAGAGGCTTAGTCAGGCACCTGTGTTGGCTTTATCGGACAACACGGGAGGGTTTATAGTGTATAGTGATGCGTCACACAAGGGTCTTGGCTGTATACTGATGCAACATGGTAGGGTCATTGCATACGCTTCACGTCAGTTGAAAGATTTTGAGAAGGGATATCCGACTCATAATCTGGAGTTAGCAACGGTAGTTTTTGCCTTGAAAATCTGGAGGCATTATTTATATGGCGAGAAGTGTGAGATATATACGGATCACAAGAGTCTGAAGTATATCTTCACGCAGAGAGAGTTAAACATGAGGTAGCGCCGATGGTTAGAATTGATCAAAGATTATGATTGTGAAATTTTGTACCATCCAAGCAAAGCAAATGTAGTAGCAGATGCCTTGAGCAGAAAAGGCAGAGAGAAGTTGTTGAAGTTGACCATTCAAGAAGAATTGGTGAAAGATTTCAAACGACTAGACTTGGAAATTAGGTATCCGATGGAGACCGACGAGCACTTATTTACAGTGTCAGCGAGCCTGACTTTATTGGATAAGGTTAAAGAGGCACAAGAAAAGGACGAAGATTGCAATAACATCAAGAAGCAATTGATTGAAGGTGAGGAATTGAAATTTAAGGTTGATAGCACTGGACTGCTAAGATTTGAAGGAAGAATTTGGGTACCGTTAGTACCAGAACTGAAAGAAGAGATTTTTCAAGAAGCGCACAGTACGAGATATTCGATACACCCACGAAACACGAAGATGTACTAAGATTTGCGTCACCACTTCTGGTGGCCAAACATGAAGAGAGAGGTTGCGGAATGCGTAAGTAGATGTCTAACTTGTCAGAAAGTCAAGGCAGAACACCAACGACCAAGCAGGTTATTACAAACATTAGAGATTCCAGAATGGAAATGGGAGCACATCACAATGGACTTCGTGGTGGGGCTTCCAGCAACGCAGAAAGGGCACGACGCCATATGGGTGATTGTAGACCGTCTTACTAAGTCAACTCACTTTTTGCCGATTAAGATTAAGTATAGTTTGGACCAGTTAGCCAAATTGTATGTCAAGGAAATTATCTCGAGGCATGGGGTGCCAATGTCTATTGTATCAGATAGAGATCTGCGATTCACGTCAAACTTCTGGAAGAGTCTTCAAGAAAGAATGGGGACACAACTGCGAATGAGTACCGCATATCATCCGCAGACCGATGGGCAAAGCGAGAGGACTATTCAAACACGTGAAGACATGCTCCGAGCTTGTGTGATGGACTTCAAGGGTAGTTGGGAGGATCACCTTCCATTAGTAGAGTTCGCGTATAAAAATAGTTATCACGCTAGTATTGGAATGCCGCCGTACGAAGCACTATATGGGAGGAAATGTAAAACGCCTTTATGTTGGGACGGTTGAGAACGTCATTTATTAGGGACCGTAATTGGTACAATGTATTTTGTAGAAATCATCAAGGTTATAAGAGTCCTGTTATTAGCAGCTCCAGATTGCCAGAAGAAGTATGCGGACCTACATCGCAAGAAGAGAGATTTTGAATTAGGAAGCTATGCATTTCTGAAAGTTTCTCCATGGAAAGGGAAGATTCATTTTGGGAAGAAGGGCAAGTTGAGCCCCAGGTTCATAGGACTGTTCGAGATTCTGAGGCAAGTCGGTGAAGTGGCGTACGAGGTAGCGTTACCTCTTGAACTTGAGCACATTCTGGCAACGTGTTTCATATATGTCAAGATGTGCGGTAGTATAAACCGTACTCACAACTACAAGCATATTATCTACTATGAACCAATCCAAGTCGAGAAAGACTTATCGTACGAGGAAGTTCCTGTCTAGATACTAGATAGGAAGGAACAGAAGCTGAGGAATAAGATTATCCATTCCGTTAAGATTCTCTGGAGGAATCACGCCGTAGAAGAAGCTACGTGGGAGTTAGAAGAGAAAATGAGAGCGAATTATCCATTTTTATTTGAGTAACCTTATTTTTACAATTCCGATGACGGAATTTTTATAAGGGGGAGGGATGTAACGTCCACGAATTTGAAACTCCTTATTAATTAAATATGTGATTTAATTTTTGATGAGTTAAGCTTTGTGAGTTTATTTAAACCTTATATGGTTATGTGAATTTATGAAATGATTAAAGGGAGTCCCTAATAGTTATTTAAATTAGTGGACTAACCCTAAGAGTTTGATATCAAGAATTGATAGGATTCTTAATAATTAAATATTCAATTTATTTGAATATAGTAGCAAGATTTAAACGTATTGATTTATGACAATTGTGGGCATATCACCATTGAAGAAGTTAAGTTATCCCATATGAAACTTATGTGGTGATAGGAGTTGGAACTAACTTGAAGCTAACCTATTTTGGCACTTGCCAGGACCCAGTAGCATTGCTACCGTCCCAAAGATTACAAAATGGCGTAATTCTTGCCAAAGGTCCAAACTTAGAAAGTTAAGTTCTGCTATAGAAAATGAATTGGAACATTAGTTTAATGTATGGCATGCATAGAATCATATGATAAGAATATTTTCTAATGATATGGAGTATCAAGTAGTGCAATAAAATCATAAGTGATTGTTAAACAGAAATAAATTAATATTTGTGCATTCCAGAAATCGGAAAAGAAGTTATGTGTGTAAACTTGATATATAATATTAAATAATGTTATAATATGCATATGTGAGTAGTAGAGATAATTATGAAACTACCCGGACAATAATACTTGACTGCGTTATTTTATTGCGTGTATTTAATGTACATGAGTTATATAATGTGAGTACATAAATAATCCCCAAATTTCCTTGTGTAGTAGCATTTACACATTTATATTACATCATGAAAATTATAGTGTCCAAACCAAGCCTTATTTGATCAAGTATGCTGAGATTTCTCTCTTGTCCCAAAATGAGTGTCACAAAGGTACAATGAATAGTAACCTATCACCTAACTTACGTATTGTTCAAATGGCTAAAACTTAGGCAATGATTTCAAGACCAATGGCCTAATGGGGAGTTGTTGAACCACTCCTTAGCAACCAATGTATTCTCCCTTGCACCATGAGCTCCAACATTAGGGTAATGTCATTATCTAGTCCATGTCCCTTCTATAAGAACAAGCTCCAAAATCAGTTTTTGGGTTGTTTGAATTGTTTGATAAGTCTGATATTAGAGGTTCTAAATTGCTTAACAATTGAAGAAGTAAACTCAGAAGGTAGGAAGTTCAATCCGAGCTTAAGAAGGTATAATTTCTAATTATATTCTTTAAATGGGTCTTGTTTGATTTTTGGAATTTCTTGAATTCTTTGTCAGACATTTTACTTTCATCATGATATATCCTTATTGTTGTATTTAAACTTGTTGAGCAAACTTGTTGCTCATCCTTGCAATATCATGAATTATATTGCAGCTAAGCCCGAGACCTCGAGAAAGGACAAGGGTAAAGGAAAGATGTAGGATAATCGCTAGGAGCAGAATTTATCTTATGCTTAATTTAAATTATTGTTATGTAATATGAACCCTAAGTACTATTATAGGGTATGTTTGAAAGATTGTATTAAGGTTATCGAATCTTGGTACTAGTAATACCTTTTAAATGAATGACGTACGTTTATTATTTTTCGCATTTTAGTTATCGTATGTTGTTTAGAGGTGGATGTTTGTTTTTTTATCGTGATGACCGAACCGGGGTCAGAGGACCCGGATTCGGGGGCGTCACACATGTCTAAAACATTATACATGATGCACATCACATATCAAATAAATATTGAGTTCCATAACCCGATCAATATTTCTTACTCAACCGATGTAGTCATAAATTGACCTTAACATTTGATACTTACAACATAAGAAATACATCATGCTCTTTGCAATACATATTAAAAACAAATCATCATCAAGTTCACATAACAAATAGGAACTAAAAGACTTGCCTTGATCGTTATTTACCAATAACAGTTTAACAGCTTACAGCTATCTGCACTTCACGTGCCCTACACAATTATATAATCATGCACATCAACTATCAGTCACATATCAACGCATAGTAGTTGTAATGTAAACTTTATTCTACATCCCATAACCCTTCATATTAATCAATACACAATGTTCAATTAGATTGTGTTAACTTTCGACTTATATCTCATTATATTTCTTCTTAGTTATACTCGAAGTTCATGCAAGTGTTTAAGTCTTGTTAGGACTCCTTATTGGTTTATATTAACCATATTCTATATCTTATAATGTTCATTTCATTTTAATTAAAGCACTTTTTAAGTTCATTAACACTTGACACAACGTTTCGATGTTCATTCGTCGCACGCCCGATTCGTCTTTCTTGCGTACGCTTATACAACTTATCTAATACATAATTTATTAATGTTAAACATCATTATATTTACTAATATTCATGTTTTATAACTTAGAATAACATCTTTTATCGTCAAAAATACTACACTTGCATACGTTCATGTCCGACGCCCTCTGATTACCTCTGAATACACATCAGTCCCAAAGATGACCATTTTGACCCCTTCTAACAACCTCAAATTGAAAAACTTAAAAATCCAAAGTTGCAGGTTTACTCGTTCTCGTCCGGGGATCATCTTGACTCGCCTCAATCGGAGTTCGTATGAAAAAGTTATGGTCGTTTTACTACAGGAGATCAAAAGCAAGTCGAGCGACATCGTTCTTAAATCATCATGGCCCCAATTAGCCTTGGGGCTAAGTACTGCTGGCCCAAGAGCGGTGAATAAGGTTTAACAATGGAGACTTAATGCTCTAGTGCTGTAAATAAAGTTGTGTGTACTTGATGATTAGAGTATATCTTTGTATTTATAGTGATTACACCTCGTTCCCTGTATAGAAATAGGAATCTCCTTAAAGAAAGTAAGTTGAATCATATCCTAACACTTCTCTTAAGAGTTGGAAATTGAATGTAGCTAGGAATATTTGATTTATTAAAATACTCAACTGCCAATTTAGATTCTTACGCACGATGAAATACCTCCACGCAAATTTTAGCCCACCACATAAATCGGGCCCTAATATTCACGTCCCAACAAGCAGAAATACTATATTTTCAAGTTTTATTATTATTATTATTATTATTATTATTATTATTATTATTATTATTATTATGCTATTATTAGAATAAACAAAAAATAATCTTTTATATTTATATGGGGGTTTTCAATTGTTAAATTTGTTGTTTTATACTATTTTTTATTTAATAGATAATAGCAGAAATATTAAATTTTCTACTTTATTATTATTTTTATGTCACTATTAGAATAAACAACAAATAATATTTAATATTTATATATTTCATAAAATCGTTTTTATAGAAGGGAGGGAGTAATATATTCTTTCTGTTCGAAATATAATTGATTTTTTGAAGTTAATTTGAGATATTTTTAAATTCAAAATTGACATAACATCATTTAATTTTAATTGATACAATAATACATTTATTAATTATTTAAAGTATAGTACTAATTATAAAATTCATTATTTAATAATTTTAAATAAATTATATTAAATTTAAATTTAAAAATATCTTAAATTAAATTTGAAAAATCGATAATAATTTATAATTTGAAACGGAAGGGTTATAAAGTAAATTTAACAAATAAAATTAAATTCAGAATTTCAGATAGAAGGTTATAAACGTAATATAAAATAAACAAAGTACAGTACATCAACATCTCTACATTTTCTTGAGCTGGGAGTCAGTCCTGGTCTCTCTCCTAATTTTGCTCTCCTCTTGCCATCTTTCTTCTCCACTTACCTTTGCTTTATCTATGTTCTCACTTCTCTCACTCTATATCTCCTAATCAAATCAACTCCCCTTATCCTTTTACCTCTCTCTCTCTATATATATATATATATATTTATATCTGAAACTCTATGATTGGATTCTGCCCTTCTTTCTTCACTGATTACGGCTAGGGTTTGGATTATTTTTCTATAATTTTGTTGTCATTTTCATTGTTTTGAATTTTAGTTTTCCATTTTCTTTCAAAACATCACAAGAATTTTACTTTGTAGCTCAATTTCGTATGAGACTCTTGTATTACTTGGGTGGATCTAAACACATTTAAGAGTCGAATAAATGCAGGAGCTATAACTTGATCTATTAACATACATATATTTATGTATCATTTATCTTTGTGAATTTGAAGGTGAAATCTTGACTAATATTTGTAGCCAGCTATGCCTTTGTATTTGGGTTTTTTGATGATTCATCTGTATTTTTATCCAAATCAATTCAATCGATCTTATTAGTAGAATTGTTAGTAAAACTCTTCCCGATTTGTGTCAATTCTAAGGTTTTGAGGGTCTTCAATTTTCTTTGGATTTGATATATTTTATTGGGCAATTTAATTTTCTCTGGACTACTATTTCCTTTGGCATATTACGATGGGCTGATCATTCTTCCAGCTGTGAAAGTTTCACGCAGGTAAAATTCTTCCTATTCTGTAACATTAAATATGTATATATGTGCATGTTTTTATATCTTTTTTTAATTTATCAACAAAGAGTAGATGCCAGTTTTTCTGCCATGCAAGTATTTATTTCTGTATTTATGATTTTGGGTTTTATGTTAAATGGATAGTTGAATATAGTTTATACTGAATGTCCATTTGTGTTCTTTATGAATTATGCCCTGATTCTACTTTAATTATGCCATCCATTTATTCGTTCTGATTATGTACCAATATATTTGGCTTTAGTTTGGAAATTGGATTTCTGTTTGTTTCTGAAGTCAGAAGGGGTTTATGGGATATTCACCTGTCAAAATTTTAGGTGTATTGTTTTTTTTGTATTAATGCCAATGATGAATGCTTCATTCCATCTGTTTCTTAGTCTGAAGTGCTCTCCCTGTCTTTGGGCATTAAGTGCAACTGTTGAACAGTAGACGGTATAAAATTGTTTTGGATGTTTGCCTTTATGATGTATAATTTGTTTGTTACACATTCTGTTAGGGGATGAGCAATATGACAAGTGAAAGTGAGGATAGGTTGGTGGCCAATAGTTACATCGATTCACCATCAATTGAAGAAGTCAGTAGCGAAGGAAACGTGGCAGGAGGTGGTTTACTTAAAAAAGGTCCCTGGACATCTGCAGAAGATGCAATTTTGGTGGATTACGTCAACAAGCACGGAGAGGGAAACTGGAATGCTGTCCAAAAGCACTCAGGACTTTCCCGTTGTGGGAAAAGCTGCCGTCTACGTTGGGCAAACCACCTAAGACCGGATCTGAAAAAAGGTGCATTTACGCCAGATGAAGAGCGACACATCATTGAACTCCATGCGAATATGGGAAACAAGTGGGCTCGAATGGCTGCAGAGGTGTGTTATGATCTTTTATTCAATGTTTTATTTCAAGGAATTTAATAATGTTTTGTATAATCTGTGTCCAGATTCCAATTGCATGTGGATGTGCATAGCTTTAAGTCTAGAGCACTGCAATAATTAGAAATGGTATTGTTATCCTCTTAATTTGTCATTATTATAAACTTCCTAGTACATCTTTTATGCAAATTAAGAAAACATCAACACTCTCTAATTGTGGGCCCCAAGACATAAACACATTATTTAACATAAAAGTAATTCTCTTTCTCTTTCTAAATAAGCTACGCCAAACAAGATATATTTATTTACTAAATAATCTGCTTAAAATTAGCTAGTAAATAAGCTATAAGCTGTTTTGATATAATCTGTGACAAACAGGGCCCAAGTACATTTGTTTTATGTAAATTAGAATAAGCTATGAAGTTACTATTGTGTTTAGAGGAGGGTAAAAGGTTTTTGCCCCTCGGCCCATCAGTGCTCATAAGAATAAGTTAAAAATTATTCAAATCTGGTGTGAGGTGGTTTAGCAGCTTTACTGCAGAGAACTGGGGATTCTTGGCACTTGACAATGCGTATTTCTTGTGTATGTAGAAGATGAGATGTTATTGATGGTGATAGTGTGGTAATTACAGGAAATTTATAGCAGTAATGGAGGCTGATATGATTACTTTCAAATGGTTCATAGTTAATTGCTTCAGTAGCTGATTTGGTGGTGGCAGGATATAGCCATAATAACTATCTTTGCATTTGTTTCACATAAGGGAAAACTGAAAATGTGAGGGACTTGATTCCTTAAAAGAAAAAGGGAGTATGAGAGACGTAAAATATTTATGGTTAAACATACGATGATCTCTGCTTTCTTTTACCAACACTTCTCTGCTTATCTGTATGTGTGCGCTTGCGTGCAAGAGCTATGAGAGTATGAGCTTATTGGAGGCCCAAAGGTAATAGAAGGATATAAATATAACTATAATATATCATTACGAGCCTTGATTTTTTTTCTTATAATGAACAGTCCTTGTATTTTTTGTCTCCTATTGCCATCTCATTTCTCTGATACATTTTGGTGTCTGTGTTTGCACTCTCTTATATATGTATTATAGGAGTAGCCGTAATGTTATATTGATTATATTCATGTTTTAATACTAAAATTTGTAATTGGAAGATGTTCTATGTCTTTTTGTATACTGTATACATGACTTTTAATGTTTTGTAATACTACCTTATCAAAAATGTACTCCCTCCGTCCCGGAATAAAAGTCCTTGTGGACTTTTCACGCATATTAAGAAGAGAAATGAAATGATAAAATTGCCCATAATAATATTTCATTAATCATTTCCAATGTAGGTGAGAGTGACTTATTATACTTATTAAATATGGAGAAAAAATTAGAATAAGGAAAGTATAAAATATTTAATGCTAAGAGTATAATAGGAAAAATTGTGTAAAAGTTTGGTTATTAAAGGAAAGTGGACATTTAACATGGGACTATCCAAAATAGTAATAAGGACTTTTATCCTGGGACAGAGGGAGTAAAATATACTATGTTTGGTTCCAAGTTTGCCTTATGGTGGACAACCAGATTCTTTGTCCTTGTCAAATTGTTTACTTTGCAACTTAACTTGTGTTAAGTCAAATCAATATGAAAAGCTACATATGTAAATAATCTGGGTCGGAAACGATTTGAAGTGTGTCAAATGGTTATCATTTTTGTACTATGTTGTATTGATGGTAGAGGATCTTTGTGCTTTCTGGCATCCAACACGTATGTCTATTCTATAAGATATTAATAACAATGTTCTGAAAAGCGTTAGGTGGACCTAGGCGACGAGGAAGCGTCTAGCGTCTGAACTGCCTAGGCGTTTTAGTTTTATCATTGTTTTGTTTATATTTGTAATAATACTAAGGATGTTCTGTTATATTGGTAATAATACTAACGCATTATTTGACTCAATTACCCATTTTTACTTAGATTTTAAGTTTTATTCTTAGCTTTTAGAATTTTGAGTAATTATCTAACTCTCTTTTTGCGCCATTATAAAAAATGAAGCTTGTATGAAAATTCATCCCATATTTACTTTATTGACCCAAGCGCTGACCAGCTCTGGCCTATATAAAGTTTTGATAAGGCTGGGCCCCAGCTAAAATTGCTGAATGCAGATTTTAAACAAAGGTTAGGCTGAAACTGGGAAAAAAGAAGAAAAAGATAGGTAAAATGCTTACACATATCTATATATCTATTATTAACGCCAAGTTTCGCCGATGCTTTACCAAATTCACGCACTTAAATATGCACAATAACACATCACATGAGAAGCTTGACAGTTTGTGCCGCCGGGTGATAGCTCCGGTGTGAGAATGAGTACATGCTGATACAAGGTTTAACAATGGAGACAGTAATATTTAGTGCTCAAAAGTGTATTACCTGCTAATTGAAGTCCAGCCTTATATTTATAGACCGGCTCCACATCGGCCGTAGCTCCCCCAAACTCCACAACCACCGAACCCACCAATAAAAGTATTATGAAGATGGATCGGTCAGAGAAGATGTCTCTATTGAAGAAGGGCAAGAAGAAGCTCTCCACCAAGGGCCCCTCCAAGCAATCTCTTCCGATCGTTCCGAAGTCGGCCCCTCCGCCACCTCCACCAGTCGCTGTCCTTGGGGATTCCGAGGAGACCGAAGAGGAAACTCTCGAACCTTTCTCCAAGAGGCCACGACCAACTGAAGAGCTGACCTACGAATAATCGAAGCCGACCCGGTCACCTAAGCAACCCCCTCCAATCAACCATCTACTGAAACCGGTCCCTCCAAAGGGACGCCTTCTTCCTTCTTGCCGAAGAGCCCTTCGGAAGTGTTCCCCTTTGACTTGCTGGAACACTGTCTGGAGATGACGAACGGTTCAAAGGATACACTTCCGAGGAGTATTTGGTGGAATATGTAAAGGCATAATGTTAGGTAAACCCGAAAGACTAAAATGCCTCCTTTAATTATCTTGTTTTCATCATAACTAACACACATCTCTACTTTACTGCAGGCCAATGCTATTCTCGTCCGAGCCATTCCACCTTTGGCAAGATCCACGAAAAAGGAAGCACAACTAAGGTGCGACGTGGAGGTGCTCGAGGCCGAGGTTCGGGGCCTGAGATCGGATCTGAAGAAAGAGAGGCCTTCATGCCGGTTCAAGAAATAAAGTGACCCAAGCTGAACGTCAGGCCAACGACCTTAAAAAACAACAATATGTCCTTCAGAAAGAATATTTGGCTTGACAATCGTGCCAAACAAATCATCAAGGAAAAAGCGCTTTCGTCGGAAGAGAACAAGGGTCAACAAATTGCCATTCTGGCCCTCGAAGACAAGATTTCCGGTATGCACACCCAGATGATGGTGTTGATGCGGGAAAATACTACCTTGAGGGAGGAATCTGCCGAAGCCAAGCAATTAGCGATCAAAGAATATGATGAATCGCCCGCCCTTACCGATAAGGTCATGTCTCAGTTTGCTGAAGGCTACTAGGCTTATAGGGAAAAGGTTCGGGCGAAGATGATAGCTGGTGGGCTCGACACTGCTGTCCTTGACTCCTCTGATGAAGAGTTTGAAGCCGAGGATGAAGCCCCGAAAGAATAGTTACTTTAGGACTTTTACTTGTAACTTTTATAGTCATTTTTATCTTGTAGCTGTCCCGATCAGTCTTGCTTGTAACTTTCCCGATCAGTTATGTTGCTTGTAACTTTTCTGATCGGTTTTGTTCAATACTTACCTGATCAGTTTTGTTCAATACTTACCTGATCAGTTTTGTATAAACATATAAATATAAATGAAATGCAAATTTTCCGAAGAGAAAATCTTATTTATTTTATTGATGAATAAAATAATTTACAAAAGTAAAGGGAAGAATAACATAACTTTCACTGATAATACTTTCTAACTCTACCAGCATGCCATGCATTCTTTACTTCCGAACCATCCATGCAGTGATCTTCCCTCTTCTTTTGTTGCTTCCAAAACGAGCATGGAATTTTTCCCGAAGGTCATTCCACGAACTGATCGATCCCGAAGCTAAAGTCCCCATCCATTCTCTGGCACTCTTCTTCAAAGTTGTCGCGAACATACGACATTTAGCGGTATCTAAATGCTCATAATAAGTCATTAACCTGTCGTACCCATCAGAATGGTCATAGGGATCCCCCAACCCATCGTAAGTCCCCATCGGGGGCATCTTCTTCTTCGGGTCGGCCGTGACCTGATTGATTTCGGGGGAAAATGGTGAACTGGGGCAACTCGAGGGTGTTCCCATTTGATTTTTTGTTGCTAGCAACTTTTTTGCCACTTTTCTGGCGAGTGGGTCAGACTCCTTTTTACGAGGGGACGACCTAGGCATGTCCCTCTCGTAACCAGGAGACGCGACCCTCCTCCTCTATCCCGATCTGCCCTGGTACTCAGATTTTCTGTCTTGGGAACGACTTCTTCTTCGGCTCCTTCCTTCCCGAGAGCGACTCTTGGGTCTGCTCCTGTTCTTACCAGCCTCGTCCGAACGAGGCTTCCTGGATCGACTCCGATGTCTGAGCTTCTTTGATGAAGCCTCCTTTCTCCGGCCATCCTGGCCATCTGCTCTTCGAGCTCTTCTTGCTGAAGACGTAGGGCCATCATGGCGTATTTGTTTTGCTGCATCTTTTTCAACAAGATGAATCGACGCTGATCCTGGCTGTCTTCAACTCGATCCTTCCCTCGCCGTTCATATGCTCGGGACTAATTGTCCTCGGCGTGATTGACGGGGATAGGAGTATGCTGACTGGCCGAAAATAGTAGTCGCCGTGCTGACTGGTCATGTTCCGAATTACCTTCCTGGTTTTTTGGCCCCAGCCTGTCTTTGATTGATCCTCTTACTTGGGTCATCGGTGTGTTTTAGCTTTTTCCTGGTTTGAAGCACTACTGTCTCTGCTCGCCATGACTTTCAACTGGAAAATTTCAAAAGTGATTGTTAAAGCACTAAACTGCCCTCCTTCTAGCGCCAATGTTAACGCCAAGTTTCACCGATACGTCCAATCACCAAATCCACGCACTTAAACCTGCACAATAACAGATCACACGAGAAGCTTGACGGCTTGTGCCGCCGGGTGACGGCTCCGGTGTGACAATGAGTACAAGCTGATACAAGATTTAACAATGGAGGCAGTAGTATTTAGTGCTTAAAAGTGTATTACCTGTTAATTGAAGTCAAGCCTTGTATTTATAGACACTCTCATCACCTAAAGTCCATCTTCGAATCGGATTAGGACTCCTAAACATTGCAGTTACCTATGTTTGGGTTCAACTCAATCTCCTTAAATGGTGCAAATTAGATATGATCCAAACACTTTCCTTTGGAGTTAGTATTTAAATATGGTCAGGACTGAAATCCTTAAACCACTTAAAATCCTTATCACTCCGGACTCCATACGAGGAATAACCTTCTATATGGGCCCAAATCATCCGAACCCCTATAAACTGGTCAGGGCGCCGACCCAGAGGACTCAGACGCTCGACCCAGAACATCAACAAACCGAATAGGATGCCGGCCCAGAGGACTCGGACGCCCGAATCCGAAGAACATCATCAACCCCTCCCTTTGCTGGCTTCGGCTCATTGGGCTCAGTAAACCCTTCTCAACCCAGACCTTCAGCCCACATAGGGGTCGGTAGATTATGCCCGAACATCTATGATTATGTGCGAGGGAGAATTATTAGTGCCTGATGTGAAGGTCAAGGTTGAAGACTAGCGGCTGGTGTGTCTCTCTCGCGTAGTATTGCGATGGACTATCTCTCCTCTCTCATGATCGCCTTGGACTATCTCTCCATCTCACACTCGCGCATGGAGGTTTCTTAGAGGACTAGGGTCTCCATCTCATGATTTCATGATTCGAAACTAACATCTGGTCTAATAACTTGCGACTTGACTTGGTTTAATTTCCCCCCCTTACAATAGAAGAAGGAAAACCTAAGAAAATTAAAAGACAAAGAAAACTGTGTGGTCGCTGTAACGCCCCCGAATTGGAGCGTTGGCCGCTCGAACAAGGGTCAACGTTAACTCAACATCTTTCGTAACTTAACCAATGATCTCATAATCATATTGGTTGAATTAGTCTATTACAGACTATAAAATTATAAATTTCCTTAACTTCATCCCTAAATCTTAACTTATCTCGGTCTCGATCTCATTCTCATTCTTTCTACAAGTATCAACTTGTAGGTTATTCGTATATATGGATAACACCATATATATATCAGTCAATTTTTTTTAACCTTATGATTTAAACATTCTATACTTCAATATATATGAAGTTTCACATCATTAATGATAAGATTGTTTTTGGTAACAGAGGGGCACATTCTGATAATTTTGGCATCTTACCGGTGCTCATTAGTGTAACCTCAGTACTTACAGAACTCTCAATATCATTTAATACCTTCACTTAGACATATTTTTATAGATATATCTCTTCATATCAATATTTCGTATGTATCTGAATTTCACAATATTAATAACTTGTACTTGGAACAGAGGAACCTTACGATGAATTTGGTTTCTTCATCGATGTTAGATCTCTGTTCTTACAGCACTCACAACGTTATTTAATATCCTCATTCAAATATATAGTTCTTTATCAACATTGTATTAATATTTTATTATCTATCTGAAGTTCAGAGTATTGACATAACATGATCAGTCCATATTACCAATATCCTCACTCAGATTAATAGCTCTTTAACAAATCTAACTTATATCAAATTAAAGACATAACACCATTCTGATGATAATAACATATAATCTTCGATTACATGGTTTGCTTGTTCATATTACAAAAGTCATTATGACTTGATACAAATATAAGTAAATAAAACATGAAACCTAATCTACGCTTCTTTACGTTCATGATCTTCTTATCATTCTTCTTTAACTGCAAAAAAAGTTTTATTCGCAAGAATTAGCACTACGGCTCATCAAGTATATCTAATAATACATAGACAGTTTATGCTTTCATATAAATTTATAAATTTAACATGCTTGACTTGACATAACTTTCAGTTAACGATCATGTTAACTCATGCTTAATGATAGAACATAATCATATGACATTACATATCATTAAACACTTAACATTCAATCATCATATCCTACTTAAAATCACATATGGCTTTCATACATATACTTTCACATATCAACTATCACATATGAACAAGCTTTTAGCAATAGTTGCACATAAGTTTAGGATGAAAAACTTGCCTTTTATCCTTTACCGTTTACGCTCATTTTGCGTCTCTCTATTAACCTATATCATTTATGAGATCGACATCCAATTTAGTCACCACATGACTCTTACTCTAGTTCACCTTAACTAGCCTTTAAACATGAACCTAACTTCGTATTTTTAACTTTTACGATAATTGATTTCGAAACTTGTTTAATTCATAATTAATTCATATCAACTCGGAATTGGCTCATGTTTAGACAGTGACCTATGTATAACACGGTCTAACTACCCCATAAGTGGCACGAACCCCAAAATTCTCGTGCTCAAAAAGTTCCGGACAACCCTCTTTTTACTGTTCACTAGCAGAATATTTTCAGCAGTACCCTGGCTCACTATTTAATTCATAACTAATTCATGAATTTTTGAGTGATTCTTTCGCCCAGGTCTTTATAACTTCCCCCTTTACAATTTTACTTTGTATTTCATAACCAAATTTCAAACATATGATTTTATATAACCTTTACAATAACAGTTAAGATTAGGGGTTTTTCATTTCATACTTTCAATCTCTCTAACTAGTTACCACTTGTGTTAATTAGCTAGTTTTCATCTATTATGACTTGATAATATTGTATTACATAATCATAAACCTAAACATGTATTATTTCATGAATTCTACTCAAGAACATAAGAACATAAATTAAATTTATAACAACATACCTCTTTAAGTGCTAACTTTTCAATACTTGAAAACGCAACTTTAGCTTTCCTTCGTTCTCTCAATTACCAATATAACTCTCTTATGATTACTCTAACCTCTTTTGCTCTTGAAATACTTGTGAATATGTGAGGATTTATGATGGGTTCTATTTATAGTAAACTAAGACTTAGGGTATTTAGTACCTTAAGTCACCCCACCATGGCTAGTCACCATAGTGAGTCACATACTTCATCATCACACTTGGTGAGTCAATAAGCCTAGTCACCCATGTGCAACAACACACCACACAATTTTGGACAACACAATTTAGGAAGCAAAGTCTCATTTTCCAACTAATTAGGAAAAACTTATACATACATAAGCTATATGCATATAAGCTTTCCTAAATGGCCATAATGCTCTCACTTTCTCTACAACCTAACTAGTTTCCACCTAGTTTGGTTAATCCAACTTAGTTTACTTTTTAGTTAGTCTTCTAGTTAAGTTTCCTAACTAACTCGGTTAGTTAAAAATGTTGACTTTCCCAAAGTTGACTTTATGAATAGTGATTTAGCGTTTTTATGAATAGTGTTTTCGCGTTTTTTTTCCCGGAAAATTTTTATTTTCTTATTCTAACCTCGTATATATTCGGGATATTACAGTCGCCTTGGTCCACCTACTCAACCTGGCATTTTCTCAAACAACCTAGGCCTAATCGAACCGTTTTACTACCGCCTATGCCTGGCAGTTGCCTAGGGCATTTCTTAGAACAATGATTAATGAAACTTGTTATATTACTAGAAGCTAATAGCATTTGCATAAAATAATTAATATTTGCAAATATAAATTTTTTTTTGGATGCCAAGCTGAATAGTGGTGCTTTGTAACAGATCTGTTTTACTAAACTCGTCATTATATATTACTTTTATTGAGTTTATTAACATACACGATGATCAAAACTTGGGTGGATACCTCATTGTATCCATCGTACTGTATCTTTTACTGACAGTGTCCCAAAAACTAGAACCGACTTGTCTGTTCCCTTAATTATTAGTTTAATCACATTTTTCTAAGTTGTGTCCATAGGAAGTTCGATTTTGACATGGTATGTGGAAACCCACATACTTTTGTACCTACATAGAATGTTCATGGCTTTGAATTTAGATAGAAGCAGGCCAGGGGGGCGTTCACATCACACCTTCTTCACAATGGAAGCAAACAAAAAAGAATAAAACAATAGACAGAGGAAATATAACTATTAAGTCTTAAGAAATTCAAAATGAGCTCTTTTAGTCTTCCTATTTCCGAACTAGCCTGACTTCTATGCCCTTCACTCCTTACATTCCCATTTCCACTCCTTAAATAACCTTCGATTAAAGTTTCTTGCTTCCCTTGCTCATTTTTGTCCTGCTTTTTAAATTTTATGGTTGTGCCAATACATATGATTTGTTGATAACTGTAAGAAGTTAAAAATAATTTAACAATAATTATTTTATAAAACAAATATTTAAGAAGAGTGACATAATTGGTATAATAAAAATAACTTCTGCCTCTATAGTTCTTTTGAGTGCATAAAGCTGTTTCCAGAGTGTTGAATAATATCAGCTGTTGGGCATTTATGAGGGGTGGGTCGCCTTTGCTAGGCACGTGAAGTTTTTGGTCGGTGATGGTAGGAGGATTCGCTTATGGCTTGTCTTGTGAATTGGCGATATTGTGTTGAGGGTTATGTTCTCTTTTATATGGGCGTTGATATTGAGACTAGGGTAGCCAATTACATGACTGTGGTGACCGATTTTTCGAAGTCTTTTCAGGATTGGGAGGTTGAGTAGGTGGATAAGTTACTTATACTTGTAGGGGCATTTTATCCACGAGGAGGGGAACTGTCTCAATTAGATTGAAGGAGTATGGAAGTGGGGTTTTTACAGTGAGATTGTTCTATCGGGATTGGGTCCTTATAAGAGAAATTGAGTAGTTTTGATGGCTGGATGCTTGGTTCTCGGGTGCCACACAGAATTTTGGGTTCTTTGTTTTTAGATCCTCTTGGGGTTCGATTTGACACGAGAATTTGTGGAGAAGGAAGAAATTCATTGTGAATAGATGCATCATGTGTCTCAAGGACTGGGTTTGTTGATCATTTGCTGCTTCATTGCGAGGTTGCTCAGAATCGTAGAGTTTGGGTCTTGCTCTTGTGGGGCTGAGGTGAGTGATGTCGTGATACCCAGGTCAGTTTTGGGGCTACTAAAGGTGCTATTGGTGTTAGGATTGGTGGGAAGATATTTAAGAGATTGGTGATTGTTCCTCATTTTTTGGTAGACCATATGGATAGAGAGAACTTGGATAGAGCAAGGAGAGACTGATTGTGTAGATTTGGTTCCTCTATAACCTCTTTTGTTGATTTTTGGGGAGTTTTCTTTAGGGACCTCCTTTTTTTTTTGTTTTTAAAATTTTGGTTGGGTGCTCTCAGATCTGTTTTTGTTGGTCCGTTTTTCGTAGGGGTTGCAGATTTTTGTGCACAGCTTTGCTTTGGTATATACCACATGTACATGTGTGCTGCCCCATTTGGCATATATGTATGTATATATATATATATATATGTATGTATATATATATAGGGGAGTGATCCACAAGGACCACAAACCCAAGCTGGTTGTGGTTTTAATTTTGGATCTCTTATCGTCCATCTAAAAAATGAGTGTCCCAAACTAAGAGGTCACTTAAAGTATCTGCAAATAATTATTGCGGACAATTTTTGTGTGAAAAAACTCAAAAAAGGTTAGAGCACTCATTCTCTCTCCTAAACCATTTTTTTTTCTCTTTCGTTAGTTGAACTTTAAAATTAAACAACTTTTTTTTGTTCCAAATCCCAAATTGTCAAACTTTATATCGTTAATAAGCTTTCGTTAAAATACTCAAAATAAGAGGCACTGTTAATATATTTTGATTTAGTTAAAATGACCAAAATTGAGGTTAAAGTTTTGTATTTTCAAATACACCATTATAGGCTTTGGCTACAACTTTTGGCATCAACTATATCAAAACATATCAATAATGCCTAATATTTAAAAGATCTTTTTGAGACCTTTCCAATAATATGTAGGTTGATAGTTTTGGATTTGCAAAGAAAAAGATATTAAATTTTAAAATTTGATTGAAGAAAAAGAAATAGTTAGTTTAAGGAGAGAGAACGAGTGTTCTGACCCTTTTGGGTATTTTAATGTAAAAAGCTATCAGCATAAATTAGTTGCAGATACTTAAAACATTCCGCAAGAATTACTTACGGATACTTAAGTGACCTCTTAATTTGGGTCGCTCGTTTCTTAGATGTATGATAAAAGATCAGTTGGCTAAAAATAAGGCCACAACTAGCTTAGATTGTAGATCACTCCCCCGTTTATATACTAACATGTACACCCTGCACACGGGATCTTATTTTAGAGATGATGATGTTAAATTTTTATTGTGTTATTTACAAATATATTACTGGATAAAGTAATTAAATTTTTTTCTTTAATAATTAAAATAAATATATATATATATATATTAATATAAATGTATACATATAATATATATATACATATGTTTAAATCTTGCTTAAACATTCAATATACATGTATATATTTATTGTTTAATAATAAAAAAAATTAATATTAGGTAATATATTATTTTCTTGTAAAAATATATTAGCCTGAATGAATGTTGGAAAGTTGAATTAGTGTAGGAATAACAAAAGTTAACATAATGTAGAAAAAGCTAAAGGTCGAATCAAGAAAAGGAGGACCGAAAAAAGGATGACAAAAAAATAGAGGACCAGAAAAAAGGGGTACAAACTAAATTCTCTATTTAAGGCTTAAATATGAATTACTACCCTAAATTATAGGTACAAACTAAATTCTCTATTTAATTATAGTATTGATGTGTGTGTGTGTATATATATATATATAGCTGTGGCTGCCACAGCTAATTGGCTTTGGCAACTACCCAAAACGATGTAAATTTGGTAAATAAAATGGTAAAAATGACAATAAAAGAATACATGTATGGATGTATGCAATTATGCATGCATGAATATACTGATAAGTCGTTGATAAGCAATCTAATTTCACAAATGTCTTCACGGTTCTATTCTTGTAAAAATCATTTAGTTATAAAATATTTTAATTTAACAAAATGGTAAGTTATCAAAAAAATTAAGGAAAAAAAATAGTTCGATCATCTAATAAAAGATCTAGTTATGAGGTTTACTTTCAATAACAGAAGCCGATGGTATGATACATTTGTTTCTCCATATTAGACAGCTTTATAAAGAGTATTTAATATTCTGAATTTGTTATTCGTCAAACTAAAATTGAAGTTAGTTTTTTACTGTTCTGCCCAGAATGTTGTGTTAGTTTATTTCTCATTATATTATTTACTTTCAGTTACCTGGACGCACTGACAATGAAATAAAGAATTTCTGGAACACTAGAATAAAAAGACGGCAGCGAGCTGGTTTACCTATTTACCCTCCTGACATCCGTTTACAACCATCAAATGAGAATCATCCCAGTCAGGACATAGGCACATTCTCAGCTGGTGACACATCCCTTCCTGAACTCTTGCCAACCAATAACGTAGAGATTCCATCCATCGAATTCCAAAATTTGGAACTAAACCAACAGTTTTATCCATCTTTCCTTGATATTCCTGGAAGTAGCTTGCTTACCCAAGGTCTCGGTTCTACCTATAGTAATAGCTTTCTGTTCTCAACGATGCATCCAGTCAAGCGTGTTCGAGAAACAGAACCCACGCTTCCTGGTTTCAGTGGTATTGTCAGTGATATTCTTCCAGCCTTCAATCAATATCGGGATGATGGTTCTCGGAAAATTGCAAAATCCTTTGTGGGTTCTTCATATGATCATAACCTTTCATCAACCTCGTGTTTACTTCCTGGCAGCCATGCCCTTTTAAATGGCAACTCTTCCTCTTCGGAGCCCATCTCTTGGGCGATGAAGCTGGAGCTCCCTTCACTCCAATATTCAGATACTCAAATGGGCTGGGGCACACCTTCCCCTCTGCCTTCCCTTGAGTCTGTTGATACGTTGATCCAAACCCCTCCAACTGAGCAGACAGAGTCAGATTGTCTCTCACCGCAGAACAATGGCTTGTTGGAATCTGTATTGTATGAATCGCAAACTCTGAAAAATAAGAACAATTCATGCCAGCAGACTTCCTATGCTTCTACTACTCCTGGGGATATGGTTTACAGTTCGTCACAGCTTCGTGATGCAGACTGGGTTGTGTATACTGACCCAAACTCTCCTCTTGGCCATTCTGTTGCCTCAGTGTTCAGTGAATATACTCCCATCAGTGGAAGCTCATTGGATGAACCCCAGTCGGTCAAGACACCCCCAGGTGAGAATAGTTTGTTCTAGATTTTTTGTGTTTAATTGAGTTTCAAGTTTTTGGGTGGAAGTACTTGGCTCTAATTTCAATTCCTTGTTTTTTTTAATTGTTGAAAGTCAAACAAGAAAAAGTTGAATGGGTTTCAACACACACTGATGAAAAGGGTGGAAAATCATGTCAGATGATTTTTTCCAGGCCAGATTTCCTGCTCGACTCAAATTGGTTTGGTCCTAATACTGAGCGTGGTAAGGACCATTCTATACTGACAGATGCTATTGGCGCACTTCTTGGTGAGGATTTTAGTTCTGACTGCAGGCAAATAGGTGCTGTAGCTGGTTCAGTTCAAGATTGCAGTCATGGGTCTCGCGAATGGGACAGCATGTCCACTACCATCTGCCATATTT
This sequence comes from Panax quinquefolius, assembly GCA_020205615.1. Lineage (NCBI taxonomy): Eukaryota > Viridiplantae > Streptophyta > Magnoliopsida > Apiales > Araliaceae > Panax > Panax quinquefolius. Next base: position 74,650,504 of record CM035160.1, on the reverse strand, counting down.
CTGAACATCATTAAAATGTTAGAAATGTTCAAATGAATTTTCCGGATAATTTTTCTACAATGATCACCGATTTCTCCCCCAGTTCTGAAAGAGTCTAAGGGAACAACATGATGGAATTCTACCCTGATTGTGGAATTGGAAGTAATCTCTCTTATACTTTTATGTTTTGATATTTGTAGACTTTTTGCGGCTCTTCTATTGTTCGTAAATGATTGAAGTGATCACACAGCTTATTTTGCGATTTGTTGGTTTTGAGTTTTAAATTTTGGTTCATGTTAAAACGGTGCTCTCATGCTTAAAGTGAGAGTTTGTGATAAAACTGTGTTTTTACAGGGTTTGAAACATTCCATTAATTGATATATAGATCTTTTATGATGTTTGGTGTCAAATTTCTCGTATATGTTTCTTTCTTATTTTGGTGGTTGTTGAAGTTGGATCTTCCCTTGATCTCACCAGTGAAAGGTTGTAAATGTATTAGTAACTTCACTTGGTCAAAAAAAAAAGAGAAAAAGGTTTGAATATTCGATTTCCTTAATATTTTTCTGTGTTTTATTCCCCTTTGAAATTGACGCTCCACAACTTATTCCATTTAGACTGAGCTGGGGTTGATTGATAAAATTGAATGAAAAGTTATGAATTAATGATATGTTTTCTTATTAATTCATTCTGGAGCTTGCTAGAGTAATAAGGTAATTTTAGGATTTTAAAAAATGTCTCCCAAGTAAGTGTCATTTGGTCTTAGCTTAGCTTAGTGGTTAAGGCTGAATTACCCTAACCTTTATGGTTTATGTTTGAGTTTTACTTGGTGTTTTTTTAATTATTTATTCTTTTTATGTGAAGTGTTTTTTTTATGTATTTTATTGGTTCCTTAATATTGTAACAGTGATATCCACTTGTGAGTATATTATGCTTTTCAAAAAGTGGGGCCTCAAAAAAAAAATTTAAAATATAAATTAATATCTTAAAATATTGATTTTTTTTTTCACTTCGGTAATTGAGTTTCTAATTTTTTTAGGTTATTAAATTATTAATTTTTTTTATTTATATTTAATTAAAATACCACATTAGAAATTGATAATTTGACTCTCTATACATGACAAATAAAATAAAATGCTTTCTGTAAATAAAAATCTACCTGGCATTTCAATAATGACTAGTTAGATATCCTTTTTTTCGTTTTTCAATAATCACATCAATTTTTAGAGGAAAAGTCATTAAGAAGCTCCTTTCTTCTGCTTCGAAATCCATACTTTTCACTTAGGATTCACCATCTCCACCTTCCTCGAAAAATCTCCGTCACCACGATTACAAGTATTGGCCACACAAATGAAGAGATCTGGTATTGGACCCATCGCCATCATCACTTATAACGGCACGGCAACCCGGCGGAACTACGACTGTAATTGGGCAGAACTTGCACGGCAGCAGCAACCCCCTTCTCTTCCCGTAGATCTCCATGTAATATTCTTCCATCAGTAAACTTTCATCAGTAAACTTTTTGATTTTAGTTGTGAAAGTGGTATGGGGCAGGGGTAGTGGTAGTGGTGGGGGTGGATCAGGATGGCGTGGTGGTAGGTTTTCGGCGGTGGTGGTTGGTTTTGGGTTTAGGAGAGCGTGGGTGGTTCTTGTTCCATGTATTTGAAATTTGAATTAATTTACTTTTTTTAAATTTTTTTGTTTGTTTGTATTTTGAAATTGTTCTGATGAAATACAGGAAGAATTTTTTTTTACACACAAGTATTTTATTTTTCATCATATCATTAATTTTTGACGTGACATTTTAATTGGATCTAAATAGAAAAAATTAGTATTTTAATAATTTAATTGAAAAAGTTGAAAAATCAATAAATAAATAAAAGTCAATAATTTAAAATAATAATTTATATTTAAACAAAAAAAAAAGTGTCATCATTACATTAATTTTTATTTTATTTTTATTTTTTAAAATTACTTGAATTAGAATATACGACTATGCTATAAAATATCATTGAAATATTAATGTCATATCATTTTCAGATTCATTTGAGATTAGCTCAAATCAATTAAAAGATGACATTTATATAATTTTACAATATGCTAATAGAAATCACTGTCACAAAATAGACTATTTTATTAAGAAAATTGATATTTTATAAGAGAAATTGATATATTCGCAAAGCTTCTTTCACATTAATTTATAAACCTAAATTTTAAAACACATTAATTTTTTTTTTTTTGAAGTCCCACTCTGGGGAGTATAATAATTTTTTATAATCAAGTGTATCATCACACTATTACAATATTAATAACTAATAATTAATCAATCCTCATAGCGGAAGGAGAAATAAATTCACAATCAAGTCTCACATAAAGAGAAGACAAACTTTCATAAAAAAGAAAAATAAACTCATTTACCGTGCAAATTGAACCTGAGACCTAAATATTAAAGATTAAACAAATTGAACCAAGGGTTTTTCCAAAAGCCAAGATTCGTTCTATTCCATTGAGAAACAAATTGTGTACAATTTTTTTAGGTTTGCTGAAATATTTCTGTTACAAATCACTATTTTTATTGTTACCAAATTCAGAGATGGAATGATATTTCTACAAATTTTATAATATCACATAAACTTATGAAAAGATTTACAAACGAATTTTGAATTTAAGAATTTGAGATAAAATTCTGTGCCTTTTTCAAATAAGAATACACGAACTCATCTCATTTGGGCCAGATTATGAAAGAACAAAAAAAAACCCAACTCAAGAAATTTATAAAATAAGCATAAGCAAATTGATTGCATGGGTAAAAAAGTAATGAGAGATAATTACCTTCATCATAAATACTAATTTTAAGCTTGGATTGAAAGAATGGAATTTAATATATATTCTTGTTTGGTTTTTCGTGCCACCTACCACTACCTGACACAACCCCCCACTACAGTCACCTCAGCCGAAAGTGTGCAGCTCACCCACTACATTCTGCCACTGTTTGTCACCACCGGTCGACTGAGTCCCATCCTCATTAATGCCATGCAGGCGGTGACGATAATAACGATCATTGTTATCCTTTCATCATGATTAATTTGCCAAAGTTGGGATAAGTTATAATTTATATAATGGACCGACCCAATGACTAAGCCCAATACAATTAAGATGACCCATATGACCTGATCCAACCGGAATGCCCCAATAGAATAATCAAATAATTTGGCCCAACCTATTCGGTCTAAAAGGTAAAATATATCACGGTCCAAGGGAGGAGCCCATTCGATTCACCCCCATCTGAAAAGTATTATGGCTAACAACGCTTTTTAGGTCTTTTATTAAACAGGATGTTTAATGGAAGACTGTAAATAAAATAGGTCCATGATGAAATGAATTGTAATAAGTGTTAGGTTTTAATGAAAATCAGAGTAGCAATCAAATTGCAAAACGTAGCGGAAGCGAGATAAAATCAGATTTTAAAATTTTTCACAAACCAATTACCTTGATCATCCTTTATGCATATTATTAATTAAAACGAAGAATAAGAAATTATGAAATCATACCTTGTAGAACGAGCTTCCTCAGTGCACGAAGTTCACCTCCTAATTCTCTGCGATCTCCTCAATCTCCTGCAGATTCCTTCCTTTGATCAATGTAAGCCACCCAAGTGTATGGCCTCTATAGGTGATCCACCAAGGAAGAGGAATTTTTCAAGAAGAAGGGATTTGGCTCAAACCCTAGTTTTTCCTATCTGAATAAGAAAAGGGGTGTACTCTCCAAATCTAGGAATTACGTATATTTTATATCTAATATAAGACTCCTCTTATAAAGATATTATGTAACCCTATTTTAATTAAAATAAGGTATTATTTATTTAATTAAACTCTTTTAATTAAATGGGCTTTCTAATCCTATTAGGGATAATTAGTTAAACTCCTTTAACTAATTTTCTTTCCTAATCCAATTAGGAATAAATGAGAGTACTAATATTAAATTAATTCCTAAACCTTTTAGAAATTAAAATAATAATAATTATAATAATATTAATAAGACTCCTCTTATTAATTTATATTTAATATTTCTAAAATATTAAATAATAATATTAAGCTATTTAATTTATTCTATCACCATAGATTAAATTAAATATACTTAACATATTATTACAATTATGCCATTAACTTCTTAAATAATTATTCTTCCTTTTATGGTGTGACCCTTTAGGTTCTCCATATTAAACCTATTGTGAATAAATCAATTAGAACAATTCTAATCTCATTTAAATAAATAAATTAACAAATAATTTATTTAAATAAATAATATTTATTCTACAATAGGGATAAGCCTCCCTAAATGATCAACGACTTTTCCGATAATATAGATTTCAACATTAATCATAAAAGAACCTTTGAGTAAATAGTTACTGCATAATTCAATCCTTCCACCATACTACGTCCCCAATTAAATATAAGACATGGAATTACCGCCAAGTCTTATTTTATTTAATTATATGTATTTTGATTCCTAAATGAACAACTCCTAATGAATGCAAATTAGAAACTACTTTCTAATTTCATTCCACCTCGCCAAGGATTCCTCGGGTTGTCATTTATCGAATCACATAGACATTTCTCCTTTTACTAGAAGTGGTAGATTCTTTATCGATCATTCATTATCTTCATATATAACTTATTACACCCAAGCATACCCTTTGATATACTCTCTAAGAGTCTTAAGGAATAAGTCAAAGTGTAATTCATTATATATAAGATACTATGATGATCTCAAGTCTAAGGATCATTTCAGACTACTATCACTACAGAATTCCTATCGATGTAAGTAAAACTCCATTAGGTATTCCTTAGCGAGTCACGCTCAAAGGAACTTATTCTCTAATAAGCACCTACATACTTGCTTTTAGTGTTCCACACAAATGATCATGAGACCAATCATCCTCATCCAACGAAAGCAAGTTAACGATGTACCAATCTATCCTGATTCACTAATCCCTATTTAGTAATCCAATGATTGGGAACTATTTTAGTTTTAAGCTTTCTAAGAATTTAGATCTCATTAGAATGATCATCATCATTATTCTAAAAGCGCTGCTTAAAACTACGGGTTTATCACATATTATTAAAACAAAGACCATGTAGATAATAAAAATGCCTTTAATAAATAATTCTTTTATTAATAAATAAATAAGATTGATTACACAAGATATGCTTTATCATCATACATGATCGGGCTTGTATGCATAATACTTTCAATCTCCCATTTGCACTAAAGCCAATCGCCGTGGTATCTCATACCCATCTTCTCTAAGTGACGATCAAACCGTCATTGTGTTAACGCTTTAGTAAATGGATCTGCAATATTGTCTTGAGAGTCCACACGCCTGTGGTGACGCTCTCCTCTTTCAATGATCTCTCTAATCAAATGAAATCGCCGCAACACGTGTTTGATTTCATCGATGAGACCTGGTTCCTTAGCTTGCATGTAATGTGCCTCCAAAGGTTGTCACGTATAAAAGGCACCGGTCCTTTAATGCTAGGAACCACACCAAGTTCGGTAATGAACTTCTTCATCCAAATGCCTTCCTTTGCAGCTTTCACTTGCAGCCTATGTATCTCGCCTCACACCTTTGAATCAAGAATCGTTTCATTGAACTTTTCCAACTCATCGCGCCACCGCTTAAGGTAAACACATACCTCAAACGGATTTATCATCATCTTGGTCTGCTTGAAAACTTGAGTCTGTAAGCCCTCTAGTTTTAATTCGCACTCCACCGTAGACAAGAAATACATCCTTAGTTCTTCTTAAGTACTTTAGACATTTTTCACCGCCTTCCAGTTTTCTTCTCCTGGATTCAACTGATATCTCGCTTGTTACACTAAGTGCATGAGCGACATCCGTCTAGTACATATCATACCGTATATGATAGATCCTATTGTTCAAGCATAAGGAATCTTACTCATACGGCTTTCTCCTCAGTGTCTTTGGGGCTTGTTTCTCGAGAGATGTATTCCATGGCTCATCGCATGAGACCTCTTTTGAATCTTCCATGCTAAACCTTTTAGCATCATGTCAATGTAATGCTCCTTGGGATAAGCCAAGCATCCTATTAGATCTATCTCTATAGATCTTTATCCCCAAAATATAGGATGCTTCTCCCAAGTCCTTCATGGAGAAGTGTTTAGATAACCAGATTTTAATTGTTTGCAGCATAGGAATATCATTCCCTATCAATAATATATCATCAACATATAATACAAGGAATGAAATAAATATCCCACTAACCTTCTTGTACACACATGGTTCATCCTCATTTTGATAAAATCAAACTTTTGATTGTCTCATCAAAACGGATGTTCCACCCACGAGAAGCTTCGCTTTAATCCATAAATGGATCGTCAGAAGCTTATGCACTTGATTTGTTCCAACCTTTGAAACAAATCCTCCGGTTGTGTCATATACACATCCTCCTCAAGTTTCCCATCGAGGAAGGCCGCTTTCACGCCCATCTATCCCAGATTTCGTAGTCACGGTAAGTCGCAATCGCAAGCAAAATCCGAATGGACTTGAGCATTGCTATCGGTGAGAAGGTTTCGTCATAAATCAACTCCTTGTCTTTGTTTGAAACCTTTTGCAACCAAATGGGCCTTATAGGTCTCTACCTTGCCGCCCCGCTCCAGTCTTTCTTTTAAAGACCCATTTACACCCAATAGGCTTAATGCCTTCGGTGGTGAGACCAAAGTCCATACTTGGTTCTCATACATGGAGTCCATCTCGATTTCATCATGGCTTCTTGCCATTTCTCCGAGTCTTTACTACTCATAGCCCTGCTCAGTAATTCAATGGATCATCATCATCTATGATGCGCACTCTCATCATCATCTTCTATGACAAGTCCATACCGTCCTGTATCTTTGGTACTCTTCCGTATTTACGAATAGGGTGTGGTATGTATGAATCTCTACTTGGTTAGGTACCTCACTTTGATCTCAGTAGTATTTTGTGGTTCTTGAACTTCTTCAAGATATATCTTACTCCCAATCGACCCCTTCAAGGATAAACTCCTTTTCCAAGAAGGCGCATGTTTCGCAACAAACACCTTTTGATCACTTGGATGATAGAAATAATACCCCGATGTTTCTTTAGGGTATCCCACAAATCTACATTTGTCGATCTAGTCCGTAGCTTATCGCTTTCAAACTTTTTTGACATAAGTCGACAACCCCAAGTCTTAACATGCTTAAGATTTGGTTTCCTCCCGTCCATAACTCATATGGGGTCTTGGGGACGGATTTTGTAGGTACCTTGTTAAGTAGGTATGCACCGATTCTAGGGCATATCCCCGTAAGAAACCGGAAGGTCAGTAAAGCTCATCATAGATCGAACCATGTCCAACAATGTTCGATTTCTCCTTTCGAGATACACCATTCATCTGTGGCATCCCGGTGGAGTCCATTGTGAGATTATACCATTTTCTTTGAGACAATTGAGAAACTCACCACTTAAGTATTCTCCTCCTCGATCGATCAAGAATCTTAATACTCTTACCATTTTGCTTCTCAACTTCACTTCGAACTCTTTGAACTTTTCAAATGATTCAGATTTGTATTTCATTAAATACACATATCCAAATCTTGAGTGGTCGCCGCTGAATGTAATAAAATAAGAATACCCTCCTCGTATATCGTTGTCATAGTCCACATACATCCGTAGGTACCAACGCTAACAACTCAGAACTCTTTCTCCTTTTCCACTAAAAGGAGATTTAGTCATTTTACCCATGAGACAAGATTCACAAGTCGATATGATTCATAATCGATAGCTCTAGAGCCCATCTTTATGCAACTTGGATAATCTTGTTTCATTAATACGACCAAGTCTACAAAGTACCACATGAAGGTATAATTAACATCATCTCTTTTCCTTTTATTAGTTTGTTCAATTTGAAATATATTTTCATGCAAGTCAAGTATATAAAGTCCATTTCGCAAATTACCAACACCATATAAAACATTATCATTATAAATGGAACAACTGTTGTTCTTTATTATAATATTAAAACCATCCATATCCAATACAGTAGATAGAAATAATGTTTCTAATGATATTTGGAACAAAATAACAATTATTTAAATTAATGAACTCGCCCGTAGTGCTATAAACAATAAGTCCCTTACAAATTAATGCAAAGAACTTTGCTCCATTTCCCACTCGTAGATCTAACCTCATCCTTGCTCGCCTTTTTTCTACTTTGACCAACCCCGATATATTATTACATATGTGAGAACCACATCCCAGTATCCAATACCCAAGTAGAAGATCGACTTTCGTAAAAATTAATTTCAATCATAAACAAACCTTGATTAGGATTCAAGCTTCTCCAAGCTTCTTCGCTTTTGTTCGCAAGATAATCCTTGCAGCGCCTCTTCCAAAGACCCTACTTTTGTTGCAATGGAAGCAAATTCCTTTGCTAATGGATCGTGTTTCTTTTGATCCTTCACTTTCGCCTTTCCCTTAGCCTTCTTGGATTTCTTCTTTTCGAAGATACCTTGGGCCTCTTCCTTTTCTTGGAAGAATCATCCACCAAGAAGACATGGTTCTTCTTGGATGGGAAGTGACCTTCAAAGCAGCTTTTCAACATGTTAAGTAATTGAGCAAGTCGACATCCAACTTATTCATGTGAAAATTCACAACAAATTGTGAGAAGGTGTCCGGGAGTGACTCGCAAGACTAAATCTCGACTCAACTCCCCATCCACGACGAAACCCAAGTCATCCCAAGACGCTCAATCGATTGATCATCTTTAGGACATGAGTCTCAACTAGAGTGCCCTCTATCATCCGAGATCTAAGAGCTCCTTAGATATTTCATATCTAGCAATTCCTACTTTGCTCACCATACAACTCTCCAAGGTGTAGTAGCATATTAGGAGCATCCATGTTTTCATCTTGACGTCAAGCTCAAGCATCATGGATGCGAGCATGATGCATCGAGCCACGATGCATCATCTTGCCACCTGCTTAAAAGTAGCAATCTCTTCCTCGAGGTCATCTCTCGCAACTTTTGCAGTACGGCGAATTTAGGACATAAGAAATCTTTTCAAAGAAGAGAACAATTCTCAGATTCCTCAACCAAATCCAGTAGTTCTGGTTCTATTAAAATTCATTTGTTAGCATCAAGTATGCTTCAGCAAAGGAAATTAGTGAATGTGACATTTTCAAAATTTCGCATGTAAAAAGACAATATTTTAGCAAACATTCATTTATTAATTACCAAAATAAATTAGGTCTTATTTTATATTGGTATCTCCCACTATTTTCTTCAAACTATATTACCCTCATTTATATAGTTCTAAGAAAATCTAATTAAAGTTTTTTGCTAGTGAGAATAAGGATCCCATTTCAAATATATATAGCCTTGTGGTGACACAACAAACTATATATAAATAAATAGGTAGACAACTCCTCACAATTACATCAACATGTAACTCCTTATGTTTTTGCCTCTTGGATTATTTTGATCAAGTGGTGGCACATCCGAATCAAAATTATCTAAGTCAAGTCCAACCTAGCACTTCCATATATTCAAAAAGAAAAATATCGCCTCAGGTGACACAACAAAACAATATTGTTCAATTTTCTTTATAAGCATCAAATGTGATAATTAACATCTTAAATACTTAATACTTGCCTTGTGGTGACACAAACAAACTCATATTAAATATTTAATACTCTATTAATTTTATCATGCTAGAAGCTTAATGCTCGATATTCTAAATATCTTTGAACGCTTAAGACTTAATAAATAAAAACTTTGAGGGATTTGTTATTATTTGTCTCATCTTGTTTAGCGCATATGCAAATATATATATAAAATAATCGCGTATATTATTAAACATGCGAAACATGTTTGTATAATATATAATATATATAATACTAGCATGCACATATAGAATACTATATTCTACCCTTGATTGATTATGGACTTTTATTCTAGTTTGGTTCACTAGAGCCACCAAGTAAACCAAAAGGTCAAACCCTAGGGTGCAAAGAATAAACATTTAAATATAACTATTACATTTAAACCCGGCTCCATTACAAACGGGTCTTCAAGCGCCCTCGATCTTTGATCTTCTGGTTCTTCAAAAAATTCTAACTAATCCTATTACATTAAACTATTTAATTTAAATAGAAACCTCGATCGCTATCAAGGGAAGTACATAGGAGAGAGATAGAATTTACATCAAGAAGAAAACTGTAAAAAGACGAGGTACGCAGACCCCATTTAATAAAACCCATTCATTCAAACATCCAACTAAAATAAATCCAATCATATCGTCAATTGTCCATAATCAATCCCATTTATTATCATACATATCATCATATGTATCAATAAATAAAATCATTCCATATATATATGAAGTATCATTTAATGGGCAATTTTATGTTGCATGAAATCCAATTTCAAGATTAAAATAAACTCTTTTATTTTAATTATAAAATTATTAAGATTAATATATATATATATAATTTATATATATATAATAAAAAGTCCTTTTTCTTACAAAAGTGGCTTTAACCTTTTATTAATTTCCTGGACAAAGTTATATCACGTGGACCATGAATTTCCTTGGAAAAGCCGCAAAGATCCTTGTTAAAATGTAACGGACTCAAGCTTTAAAAAAAAAATAAAAGCTCTTTGCATGAAAAAAAACGCCGCTTTAATATCCTCGGATAAACCGGATTTTTAATTGAACGTGATGGCCCCTTGTATTTAAAAAAAATATTTTTATGTAATCAAATTACATACACATATCCCACACGGATTTTCCCAAAAAAAACGTGATTTTATGTAATCAAATCAAATCACTACCATTACCACGAATTTTTAAAAAAAAATGATTCCTAATTTTTTTTCATAAAATAATAATTTTATACAACAAATTATGCCCAATAAATTATTCTAAATACATACCCATACATATATAGAATCAAAATAATTAATAATTACGCATAAAGTTTGGCTCATGATACCACCATCGTTGGGTTTTAATGAAAATCGAAGTAGCAATCAAATTGCAAAACGTATGCTAAGCGAGATAAAATCGATTTTAAAATTTTTCACAAACCAATTACCCGGATCATCCTTTATGCATATTATTAATTAAACGAAGAATAAGAAATTATGAAATCATACCCTTGTAGAAACGAAGCTTCCTCGTGTACGAAGTTCACCTCCTAATTCTCTCATGATCTCCTCAATCTCCGGGTTGATTCCTTCCTTTGATCAATGTAAGCCACCCAAGTGTATGGCCTCTATAGGTGATCCACCAAGGAAGAGGAATTTTTCAAGAAGAAGGATTTGGCTCAAACCCTAGTTTTTCCTATCCTAATAAGAAAAGGGTGTACTTCCAAATCTAGGAATTACGATATTTTATATCTAATATAAGACTCCTCTTATAAAGATATTATGTAACCCTATTTTAATTAAAATAAGGTATTATTTATTTAATTAAACTCTTTTAATTAAATGGGCTTTCTAATCCTATTAGGGATAATTAGTTAAACTCCTTTAACTAATTTTCTTTCCTAATCCAATTAGGAATAAATGAGAGTACTAATATTAAATTAATTCCTAAACCTTTTAGAAATTAAAATAATAATAATTATAATAATATTAATAAGACTCCTCTTATTAATTTATATTTAATATTTCTAAATATTAAATAATAAATATTAAGCTATTTAATTTATTCTATCACCATAGATTAAATTAAATATACTTAACATATTATTACAATTATGCCATTAACTTCTTAAATAATTATTCTTCCTTTTATGGTGTGACCCTTTAGGTTCTCCATATTAAACCTATTGTGAATAAATCAATTAGAATAATTCTAATCTCATTTAAATAAATAAATTAACAAATAATTTATTTAAATAAATAATATTTATTCTACAATAGGGATAAGCCTCCCCAATGATCAACGACTTTCCGGATAATATAGATTTCAACATTAATCATAAAAGAACCTTTGAGTAAATAGTTACTGTCAATTCAATCCTTCCACCATACTATGTCCCCAATTAAATATAAGACATGGAATTATCACAAGTCTTATTTTATTTAATTATATGTATTTCGATTCCTAAATGAATAACTCCTAATGAATGCAAATTAGAAACTACTTTCTAATTTCATTCCACCTCGCCAAGGATTCTGGGTTGTCATTTATCGAATCACATAGACATTTCTCCTTTTACTAGAAGTGGTAGATTCTTTATTGATCATTCATTATCTTCATATATAACTTATTACACCCAAGCATACCCTTTGATATACTCTAAGAGTCTTAAGGAATAAGTCAAAGTGTAATTCATTATATATAAGATACTATGATGATCTCAAGTCTAAGGATCATTTGTCTTACTATCACTACTGAATTCCTATTGACAGTAAGTAAAACTCCATTAGGTATTCCTTAGCGAGTCACGCTCAATGAACTTATTCTCTAATAAGCACCTACATACTTGCTTTAGTGTCTCCACACAAATGATCATGAGACCAATCATCCTCATCCAACGAAAGCAAACAACGATGTACCAATCTATCCGGATTCACTAATCCCCTATTTAGTAATCCAATGATTGGGAACTATTTTAGTTTTAAGCTTTCTAAGAATTTAGATCTCATTAGAATGATCATCATCATTATTCTAAAAGCGTTGCTTAAAACTATGGGTTTATCACATATTATTAAAACAGCACCATGTAGATAATAAAAGCCTTTAATAAATAATTCTTTTATTAATAAATAAATAAGATTGATTACACAGTATATGCTTTATCATCATACATGATTAGCTTGTATGCATAATACTTTCAATAAGTTAAAAGGAATTAAGAGAAACCTCATTGATGCCCAACTGACTAACACCAGCCATTAGTTCAAATGAATTCAGAAGCCCATATGAGAGAAGCCCAACTTGATTAGCAACTAGGACCAAAAACAGATGCCACCTCTCCAACTTCTCCATCATTGCTGTCAATTAAATGCGCCGCCTTCGTGTACCGTGCAACCGTCAGTATAAAAAGTAACTTTCCTCCAAATTGGCAACTTTACCTGTCAATTTGAATTTCAGATGCCCTTTCGAGCTCTAGACTTCTTCTCCTCAAATTTCTTTCTCTCTCAGCAAGTCGTCAACAATGGCAACAGCCTCATCGAATACTAACAAACTTTCCCCACTTTGTGTAGCCCCCCTTACCACTGTTGTTCCCCCACATAACCCCACTGAAGCAACTTCGACCTCAAACCCACCACCAGCCACCTCTTTAACCAAGAATCCACCCCCCAACCTTCAGAATTCTTCAAGGATGGGACAAAATTTCCTCATGCCAACACTCCATCCACCGTTACTGAAATCGAGCTTCGTAACATTCGAACTCACTACCAAATACCGGATACCCACAGGGCGAGGATTGCAGCATCTCATGAAAGAATGTACCATCGACCTGACGGCTGGACCACCGTCCCGATAATGTTTCTGGAAAAGGGTGTTAGGTTCCCCCTGCACGCCTTTTTGATTACCCATCTAGGGTTTGTTGGAGTTGGATTCGCACAACTGGTGCCGAATTCATACATCCACATTCTGGCCTACATAGCATTCTGTAACGAAATTGGAGTCCCTCCCGCTATTGATTCTTTCTTCACCCTTTTTTCAATCGGGAAATCTCAAGAAAAAGGCTTCAAGATGCTGAGCAAAATAGCCCCTAAACCCAATGCCAAAATTGAGAAACGACCTCTAATGGATACTTCTTCAAGCAATCGAGGGTGGCACAAAAGGTGGTTTTTTGTTAATGGTCCTGAAATCTCTTCCCTTCCAAATTGGACTATTTCAGGTCATGTTTCTGCAGATTTTGGCGACATATCCGAAGAACGTGTAAGAGAAATGGTACGTATTATAGAGAAGATACCTTTGAAGGAATGGAGCTTCGGACTTCTAAACAAGCAAGCATGGTTGTATGCACACAAATGTAAGCTTTTGAATTACAAGGATGTATAATTTATTTTAATCTTCTTTGGAAATGTTGATTATAACTTATTGTTTCCTCTGCAGTGTCCTTAATCGAACCAACGTCCATTGATCGAAGGGAGCTAAACAAATTTCTTTCGGGTAAACCCTCATCCCCCTCCGATGAAATTCCTTCTGAAGAACTTCCGATTTCAGACACACAAGAGACCGAAATTCCTCCGAAAGAACCAATTACTACAGAAGAATCCAACCAACCACGTAGGAAGAAGAGAGCCATTCAGAAACCCCCTCAGACTATTCAAGACTCTCAATCAACTTCTACCGCGAGTCTGATTGATATGCCTATGGAGGAACGGATGCAAGCTCTTCGAACGAAGAAGAGGAAATCTAAGATAGTACCTTTATCTGCTGACGAACTCCGGGTACCTACTTCCGTGGAAATCTTGGCTTCTGAAAATGAAGGTGAGGAACAAACCGAGGCTTCAGCCCTATCTCGCAAAAGGAAACAACCTTCGGGAGATCAGCCGCAACCACCTACATAACCTACTCCTGTTCAACCTCCACCTTCTTCAGATCCACCTATTCAATCTTCTTCTTCAGATCAACCTATTCAATCTCCTCCTCGTGATGAACTTCTCGTGCTTTCTCCAACACGATCACCACCCTCGGCCTTCCAGTGTGAAGTGATGTCTTCGCCTACAGTATGGCCAGAGTTCAACGGAAACTTCCATTCCAACTCTTTGACTCATTTGTCAGGGATACCGATGAGCATCGATTCGGCAACAGTTCAATTATGGACTTGATCAAGGAAGGAATGAGCTATCACGCCAAGGTAAATACTTGTTCATCTGTTCACTCGAATTTATATATATATATCTCCTGGAGATTAACTGATTATTTCTGAACGTCTGCAGGCCAATGCTGTCTTCGGGCGTCTTCTCCCACGCTACAAAGAAATCGAAGCAGAAGAAAATGCAGCCCGACAAGAGAATATCATTCTGAAGTCGGCTTTGGTGAAGGAGAGAAGTGATCTCGGTACTGCTCTTTACAACAATGAATGCCTCCATAAAGATATGAACAAACTGAAAGAGAAAATGGAGGTCGCCGAAGCCATTCATCGAGCAGCTGAGGCTAACCATCGAGCTATCACCAGTATGAACGTAGATCTGGTTCATACAAACGTATCCCTCATTGAAAAGAATGATATACTGGTGAAGACTAACAAGAGTCTGGCGTTGCAAGTAAATGATCTTGAGGCCAAGGATTTACGAGTTGGGAAGGAGCGGGCCAAAGATCGAGAGAAATTTGAAGCGAAACTTCGGGAACTTCGTGATCTGAGGGATCTAGGTCCTCCCTTGACCGAAGATCTTCGTAAGCAAATTCAAGATGAGTATCGGCAATCAGACGAGCTGAATGAGAAGGTGGTTCGGATGTTCTCGGATGGTTATTATGAATGCCAAAGGAAAGACAAGGCAAAGCTTGTTTCAGCTAAAGCTGATCCTACCATTCTCAATTCTTTCGAGGACGAAGCAGCAGCCTGAGGATGAATCTCTCTTCTTTTAGCTTATAGGACTTTTGTAAAAGTTTCTATCTCTTTTGTAATTAGTATTATGTTAATGAAATTTTTCCTTATTACTCCTGTGCAATTACTTTTTGTCAATACTTTAATTAATATCACTCAACTTGAAAAATGTACAAGCTCTTTATGAACTTAACTTAAACTGTTAATTAACAATTAAACAAGTCATATAACGGATAAGACCAAGTTAAGTTACGAAGCAATTCTGTAATGACCCCAAAATTCATACCATTTAAATCTCAACTTCGGTCGTTAACCATACATTAAATCTCTAATTTTACATCATTATTCGATATTAAAAACACTAAATTTGCAGAATATTTAAAACGTTTATACATTTCCTTCTTTCATGCCCTGAATCGCAACCTTTACATTACATCTCTTTGATTCAATCTTATATCATGTATCGTTACAACAAAATGACTATACAAAGTCTTACATCATAACTAAATATCCATATACATTGGATAACTCAACTTACTGATTCAACAACATGTTACGTTCAAAATATGAAATACATTTCTCATAAAACATAAGTAATCTTAAGAATATAGATCTCTATAACTCACTTAGCACATATCTTTACCTTAAAATCTTGACCGCAAAAGTGGTTATTTGCAAGAATGAGCTCGACAAATACCCGAAGAAAGTCTAACAGTTTTCATGCATCACATAACACATAATAACATGCTCGATATACATCTCATTAAAGTAACATGGCATACATGCTTTTAATTCACATAGAAATATAAAGATTGAGTTCCTTACTCAATCATCATTACTTAACCAAAACAATGCGTATCATAAATTGACTTTAACATTTCATGATTTCAACATGTATAACATATCATGCAATTTAAAATACCATCAAGTCCACGTAACAAATAGGAACCGAAAGACTTGCCTTGATCGTTGTTTACCAATAACAGTTTAACAACTTACAGTTATCTGCACTTCACGTGCCCTACACAATTATATAATCATTCACATCCACTATTAGTCACATAACAACACATAGTAATTGTAATGTAAACTTTACTCCACATCTCATTATCTTTCCTATTAATTAGCACACAATGTTCAATTAGATTGTGTTAACTTTCAACTTATATCTCACTATATTTCATAATCGAAGTTCATTCAAGTGCTTAAGTCTTGCTAGGACTACTTATTGGTTTTATATTAATCCCATTTCATATCCTATAATATTCATTTCAATTGAATTGAAATACTTTTTAAGTTCATTAACACTTGGCACGGCGTTTCGACGTTTAATCGTCACACGCCCGATTTGCCTCTCTTGTGTGTGCTTACTATGCTTCTATAACTTATCTAATACATCATTTAATAATGTTAAGCATCATTATATTAACATTCATATTTTATAACTTAGGACATCATCTTTTATGGTCAGGAGCACTACACATGCATATGTGTATGCCCGACGCCCTCCGATTGCCCCCGAAAACATAACAGTCCTAAATATGACTATTTTTACTACTGTTATAGACCTAAAATTGAAACACTTTAAGAACAAAAGTTGTAGGTCTACTTGTCCTCGTTCCGGATCATCTTGAATCACCTCAATCGGAGTTCGTATGAGAACGTTATGGCCATTTTACTACAAGAGGCCAAAACTGTCCGACTCAGACTTCTGTCCCCGCGCTGCGGCGCGAGAACTAGGCTAACCAGTGGCGCCGCAGTGCAAGATTGGCGCTGGGGCATGAACTTCTGGCGCTGGGGCTCCATTTTTGGCGCTAGGCTACAAAACTTCGAACGCAAATTTCACCGAAGAATAGAAACAACTAAATTTCATACATAACATAATTTCTAACACGAATTAACATGCATAACTTCATCGTAAACTACACATAAACGTTAACAATCTTCCATATAACAATTACCAACAATTAAACAACTACATTAGAAAACATAATTCTTTGAAAACACTATTTTAAGAAAAACTCCATTGTTAACGTTGTTTAACACTGTAATATCAATAATAACCCAAACTTGATTACTTTAAAGTACGATTCTCTGAAATTCATACCCAATTAACATACATGACGTTCAATTTCATAAATAGCATACAATCACCTACTAATTTTTGTTATCATACAAAACATACGTTCATACATATATATTCACTGTAAAAACTATTTCCTTCTTGTAAACGTAATTTATCATACAATTCTTCATCTAACACTAGTTATAATCCTCATAATCACATACCATCACTATAATTAAATTGTATAACAGCAATTACAGAAATTATACCACCAACGCAGTGAATTTCAAGAACATCGAGACTAAAGAATTATAGTATAACACATATATGTTAAGATTATAAAACATACCTTTTGTTGCTTTGAAACTATTTGTTAATCACTGATAATAGCTATAAGAAGTCAGAACTTGCTTTGAAAATCACAGCCTTTTCTCTCTCAAATTTCTTTTCTTTTCTTTCTTAGGTTCAGTCTTAGACTAGGCTAGCGTAAACCAATAACTGATAAAAGTATACGTCAAAATAAAAACTGATATGGCAATAATAAGCCTACTTATTATATCGATTCTAAGATAACGTATAGATTAAATATATTATATTTATTTATTTTATTTTGTAAATAATTTAAATTTCAAAAATCCAAAAGCCATAGGGCTTTGTTTGGCAAACCAGTTAAAATTAAGGAATTTATATCCTTAAGCATTGTTTGGGTAAAACCAAATCAAAACTAATTTAATTTATTTTAATAACTAATTATAATATAGTTATTTGTCACACTTCTTTTAATTAAGTTTTCATACTTAATTAATTAATTCTAATAACAATTCATTACATAATATAATAATTTATTTAATCATTATAAACTCTCTAACTTAATTATTAAATTAAATTAGATTACTATTTCAAAATAATTACTTTCCTTAACTCATTAATTATTTATTAAACAAATAAATAATCAAATCACATCAAATCAATTAAACAAATACTTATTCAACGATAAACACATCCATTAAATATTTATATAATTCAATAAATATTTAAATTTTTAATTAAAAATTTGGATTGTTACAAATCCAAACTCAACACTTAGACAAATTTAGGTAATAAAGTAAATGAATACTTATTTGTTACCGAAGTGTGAGGTAGATCTGCTTCATAGGGAATTTGTTTACCATGAAGGGCCTAACAAACCCACAGGATGACATTTGCCTACCACGAAGGGCCTGACAAAGTCTAAAGGATGGAATTTGCCTACCACGAAGGGCTTGACAAACTCATAAGGGATGACATTTGCCTACCACGAAGGGCCTGACAAACTCATAAGGGATGACATTTGCCTACCACGAAGGTCCTGACAAACTCATAAGGGATGACATTTGCCTACCACGAAGGGCCTGACAAACTCATAAGGACCACCTTCCAATAAGGCTACCATCGAATGGTCAGCGAGTCCACCCGAACCTCCTTACACCAATGAAGTGAACAACAACAAAGACAAGACTTGTTGAGAAAAAAAGAACTTTATTGATGATGACTTAAACATTTACAGACTTCCGGCATAATGACACTGTATCTACTGAAAATATTTCTGAAGCCTGCCAGCATGCCAAGTATTTTTAATTTCTGAACCGTCCAATGCCCTCAACCGATATGTTCCCGGCTTCGGTACTTCGATGACTTCATATGGTCCTTCCCAGTTCGGCATCAGCTTTCCTAAGTTCTGAGGCGTAGATGCTTCGACTTCTCTGAGAACAATCTTCAAGCAAATCAAGATTGACCTTCAGCCCCTCTTCATTGTAGATCTCCTTGAATCAATTCAATTCAAGACTTGAGATCCAATTTCAATCGGGACTAAGGCATCGCATTACCGTATGCCGATCTAAAAGGTGAATCCTGTTGTAGTCCTTGGTGTAGTCCGATAAGCCCATAAAGCGCCGAAAGCGCCTCCTCCGCCATCTTCCTTAGCTTCATCCAGATTCTACGCCGATCCCATTCAAAGCTGCCGCTCATTGGTCACTTCGACTTGCCCATTCGACTGAGGATGAGCTACTGAAGTCTTTCTGTGCTGAACTCCAAATTCCTTCAAAAATGCTTCAAATTTTGATCCCACAAACTGACATCCGTTGTCCGATATCACCACCTTAGGAATTCCAAAACGAAACACTACCGACTCCTTCATGAATTTCAAGCATTCCTGTTCTGTTATTAACCTAAGTGGCTTCGCTTCTACCCATTTGGTCATATAGTCGATGACAACTATAACAAAACTGATTTGACCTTTAGCTTTCGCCAATGGATCCAGTATATCAACCCCCCAGACAGCAAAGGGTATAGGAGATAAGATCGAGTATAGCTCTTCTGGTGGCTGATGTGGGATCGGACTGTTGAGTTGACACTTTTTGCACTTCTTGACATACTCCGTTGCTTCTTTGAAGATGGTAGGCCAATAGTACCCCTAACGAAGTACTTTGTAGGCTAATGACTTAGCAACCATATGGTCGCCACAGATGCCTTCGTCAACTTCTCGGAGAGCATATTCAGCGTCGGACGGAGTCAAACATTTTAGCAATGGAGATGAGAAGGCCCTTCGAAGAAGATCTCCATCTATTAAAACGAAGTTAGCACTCTTATACTTGATTTTCTTGGCCAGCATCTGATCCGAAGGTAAGATGCCATCTGCCAGATACTCCAGATATGGAGTCAACCAGCAGTTGGATCGATCAATGCACAGTACCGATTCATGATGGACACTAGGATGTTGTAAAATTTCCAAGTAAACGGATCCATCAAAAATGTTAGCATCCGTAGTGGCCAACTTTAAAAGTGCATCAGCAATGGAATTGTCACTACGCTCTACTCCTAAGAATTCACACGACTGGAGCTGATCTTTCAGTTATGCCAAGTACTTGACCATTCTATGACCTCAGGCTTCGTATTCCCCTGAGAGCTGTTTGACGACCAATTAAGAATCACTAAAGATGACTATTCTCTGCACTTCAAGACTCTTAGCCAGTCGTAACCCTGCAAGTACTGCTTCATATTCTGCCTCATTGTTCGTTGCTCTGAACTAAAATCTGATGGCCTGCTGCACCTTGAATCCCTCTGGACTTGTCAAAATGATCCCTGCTCCACTGATGTCCAAAGTAGAAGACCCATCTGTGTACAACGTTCATGAGCTCTGCTTCTATTAAAGAACTGTAACTGCTATGTCAGACCCTTCAACTTCTATCCCAGCTTCATCTGCTTCAGAAAATGAACACTCTTACCACAAAATCAGCTAAGGCCTATCCTTTAATGACAGTTCGGGGATGATATTCAATAAAAAATTGAGACAACTCCATCGTCCATGCAGTTAATCTCCCCGAAACCTTAGGTTTGCCCATAATTTTCTTCAAAGGTTGATCTGTGTATACAACTAATAACCTACCTTGGAAATATTATCTAAGCTTTCGACCAGCAATCATCAAAGCAAAGGCAAATTTTTTAATGTTTGGGTACCTTGTTTCAGCATCCCGAAGGACATGGTTTACATAGTAAACCGGGTGCTGCTTACCCCCAACTTCATGCACCAAAACTGCTCCTACTACCAATGAACTAGCTGCCAAGTAAAAATACAGAGGTTCAGCAGGAGCGGGCTTCACCAACAAATGCGTCGAAGACAAATAGGACTTTATGCTCTGAAAAGCGTCTTCGCATTTCGAAGTTCACTGGAATGTCTTCGCATTCTTCGGCCCTTTCAAAGTGTCAAAAAACGGTAAACATCTTTCTGCCGACCTGGACATAATTCTCCTCAATGTTGCAATCCTTCCAGTCAGACGTTGGACATCTTTAAATGACTGAGGAGTCTTCATATTCAGAATTGCTTGAATCTTCTCTGGGTTAGCTTCAATTCCTCTCTGACTGACAAGATACCCCAGAAACTTGCCAGCCCCTAATCCGAAGGTGCACTTAGTAGGATTCAGCTTCAAGTTATGATGACGAACTATCTGAAAGCATTCTTTTAAATCGTCCAAGTGTTTCTGCACCAGCATGCTCTTGACAATCATATCATCGATGTACACCTCCATGTTCTTGCCCAATTGATATCTGAAGATGTAGTTCATCATCCTCTGGTATGTGGCCCCGGCATTGATTAGGCCAAAGGTCATTTTCTTATAGGCATATATCAAACGATGCGTAATGAACTCCGTCTTCGGTATATCCTCTTTACACATGGAAATTTGATGATACCCAGAGAATGCATCCATGAAGCTCAATAAAGCATACCCCAAAGTCGCATCGATGAGCTGGTCGATGTGGGGCAGCGGGTAGAAATCCTTAGGACAAGCTTTGTTCAGATCCATATAGTCGATGCAGACTCGCCATTTCCCATTCTACTTCTGGACCAGCACCACATTTGCCATCCACTGCGGGTAGTCGATCTCAAAGATGAAGTCCGCCGCCAGCAGCTTTGTAATCTCTTCATCGATGATCCGTTGGCGCTCAGTACAAATATCATCCCCTCTTCTGCCGAACTGGCTTCTTTGACGGGTCCACTTCCAACCGATACTCAGCAATCTCCTTGCTCACCCCTGGTATGTCTTGAGGTTCCCATGCAAAGATGTCAGTATAGCAGCGTAGGAGCTCCATGAGGTTCATCCGGAGAAGTTCTGACAGACCCGAACCTATTTTTACTGTCTTGTTTGCTTTTCCAGGAATGAGCTCGATTTCTTCTGTTTCTCCAGCTAGCATAACTAATGGATCTGAACTGCTCTTAGTGAAGGGTTCGATCTCTATCGCCATGGTCTGTTTCTGCTTCGATATCCCCACTCCCGAAGTGATCACAGCATTCCTATAACATCGTCTGGCCAGATCCAGATCTCCTTTCACCTCTCCCACTGCATGATCCGTAGGAAATTTGATTTTGAAATGAGGGATCGAGGTCACAGCTTGTAAAGCAGTAAAAGTAGGCCTCCCTAGAATGGCATTTTAAACAGAATCTACATGTACAACATAAAATTTATAAGTTATTTCTACCTGTTGGGGAGCCGTTCTGAAGATAACCGGCAGCTCAATAGTTCCAGCCACCTTGACTGGATCATTGCTGAAGTTGTGTTGGGTAACTATATGCAATAACTACTCACTATGATCTAATACCCCCAAACTTAAAATAAACAATGCCCTCATTGTAATTAAAAGTGAAAGAATACTCCCCTAAGTGGAAATGTCATCTCCGTTCGCCTCCTCATGATCCGATGGTATATCAGGCGATGGCTAAGTTTGAGATATTCTATAGTTGTAGACTGAGTGTGGGCTTCTAACTGTCCGAATGCTTGAGATTTGAAATTAAAATAAACAGCTCAACATTAATCAGCCATCGTCGCGGCGCACGTGTTGTTCCTCCTATGCAATCCTCTCACGGGCGCGAAACTTGCAGTGTGCAAAGTCTATCCCATCGAATTGCTCACATGGGCGCCAAGTCGTCAAACCTCTTCGCCGCTTACTTAGAACTCTCGGTTACCTTCAGTTTGGTTTGACTTCTGTTTGATCCTGAATACTTATAGCAATTGGATTTAACCTGAGGGGAGAAACAATAAAGCTATTAATAAGATTTACCACTATCTAACATCTACTAAATATGGCAATGTAAATTAGAATTAAACAAGGAGGGAGAAAGATTGGATGGGGTGCCTCCCATCGAGCACTCGGTTTATAGTCCGTTAGCTGGACTCTTTTCTTGACACCGCTATCCGATTCCTCTACGATAAGATAAGAACCCTCCATCCATTAGAACCGCTATGTGCTTTGGTAGGTTCCCCATTATGGGAGTCTTCGGATTGAAGTCACCTAGCATATTTCCTGTACATGATGTCTCCATTTCTATCGCATCGCCAGGTGCTTCTCCTGTTGTATCTGTGAATGGATTTTTGCATTGAGGCATGAAAGATACAACATGCTTTTCTTCTTCTATTATCTCTTCTTCAGCCCACCATGGTTTGTAAGAGGCTTCATAATTGCAAAAATTCTTGCTTTGGATGTGACTACCAAGGGGACATGGGTGTGCAATTTTCACTGAATTTTTTAACTCTAACTGAGAAGGCACTTGGGGTATTATACAAGTCAGCTCATGTTCTTCATTTTCCATACCCCCAGTTGTCTCCTCTATGTCCACTCCTTTCAGTTCATTCCGTGGCATGCACACTTCTGGCTCTCCATCAGTTTCATCGTCCATGTCATAACACCAATTGTTTGGAGGGCGATTATTCAAGGCTTTGAACATTTGATCCATCTGAGTCTGAAGATTTCGAATTGACTTTTCTTTCTCAATCATACTCTCCTCAGTTGATGCTACAAATTTGAATCACAATTCCTCCAACCTTGAATTTTCTTGTTTAGTTTCGAAATTCCTGTGTTGAGGGCCATTTATTGAAGAGTTAATGAGTTGTTCCATCTGTCGATTAAGATTTTGGGTTGATAACTCCTGACTCATTATCATTCTTCCTTTTCTGCTATAATCCTTGACATGAATTCCTTCAACTCTGAATTTTCTTCTTGTTGCATTGGAGGTGGATATGAGAAGTCTGGTGGATATGTTGGACTTGGAATGCAGTCTTGGTCTTGATAGTTACAATTCCGTTCAGAATCTGGGTGATACCCCCAACCTTAATGATAATTGGGATTAGCATGGTTGTTGGAGTAATCACCCCCAAACTGTACTTGTCCAACACTGATGTTGCACTGATAACTCGGATGCTCGCCAGCACAATATTCACATGTAACTGAAAATACATTGAGTCCCTCAGTTCTTATGTCCTTTGGTAGAGGCATGTTCGCATAAGGCCATTGATAAGCAAAGTCCCCCATGATACCTGAAAAGAGAGAAATATAAGAAGCTAATTAAAATAAAATAATAATAAAAAAATGTTTAAATTAAGACCAATTTGATTGAAATTAATGTTGGCAAAAATTATTAAAATAATTCCCCGGCAACGGCGCCAAAAACTTGTTGGGTAATTTCTAGTTACGCACAACACGCAAGTATACGTGGTCAACAAGTAATAAAGAGTAAGTGAAGTATCTTTCCCACGGAGAATTAACTAACAAAGTTTACCAAGCATTAACCCATAACCATCTTAGTCTTATTTAAACGAATGATATTATATTTTGTATTTAAACTACGAAATTAAGTAAACCTAACTATTCCTAGAGTGAGACTAGATAATAAAGACCTGAGATTACAATTTCATCTATTGACTCATTCAAATCCATACATTTCATGTTAAGCCAAACTAATTGTACCGGTTTGTTAGTCGAGAACACTAAAGTAAAGTAAAGCCATCTTTCAATGCACCATACCCATATCACATATAATCCACAATTGATAGAATACACATGAACACCCACATTACCTAAACCACTATATGTCTATGTGATTTACAAATAATTAGGGTTTAAGCCCAAATTCTCAATTGACTATGAGTGGTGCTTCGGTATATGTCTATCCTAAGCACAAATCATACATCCCATCACAACGTAGAATATACAATCATAAGCTATCAAGATCAGATCTAAACCCATACTTCGTCTTATAAGTTCATATGGGTTATCACAGTAATTGATGGCCAATCAACTAAGCAATTAAGCATGAATCTTAATAGACAAATCCATAGAAATCAGTAAGGCTAACAATGAAACATATCAGAAATAACTAATCCATAGAATCCATTGCAATCTCAGAATAGAAGTTAAGTCATAATTGAATTAATGCTATTATCCACATATTGAAGACACATCATGAGATACAAGAAGCAATCAAAGAGAGGATAAGGATAGAGAATTGTAGTGCAAATCTGTTCTCTTGAGCCAAGGTTGAATCTATAATGATTTCCAA
The DNA here is from genome assembly GCA_020205615.1 of Panax quinquefolius. Classification (NCBI taxonomy): domain Eukaryota; kingdom Viridiplantae; phylum Streptophyta; class Magnoliopsida; order Apiales; family Araliaceae; genus Panax; species Panax quinquefolius. The sequence goes on along the minus strand of CM035160.1, from coordinate 74,625,039 downwards.
TTGCTCCAAGTCTCCAATCCAATCAACTCTAGAAAATACCTACACTAATCTAGTCTATTTTATTATTGAAATTAAAGAGAGAAGAAGACAATAGCTTCAGCCCCCAAGGGGTGGAATCTCTTTATATGATGAAAATATGTCTAATATATAAGCCCTAATTGAATCCCTCTCTCCGTTACGCTTATATTGCACTGTTTAATGAAAAGTCAACTTTGGTCAACACCCGAAGTCGCGCGGCCGCGCAACAATTGGCCTAAGTTGGGCGTGGCCACGCAAAAGCTGAAAATCGTGCTTTTTGCTCTGGTGAAGTCATGTGCATGCCTTTAGTTCATGCAGCCTTGCAGCCTTGTGATTTTCTCACTTAGCGATGTGCTCTGGTAAAATGGCCATAACGTTTGATCCGGGAAGATTTACGGGGCCTGCCACCTATCAAATAGAAGATATCGACGAGCTCTACAACGTTCTTTCTTTGAGTACTGAGAAATAATGCACAGATGAAGGCTGAAATTGAGCTGGAAGGGACTGCTATGAAATGGCTAACCAAAACAGCGAAGTTTGATGTCCGTTGGTACAACGATCATAACTTTTGCATCCGAACTCCGATTAGAGCGATTCAAGATGTTCCGGAAAGCTACAAAGACGCTCTACAATGTAGTCCAAGTTCCAAGCCAAGAACATGAAGTAACATAAAAGCCCAAATGATGTCTGGATTGTCTTTTCTTTGCATTTTCTTTGCTTTCCCTTACCAATAATCGCTCACACCGCTCCCAAACGTATAACCTACAAAATGAACACATAATGCATGAAAAGTAACTAAGACACGTGAATATAAGCAACTAATTCAAGTAAAAGATACCGGATAAGTGTATAAAAAATCCACTTATCAAGCCATACAAAGGGGCCTCCTGCCCGATTTCCATCTTCTGACCATCCAGATGCATCCTCTGATAAGCGTGGGCATACAGAATATCCACAGAAGACCCATTATCGATCATCATTCACTTCATGTCCACCGAACCCACTTGTGCAGTCACCACCAACGATCCCTCATACGGTTCGATGGTTTCTGAATGGTAATCCTCATCAGTAAAGGAGATTACCATACCCGAATAAGGTCTGTCAATATTCGGGAGAGTACCCTCCACTGACACAACCGAATCCAGATAACTTCGGTGCTTCTTTCCAACAAGCTTGCCAGAAGTGCCCCCAGTGATGACATCTACCATATGCCTTGCAGGCTGTCCAGTAGCTGGCAACACTTACTAAACTGGCTGAGCTGCTTGAACAGGCTCTCTATCCCTCTGCTGGGCTTGTTGAGTCATTCTTGCAGCCACATACTGAATTTAATGAAAGAAAAATATATTTAGTGTGTTCCATCATGAAGGTTGGGGGTTCCATTGTTAAAGCCCGGTCTACTCAGAGGAAGAAAGAGTCACCGGGAAAAAAACATCATCTCAACCAGAAGGAGTGGAGTATCTGGTGAAAGAACTAAAGGAACTTTGGAAGCATCTTGCCGAAGTCTAACAATCAAAGGATACTTCGGGAAAGAAGGCATCTCTTTTTTCCGCAGAGATTCTTAAAGAGAAAGCTGACCCCACTAAGAAGTTGCCCCACATGGAAAGCTATGATAGATTGGGGGATCCTTATGATCACAGTCAGGCGTTCGACCGACTGATGGATTATTATGACTTTAGCAATACTGCTAAATGTCATACCTTTGTCACCACGCTCCGAAAGGATGCCAGGCAGTGGATAGGGACTTTGCCTTCGGACTCAGTCTCGTCATGGGCGGATTTATGCAGTAAGTTCCATTCTTGCTTTGGGAGCAACAAGAGGAGGGGAAAACCAACCGGCACATTGGCTCAGGTTCGACAATATTCAAATGAGTCTTTGGGCCAATATGTAAAGTGGTTCCGTGAAGCAGTCGGCCAAGTGACAGACCTGAACGATCTACAAGCCGTTGGATTGTTTCAGAATGGATTAGACCTGGTCAAATCAGAAAAGTTGGTGAAGAAGTTGATGTTTCACCACCTGAAGAGTCTCGCTGGAGCCTTCGATAAAGCAGAAGGCTATATCGTGGTAGAGGAGGCCATGAATAGTCTCAAACGTCCTTCTTTAGATCGGCTTAAGGAGATAGATCGGGACAGAACAGACGGGGACTAGAAGAAGAGTGAAGGAAATAAAGACCGCTATGATGGTGGGTCGAAGAAGTACAATAACAAATGGAGACAAGGGGAGGTCGTTCGTCTCTCCAGCCCAAAAAGTTAATAGGACGTACACTACACTCAATACTGATAGGGCTGTCATCCTGGATCAAATCAAAAATCAACCTATCTTCGAACCACCTCGAGATAACATTAAGCCCAGAAAAGGTAATTCTCATAAATATTGTGACTATCACTTAGCTTCGGATCACGATACAAATGACTGTGCTAGTCTGAAAGATTTTATCGAGAGAAAGGTTCAAGGTGGAGCCTTAGTTCAGTATGTGGCTGTAAGAACGACTCAACAAGCCCATCAGAGGGATAGAGAGCCTATTCAGGCAGCTCAGCCAGTTCAGCAAGCGTTGCCAGCTCCTGGACAGCCTGCAAGTCATGTGGTAGATGTCATCACCGGGGGCACTTCTGGCAAGCTTGTTAGAAAGAAGCGCCGAAGTTATCTGGATTCGGTCATGTCGGTGGTGGGTACTCTCCCGAAGATTGACAGACCTTATCCGGGTATGGTAATCTCCTTTACTGATGAGGATTACCCTTCAGAAACCATCGAACCGCATGAGGGATCGTTGGTGGTGACTGCACAAGTGGGTTCGATGGACATGAAGCGAATGATGATTGATAATGGGTCTTCTGTGGATATTATGTATGCCCACGCTTATCAGAGGATGCATCTGGATGGGCAGAAGATGGAAATCGGGCGGGAGGCTCCTTTGTACTACTTCAGCAACGATCCAGTCAAGGTGGCTGGAACTATTGAGCTGCCGGTTATCTTCGGAACGACTCCCCAATAGGTAGAAATAACTTGCAAATTTTATGTTGTGTATTTAGATTCTACTTATAATGCCATTCCGGGGAGGCCTACTTTAACTGCTTTACAAGCTGTGACCTCGATCCCTCATTTCAAAATCAAATTTCCTACGGCTCATGGAGTGGGAGAGGTGAAAGGAGATCTGGATCTGGCCAGACGATGTTATAGGAATGCTGTGATCACTTCGGGAGTGGGGGTATCGAAGCAGAAATAGACCATGGCAATAGAGATCGAGCCCTTAACTGAGAGCAGTTCAGAGCCATTAGTTATGCCAGCTGGAGAAATAGAAGAAATCGAGCTCATTCCTGGCAAAGCAAACAAGATAGTAAAAATAGGTTCGGGTCTGTCAAAACCTCTCTGGACGAACCTCATGGAGCTCCTACGCTGCTATGTTGACATCTTTGCGTGGGAACCTCAAGACATGCCAGGGGTGAGCAGGGAGATTGCTGAGCATCGGTTGGAAGTGGACCCGTTAAAGAAGCCAATTCGGCAGAAGAGGATGATATTTGCGCCTGAGCGCCAACGGATCATCGATGAAGAGATTGCAAAGCTGCTGGCTGCGAACTTCATATTTGAGATCGACTACCCGCAGTGGATGGCAAATGTGGTGCTAGTCCAGAAGTAGATTGGGAAATGGCGAGTCTGCATCGACTATACGAATTTGAACAAAGCTTATCCTAAGGATTTCTACCCGCTGCCCCACATCGACCAGCTCATCGATGCGACTTTGGGGTATGCTTTATTGAGCTTCATGGATGCATTCTCTGGGTATTATCAAATTTCCATGTGTAAAGAGGATATACCGAAGACGGCGTTCATTACGCATCGTTCGGTATATGCCTACAAGAAAATGACCTTTGGCCTAATTAATGCTGGGGCCACATACCAGAGGATGATGAACTACATCTTCAGATATCAATTGGGCAAGAACATGGAGGTGTACGTCGATGATATGATTGTCAAGAGCATGCAAGTGCAGAAACACTTGGACGATTTAGAAGAATGCTTTTAGACAGTTCATCATCACAACTTGAGGCTAAATCCAACTAAGAACACCTTCGGATTAGGGGCTGGCAAGTTTCTGGGGTATCTTGTCAGTCAGAGAGGAATTGAAGCCAACCTAGAGAAGATTCAAGCAATTCTGAATATGAAGACTCCTCAGTCATTTAAAGATGTCCAACGTCTGGCTGGAAGGATTGCAGCATTGAGGAGATTTATGTCCAGGTCGGTAGAAAGATGTTTACAATTTTTTGACACTTTGAAAAGGCCGAAGAATGCGAAGATGTTCCAGTGGACTTCGGAATGCGAAGACGCTTTTCAGAGCATAAAGTCATATTTGTCTTAGGCGCCTTTGTTGGTGAAGCCCGCTCCTGCTGAACCTTTGTATTTGTACTTGGCAGCTAGTTCGTTGGTAGTATGAGCAATTTTGGTGAGTGAAGTTAGGGGTAATCAGCACCCGATTAACTACGTAAGCCATGTCCTTTGGGATGCTGAAACAAGGTACCCAAACATTGAAAAACTTGACTTTGCTTTGATGATTGCTAGTCGAAAGCTTAGATAATATTTCCAGGGTAGGTTGTTAGTGGTATACACAGATCAGCCTTTGAAGAAAATTATGGGCAAACCTGAGGTTTCGGGGAGATAGCTGCATGGACGATGAAGTTGTCTCAATTTTTTTTATTGAATATCATTCCCGAACTGCCATCAAGGGACTGGCCTTGGCTGATTTTGTGGTAGAGTGTTTGTTTTCTGAAGCAGATGAAGCTGGGACAGAAGCTGAAGGGTATGACAAAGAAGTTACAGTTCTTCAACAGGAGCAGAGCTCGTGGACGCTGTATGCAGATGGGTCTTCTACTTTGGCCATCAATGGAGCATGGATCATTTTGATAAGTCCAGAGGGATTCAAGGTGCAGCAGGCCATCAGATTTGAGTTCAGAGCAACGAACAACGAGGCAGAATATGAAGCGGTACTTGCAGGGTTACGACTGGCTAAGAGTCTTGAAGTGCAGAGAATAGTCATCTTCAGTGATTCTGAGTTGGTCGTCAAACAGCTCTCAGGGGAATACGAAGCCCGAGGTCATAAAATGGTCAAGTACTTGGCAGTACTGAAAGACCGACTTCTAAATTTCAAGTCGTATGAATTCTTAGGAGTAGAGCGTAGTGACAATTCCATTGCTGATGCACCTTTAAAGTTGGCCACTACGGATGCTAACATTTTTGATGGATCCGTTTACTTGGAAATTTTACAACATCCTAGTGTCCATCATGAATCGGTACTGTGCATTGATCGATCCAATTACTGGTTGACTCTATATCTAGAGTATCTGGCAGATGGCGTCTTACCTTCGGATTAGATGCTGGCCAAGAAAATCAAGTATAAGAGTGCTAACTTCGTTTTGATAGATGGAGATCTTTTTCGAAGGGCCTTCTCATCTCCATTGCTAAAATGTTTGACTCCATCCGAAGAATATGCTATCCGAGAAGTTCACGAAGGCATCTGTGGCGACCATATGGCTGCTAAGTCATTAGCCTATAAAGTACTTCATCAGGGGTACTATTGGCCTACCATCTTTAAAGAAGCAACGGAGTATGTCAAGAAGTGCGAGAAGTGTCAACTCAACAGTCCGATCCCACATCAACCACCAGAAGAGCTATACTCGATCTTATCTCCTATACCCTTTGCTGTCTGGGGGGTTGATATACTGGGTCCATTGCCGAAAGCTAAAGGTCAAGTCAGTTTTATTATAGTTGCCATCGACTATATAACCAAATGGGTAGAAGCGAAGCCACTTAGGTTAATAACGGAACATGAATGCTTGAAATTCATGAAGGAGTCGGTAGTGTTTCGTTTCGGAATTCCTAAGGTGGTGATATCGGACAACGGACGTTAGTTTGTGGGATCAAAATTTGAAGCATTTTTTAAGGAGTTGGGAGTTCAGCACAGAAAGACTTTCATTAGCTCATCCTCAGTCGAACGGGCAAGTCAAAGTGACCAACAGAACGCTGCTGAATGGGATCAAGCGTAGACTAGATGAAGCTAAGGGAAGATGGCCAGAGGAGCTGCTCAGCGTGCTATGGGCTTATCGGACTAAACCAAGGACTACAACAGGGGATTCACCTTTTAGACTGGCCTATAATACTGCTGCCTTAGTCCCAGTTGAAATTGGATCTCCAAGTCTTTGGGTTAGTCAATTCAAGGAGATCTACAATGAAGAGGGGCTGAAGGTCAATCTTGATTTGCTTGAAGAAGTCAGAGAAACTGCCTTGATCAGATTGGCAGCTTATCCGCGAAGAGTGGCCAAGCATTATAATAAGGGGGTAAAGCTTCACAGATTTGAAGTGGGAGATTTTGTCCTCAGAGAAGTCGAAGCATCTACGCCTCAGAACTGGGGAAAGCTGATGCCGAACTGGGAAGGACCGTATGAAATCATCGAAGTACCGAAGCCGGGAACATATCGGTTGAGGGCATTGGACGGATCAGAAATTAAAAATACTTGGCATGTTTGGCGAAGCTTGTAAATATTTTCGATGAGATCTGATTGTCATTATCTTGGGAAGTTTATAAATGTTTAATTCATCATCAATAAAAGTTCCTTTTTTCTTAACAAGTCTTGTCTTCGTTGCTGTTCACTTCATTGGTGTAAGGAGGTTCGGTTGGACTCGCTGACCATTCGATGGTAGCCTTATTGGTAGGTGGTCCTTATGAGTTTGTCAGGCCCTTCGTGGTAGGAAAATGTCATCCCTTATGAGTTTGTCAGGCCCTTTGTGGTAGGCAAATGTTATCCCTTATGAGTTTGTCAGGCCCTTCGTGGTAGGTAAATGTCATCCCTTATGAGTTTGTCAGGCCCTTCGTGGTAGGAAAATGTCATCCTTTAGACTTTGTCAAGCCCTTCGTGGTAGGCAAATGTCATCCTGTGGGTTTGTTAGGCCCTTCGTGGTAAACAAATTCCCTATGAAGCAGATCTACCTCACACTTTGGTAACGAATAAGTATTCCTTTACTTTATTACGTAAATTTGTCTAAGTGTTGAGTTCGGATTGCTTCGTAACTTAACTTGGTCTTATCCGTTATATGACTTGCTTAATTGTTAATTAAAAGTTTAAGTTAAGTTCATAAAGAGCTTGTACATTTTTCAAGTTTAGTGATATTAATTAAAGTATTGACAAAAAGTAATTGCACAGGAGTAATAACAAAAATTTTCATTAACATAATACTAATTACAAAAGAGATAGAAACTTTTATAGAAGTCCTATAAGCTAAAAGAAGAGAGATTCATCCTCAGGCTGCTGCTTGGTCTTCGGAAGAATCGAGAATGGTAGGATCAACTTTAGATGAAACAAGCTTTGCCTTGTCTTTCCTTCAGCATTCATAATAACCATTCGAGAACATCTGAATCACCTTCTCATTCAGCTCGTCTGATTGCTGGTACTCATCTTGAATTTGCTTACGAAGATCTTCGGTCACGGGAGGACCTAGATCCCTCAGATCACGAAGTTCCCAAAGTTCCGCTTCAAATTTCTCTCGATCTTTGGCCCGCTCCTTCCCAACTCGTAAATCCTTGGTCTCAAGATCGTTTACTTGCAACGCCAGACTCTTGTTAGTCTTCACCAGTATATCATTCTTTTCAACGAGGGATACATTTGTATGAACTAGATCCGCGGTAATACTGGTGATAGCTCGATAGTTAGCCTTAGCTACTCGATGAATTGCTTCAGCGGCCTCCATTTTCTCTTTCAGTTTGTTCATGTCTTTTTGGAGGCATTCATTGTTGTAAAGAGCAGTACCGAGATCACTTCTCTCCTTCGCCAAAGCCGACTTCAAAATAATATTCTCTTGTCGGCCTGCATCTTCTTCGGCTTCGATTTCTTTGTAGCGTGGGAGAAGAAGCCCGAAGACAGCATTGGCCTGCAGACGTTCAGAAATAATCAATTAATCTCCAGGAGAGATATATATATATATATATATATATATAAATTCGAGTGAACAGATGAACAAGTATTTACCTTGGCGTGATAGCTCATTCCTTCCTTGATTAAGTCCATAATTGAACTATTGCCGAATCGATGCTAATCGGTATCCCTGACAAATGAGTCGAAGAGTTGGAAAGGGATGTTTCCGTTGAACTCTGGCCATACTGTAGGCGAAGACATCGCTCCACGCTGGAAGGCCGAGGGTGGTGATCGTGTTGGAGAAAGCACGGGAGGTTTATCACGAGGAGGAGATTGAATAGGTGGATCTGAAGAAGGAGATTGAATAGGTGGATCTGAAGAAGGTGGAGGTTGAAAAGGAGTAGGTCCTGTAGGTGGTGGCGGCTGATCTCCCGAAGGTTGTTTCCTTTTGCGAGATAGGGCTGAAGCCTCGGTTTGTTCCTCACCTTCGTTTTCAGAAGCCAAGATTTCCACGGAAGTAGGTACACAGAGTTCGTCAGCAGATAAAGGTACTATCTTAGATTTCCTCTTCTTCGTTCGAAGAGCTTGCATCCGTTCCTCCATAGGCATATCAATCAGACTTGTAACGCCCGAGAAAATCAGATTTTTATGACAATTAAATTTTTATTTGATTATGTGAATTAAATGAATTTAATTGATTTCTTTGTGAGTAAGCTATGTGAAGTTCGTTCTATGACCTAGAATGTGCTAACGTGGTTAGTATTATGGCTATGTGTTAGAAATAATTGTTTGGAATTTCCAAGACGAAAATAATTGTTTTCCGAGAAATTTCCGTAAAAATACTATTCATCCGTTTCTCTTTGGGGAATTATTTTGAGATTTTGAGAAACGCGTAATGATAGAATATCGTGATAAGATGGAATATCTGATAATATTTCATTTATGGCAAACGCAGTTTTCGCCTGCGGACTTAAAACCTAAGGGTTGAGTATATTGATTTTTAGAAGGAAATAATATGTGTGGAAGGAATGGCGTTAGGGTTAATGTGAGTGTTGTACATTAGGTGATACTATTTAGTATCTATGTATAATACGTTGAGTAAATACAAAGTACAATACGATTCTTTATGCGGGTAGTATCTTGAGATAATCGTGAATTATGCGTATATACGGCAGTATTAGTATTATAGAATTAAGTTAAGACTTAATGGCTAATTCATTTGAGTTGGATTATTAATTAATCCAATCATTTGAATGACCAAGGCCCATTGCTAATTTAGTTAAGCCCAATTCATTAAAACCGAACCGTGGGTCGAACCGGTGGATCACCGAATGGGTAAAACGTATGGGGCAACCCATGGGATGTCACATGGGGTGGTGGGCCGACCACCTTGGTGTGGAAGCCAAGCATAAGGCTTGGTCACCAAGTGTTTTACTTGGTGACCACACATGAATAGTAAGGAGGTGATGGTTCTTTGACAATTATGCCCTCCATTCTAGTTTTCTATAAATAAGAAGCTAGGTTGATTCATTTGAGAGTTTTTCAACTTGCCAACCTAGATTATTTGAGAGAGAAAAAGAGCTATACTTTCAAGCATACACTTTGGAAGCTTTAACTTCTATTTATCCAAAAGATTTCTTAAGAGTTCTTGAGGTAATACTTCTTGTTTATCATCTCCATCTCTTTTAGAATTTCTTTCATTTTAAAGAATCATGAAGGGGTTGTATATGTATTGAATGAGGATTTAAAGATGACTTACCATAGATTCAATCTCTATAAGTCATGAGATTACAAAAATAATAAGGTTTAATATAGTTTTGAACCATAAAAATATTGATAGTTGAGATCAATTGTTGATAAACAATTGAGCTCCATCAATACGTTAGTATATGCATCTTGTTTGGTTAGGATGTAGATATAAAATCCATGGAGTATTCCATGTGATTCGGCTTAGAGAACATTAGTAACAAAGTTATGGCGAATTCTACGAAAATAGACGTTAAACGTCGAAAACGTAGAAATTCTGAAATGGTAGTCGAAAGTTGCCGTGAGACTTGAAAACGTTAGTTTTCAATGTCAACACATGAGAGAGGGTGATTAAGAGTTGTAGTTCGAAAATCGTCGGATTCCGACTTAGAACGAAGAAAACGAGCATTGAACGCTCATTAAAATTTACGAATGTATATAAAATGAACTCAATAGTGAATTCTGAGCTAACGGATTTGGAAGTGTTTAATTCTTATATGAACACGTAAAGGATGTAATTATTGACTGGTAGGAATTCGAATGGATCAATTCGGATGTAAAACGAACAAATTAGGAAGTCGGGAGTTTCGTTAGAAAACCAAAACTGGTTTGGCCAACTGGTGCACTGAGACTTCGGTATGCAGGCCAAAACCAATACAAAGTGGTGGTGAAATGCCATGGCCTTGCTTCGGTAGAGTACCTGCTAACTTTATACCAGGCGCCACTAAAATACAAAGGATGCCGCGTCATGTGGCTTCTAGAAGGAAAAAAGTTGACCAAGTTAGGTTTTAAACTTCAGTTGTTTAGAGACCTACCTGAGTTGAGTTTATATACTCAATAAATGTACTAAGACTAATTCTATATTACCTATACTAAGGTATAGGGTATGAAACTTAGGAATGTAATGCATGTTAACAAGATATGTACAATGAACAAAGTTGGTACCTTATCAACGATGTTTGAGTCCGGTTAATAAAACGTCAGTTAAGTGATAAACCGGGACGAAGGGTAATAAGTCCTGTTGACTTTAATAAAGATATTAAGTTAACAAAGACATAGAAGAGAAAGAATCTTGTAGGAACAATGTGAATAGTTGTTTGATAGCTAATTATAGTGTGCTATGTGAATATATCATGTAGATTCTATAAAGGCTGTGGTCAGTCGAGTAAGTTATTTGAAGACGCTGAAAGGCAAGTTTTCTTAACGCTTGTCTAACTTCCATGTTAGCCAAGTTTTATGTGATTCGTTAAACTGAATTGCAAGACTTGTTTTAAAGAAAGGGTCGATGCCTGATTTTAACTCGGCTAGACTATTCGTAAGATATAGATTGATTATTATTCATATCATTTTATATAGAAATGTTAACGCTATCCTATGCCAAGTAATTGGTACGAACGTGAAGGTAAGGTTATTCTATGAACAAACAAAAGTATTTTTCATCGATTATTAGATGGGCATGCGAGTTTACAAAAATATTGAACGTAAATACGTTTAATGAATGAGTGTCGATCAACATAGAGTACTATAGGCTGATCACCTAGAAGTGCTCGTAAGTTATACGGATGAACGGCCTTAATGTTGTGGACTCCTTCAAGTATGAAAACTGTAATTTACTGTTCATGGTCTATCGACCGGTTCAGAATTCCTAATCTATTCTATACTTTGGGAATTGATGTTATGAACTGTTATAGTATTATTGATTCATAATACTTCATAACTATTGTTCAGTTATGTTGGAATTGTTATATAATTCATGAATGTGGTATTCCTGTTATCCTTGATTAAACTTGCTTTGAAATCATGCTGCTCACTTCTTGCGTGAATTATATAACCTGCAGCTTAAAGATGAACGTCTTTGTGAATGCCAAGAAAGATAAGGGCAAAGCTAAGATGGATGCTTAGGCATTGTGTAATAGTTTAGTAAGTTTGTATGTATTATACATTATGAACAATGAACGATGTAACCGGTTTATGAACCTGGGAAGGATTATACTTTGATTGTAATAAGAAGATAGTAATTACCTTCATTTTGTTGTATTTTAGTGGAATGATTATATGGATGTTAGTATAGTGGAGCACCATCTGTCGGGTTGGAAGATACCCGAATTTGGGGGCGTCACAGGTTGGTATCAGAGCCTTAGGTTATAAAACTTAAGGGGGGGGAAAACCTTAGGCTAATAACCTCGTAAGGAAGGTAAAGTTCGAGGAATGAAATTCAAGTCCATTGAATTAATAAGATATTGAGACAACTCAGTATCAAAAGGATTAAAAGATGGAAATTAATCTTAAAAATATTAAATGTGATTTATTCTTATACTATTGTGTATTATGTACTAATCAACGTGTTATGTGTTTGTAGATGTCAACCGATAGCTTGATGTTTAGAAACGTTGAAATGATAAGTGAGGACTCAGTTAACCAAGTTAAGGTAGTACCAATGCCAGTGGCGGAGGTACCGATAGTTGTACTAGACGACTCAGACATTGAGGAGTACATCTCTGAGGAGGAATACTCTGAGGAGACTATGGGATTAACATCATACCTTAACGAGATACTAGATGTGGAGGAGGAAATGGAGGTGACATCGATTAACACGGTGTTACCTACTCAGGAGCCAGCATCTCTGGATACAACTAGAGCATTGTATCTGGCAGTGTTGGATAGGAATGTGCATTTGCGTACTAAGGTAGAGGCACAGATTGAGGAGATAACTGCCTTATATGAGGCGAAAGAATCTGCAGAGGCAGACTTTGAGTCAGAGCATGATGAGAAAGTGCTTATAACTGATAAGGCTCGTAACTATAAGGATGAAGTCCTTGAGCTACAAAAGAAACTGGTTGAGAAAGACCAGAAAATAACTAGGATGTCGTACATTTACCTTTAAGGACTTTAAAAGTGTGGGTCCTCCCGAGTTCCGAGGAATGACGGATCCACTAAAAGCCCAGACATGGATTAGAGAGATTGAAAAGGCGTTTGTGATAACAAACATAGGTGAGGCGCAAAAGACTTCTTTTGCAACTTACATGATGAAGGGGGAAGCCAACTACTGGTGGGAAGCTCACCAGGGTGGGGCTAGGGCAGAGGCTGTTACATGGGAACAGTTTAAGAAAGTTTTCTTCGAGAACTATTTCTCTACTAGCATGTAGGGTAGGATGGAAATTAAGTTCCTAGAACTTAAGCAGGGGGATATGACAGTTCCCCAGTATGCTGCCAAGTTTAATGAATTGGCGAGATTTGCTCTACATCAGGTGGATACAGAGGAAAGAAAGGCGCGCAGATTTGAGCAGGGCTTAAAACCCTAGCTCTATAGTAGGATATCGGTTTTCCAGAGTGCTTCCTATGGGACCATTCTGGAGAAGGCGATAATAGCTGAAGGTGGTGGTGAGGCTTTGTCTCTGTACCACAAAGAACGGAAGATTAAGAGTAAGTTAGAAGGAGGTAATAAGGCTGAAGTTGCCAGCGGAAGCGACAACTTGCCAAAGAGGAAGAGTTTTAACCTTGGGAATATTGGGGTAAAGCAGGGAGATCCCAAACGGAGGACGGAAGCATATAAGACATGCGGAAAATCTCACATGGGAGTCTGTTTAAAGGAGAAAGCAGTATGCTAAAACTGTGGGTAGGAGGGGCATTTGTCACCCAACTTTCATAACCCTAAGAAGAACCAAGGGTGTTTTGTCTATGGGTCAATGGACCACATGGCAAGAAATTGCCCGAAGAAGGGTTTAGAGGGGAATAAGAGTTCTGGTAGTGGTAAATTAGCCATTACTGGACCAACACCATCGATGGGTAGACCCTCATTTCGTCGTTTAATATGATCGCTCAAGATGCGGTTGCATCAACAGATGTGGTAGCGGTATCATTCCTACGATGAGATAAATGCTTATGTGCTATTTGACTCCTACCGCTACTTGTTCTTTTATAGCATGTGAATTTGCTAAGCGATTAGGTTTAATCCTTGAGAAGTTACCTATACCTTTAGACGTTAAGGTAGCAAACGAAGAGATAATCCCCATTGAACATATTCATGAGAATTGCTGCGTGGAAATTAGAGGAAATAAGTTATCGGTAGATTTGGTACCGATAAGGCTAAAAGAATTCAACGTAATTCTTGGTATGGATTGGTTGGTGAACCATGAGGCGATTATAGATTGCCATAAGAAAAGTGTAAACCTTCGGCTTTCTAAGAAAACTAAGGTAGTGTTCTTCGGTAGTAATTCACCGAGACGCTCTCGTTGTCTGTCTATGACACAAGCTAGGAAGATGTTGAGAAAAGGGTGTGTAGGGTATCTATGCCATATGGTGGATACCCAAAGAGTGGGAATATCCTTGGATCAGATACCTGTTGTGCAAGAGTTTGCGGATGTATTTTCGGAGAAGTTATCGGGTATTCCACCAGACAGGGAGGTGGAGTTTGTAATTGATCTGTTATCGGGAACGACACTAGTTTCAAGGGCACCATATCGAATGGCGCCAGTCGAAATGAAGGAGTTAATGGTTCAATTACAAGAACTATTAGATAAGAAGTACATTCAACCAAGTGTATCTCCTTGGGGAGCACCGGTGTTGTTTGTAAAGAAGAAGGATGGGTCGTTAAGACTTTGTATCGACTATCAAGAGTTGAACAAGTTAACGATTAAGAATAGATACCCTTTGCCCAGGATCGATGATCTATTTGATTAGTTGAAAGGGGCAAAGTATTTTTCTAAAATAGACTTGCGCGCGGGGTATCATCAGTTAAAGGTAAGGAAGGAAGATGTACCTCAGACGGCGTTCAGAACTCGTTATGGTCATTACGAGTTTCTGGTAATGTCGTTTGAGTTGACTAATGCGCCAGCTGCATTTATGGATATGATGAACAGAGTGTTCAAACAATATTTGGACAAGTTTATCGTAGTGTTCATTGATGATATTCTAGTCTATTCAAAGACGTCAGAAGATCATTCGGAACATTTAAAAATAGTGTTGGAGACACTACGGAAGGAGAAGTTGTATGCGAAATTCACAAAGTGTGAATTTTGGCTTGAGAGGGTGTAGTTTCTAGGGCATGTTATTGATAAGGATGTCATTTACGTAGATCCGGCAAAGGTAGAAGCAGTTAACGAATGGGAGCAACCGAAAATGCCAACTGAGGTTCGGAGTTTTCTGGGGTTAGCTGGATACTATAGAAGATTCATTCCGGACTTTTCTAAAATAGCTACTCCGTTAACAAATCTCACATGAAAGTCGGTGAAGTATGTGTGGACTGAAAAATGTGAGAACAGTTTTTAGGAGTTGAAGAAAAGGTTAAGTGAGGCACCTGTATTGTCCTTACCAGACGATAAGGAAATTTTGTAGTGTATAGCGATGCTTTACATAAAGGACTGGGTTGCATGCTCATGTAGCATGGCAAGGTAATTGCGTATGCGTCACGTCAATTGAAGGATTATGAGAAGGTCTATCCTAGTCATGACCTGGAATTGGCAGCTGTAGTTTTTGCCCTAAAGATATGGAGGCATTATCTATATGGTGAGAAATGTGAGATATACACGGACCACGAAAGTCTGAAATATATCTTCACACAGGAGGAGTTGAACATGAGATAGAGAAGGTGGTTAGAGTTAATAAAAGATTATGATTGTGTAATTTTATATCATCCAGGGAAAGCAAATATAGTAGCCGATGCGCTAAGTAGGAAGGGTAAAGAGAAATTATCAATGTTAACGACTCAAAATGAGTTGGTAACAGCGATGGCAAAAATGGAGCTAGAAGTTAGGTTACCAGAGGAAGCGGTAGAGATGCTATTTTCTATAGAAACTCAACCTACCATAGTGGAACGGGTTAGGGGAGTACAATTGAGTAATGAGGAGTGCAAGCAAATGCAGAAGAGGATAGAAGATGAAAAAAAGACTGAGTATAACCTCGATAAAGAGGGATTACTTCGTTTTGAGGGAAGAATTTGGGTTCCTAATGATCCTGAATTAAAAGAAGAAATTATGATGGAGGCCCATAGTTCGAGGTACTTGATACATCCCGGTAGTACGAAGATGTATCAAGACCTTCGTCAGAACTTTTGGTGGCCGAATATGAAGAGGGAGACAACAGAATATGTTAGTAGGTGCTTAACTTGTCAAAAAGTTAAGGCTGAACATCAACGACCAAGTGGGTTGTTACAACCGTTAGAAATTGTAGAAAGGAAGTGGGAGCACATCACGATGGACTTTGTGGTGCGACTTCCAACAATAAGGAAAGGATACGATGCTATTTGGGTGATAGTGGATCGATTGACGAAATCGGCTCATTTTCTACCAATAGGAGTTAGGTATAACCTAGATCAGTTAGCTAAGCTGTATGTCAAGGAAATTATTTCCAGACATGGAGTGCTTGTTTCGATTGTGTCAGATCGTGACCCACGATTCACATCGAACTTTTAGAGAAGTTTACAAGAGCAAATGGGAACACAATTAAGATTGAGTACGACATATCATCCTCAGATGGATGGTCAGAGTGAGCGAACAATTCAAATGCTTGAAGATATGTTAAGATCTTGCGTTATGGATTTCAAAGGGAGTTGGGACGAATATCAACCGTTGGTGGAATTTTCATACAACAATAGTTTTCATGCTAGTATAGGCATGCTGCCTTACGAAGCGTTGTATGGGAGGAAGTGCCGAACTCCATTGTGGTGGGATGAAGTGGGTGAACGTCGGATGTTGGGACCTGAGATGGTTTAGCAGACGGTGGACATGGTAGAGATAATACGTACTCGATTAGTTGCAGCTCAAGACCGGCAAAGGAAGTATGCAGATCCTCACAGAGAGAATAGAGAATTTGATGTAGGATCTTTTATTTTTCTGAAAGTATCGCCTTGGAAAGAGAAGATACATTTTGGAAAGAAAGGGAAGTTAAGTCCAAGGTTTGTAGGACCTTTTGAGATTTTAAAAAGGATAGGGGAGGTAGCTTATGTAGTAGCCTTACCTCCAGAGATGGAACACATTCATAATGTGTTTCATGTGTCAGTGTTGCGTCCTTATAAACTGGACTATAAACACGTGATAGAATATGAATCTATTCAGATAGAGAAGGACTTGTCTTATGAGGAACTTCCAATTCAAAGTATTGATAGGAAGGAACAAGTTTTAAGAAATAAGGGAATACCTTGAAGAAGGTGTTATGGAGAAACCACAATCTCAAGAAGCAACGGCGTGGGAGCTCGAAAGTAAAATGAAGGAAGATTTTCCTCATTTGTTTATGTAATTATAAGCTAAGATTCTGGGGACAGAATCCTTATAAGGGGGAGAGAATGTAACGCCCGAGAAAATCAGATTTTTATGAAGATTAAATTTTTATTTGATTATGTGAATTAAATGAATTTAATTGATTTCTTTGTGAGTAAGCTATGTGAAGTTCATTCTATGACCTAGAATGTGCTAACGTGGTTAGTATTCTGGGTACGTGTTAGAAATAATTGTTTGGAATTTCCAAGACGAAAATAATTGTTTTCCGAAAAATTTCCGTAAAAACACTATTCATACTTTCTGTTCGGGGAATTATTTTGAAATTCCGAGAAAAGCATAATGATAGAATATCGTGATAAGATGGAATATCTGATAATATTTCATTTATGGCAAACGCAGTTTTCGCCTGTGGACTTAAAACCTAAGGGTTGAGTATATTGATTTCCGAGAAGGAAATAATATGTGTAGAAGGAATGGCGTTAGGGTTAATGTGAGTGTTGTACATTAGGTGATACTATTTAGTATCTATGTATAATACGTCTAGTAAATACAAAGTACAATACGATTATTGTATTGGTAGTATACGGAGATAATACGTGAATTGTACGTATGTGGCACGATTAGTATTATAGAATTAAGTTAAGACTTAATGGCTAATTCATTTGAGTTGGATTATTAATTAATCCAATCATTTGAATGACCAAGGCCCAATGCTAATTTAGTTAAAACCAATTCATTAAAACCGAACCGTATGTCGAACCGGTGGGTCACCGAATTGGTAAAACCCATGGGGCAACCTATGGGATGTCACATGGGGTGGTGGGCCGACCACCTTTGTGTGGAAGCCAAGCATAAGGCTTGGTCACCAAGTGTTTTACTTGGTGTCCACACATGAATAGTAAGGAGGTGATAGTTCTTTGACAATTATGGCCTCCATTCTAGTTTTCTATAAATAAGAAGCTAGGTTGATTCATTTGAGAGTTTTTCAACTTGCCAAACTAGATTATTTGAGAGAGAAAAAGAGCTATACTTGCAAGCATACACTTTGGAAGCTTTAACTTCAATTTTTCTAAAAGATTTCGTAAGAGTTCTTGAGATAATACTTCTTGTTTCTCATCTCCATCTCTTTTAGATTTTCTTTCATTTTAGAGAATCATGAAGGGGTGGTATATGTCTTGAATGAGGATTTAAAGATGACTTACCATAGATTCAATCTCTATAAGTCATGAGATTACAAAAATAATAAGGTTTAATATAGTTTTGAACCATGAAAATATTGATAGTTGAGATCGATTGTTGATAAACAATTGAGCTCCATCAATACGTTAGTATATGCATCTTGTTTGGTTAGGATGTAGATATGAAATCCATGGAGTATTCCATGTGATTTGGCTTAGAGAACATTAGTAACAAAGTTATGGCGAATTCTACGAAAATAGACGTTAAACGTCAAAAACGTAGAAATTCCGGAATGTTAGTCGAAAGTTATCGTGAGACTTGAAAATGTTAGTTTTCATTGTCAACACATGAGATAGGGTGATTAAGAGTTGTAGGTTCAAAAATCGTTGGATTCTGACTTAGAACGAAGAAAATGAGCATTGAACGCTCATTAACATTTACGAACGTATATAAAATGAACTCAATAGTGAATTCTGAGCTAACGGATTCAAAAGTGTTGAATTCTTATATGAACACGTAAAGGATGTAATTATTAACTTGTAGGAATTCAAATGGGTCAATTCGGATGTAAAACGAACAAATTAGGAAGCCGGGAGTTTTGTTAGAAAACCAAAACTGGTTTGGCTAATGGTGCATTAAACTCAGTATAGCAGTCACCAAAACCAAGACAAAGTGGTGGCGTCATGGCACTGCACTCTACCGAGTACCACGATAACTCACGCCAGTAAGCGCCACTAAAATATTAAGGATGCCGCCGCAATACTTGTAGCGATGGAAAAAGTTGACCAAGTTAGGTTTTAAACTTCAGTTGTTTAGACACCTACCTGAGTTGAGTTTATATACTCAATAAATGTACTAAGACTAATCCTATATTACCTATACTAAGGTATAGGGTATGAAACTTAGGAATGTAATGCATGTTAACAAGATATGTACAATGAACAAAGTTGGTACCTTATCAACGATGTTTGAGTCCGGTTAATAAAACATCAGTTAAGTGATAAACCGGGACAAAGGGTAATAAGTCCTGTTGACTTTAATAAAGATATTAAGTTAACAAAGACATAGAAGAGAAAGAAGCTTGTAGGAACAATGTGAATAGTTGTTTGATAGCTAATTACAGTGTGCTATGTGATTATATCATTTAGATTCTGTAAAGGCTGTGGTCAGTCGAGTATGTTATTTGAAGACACTGAAAGGCAAGTTTTCTTAACGCTTGTCTAACTTCCATGTTAACAAAGTTTTATGTGATTCGTTAAACTGAATTGCAAAACTTGTTTTAAAGAAAGGGTCGATGCCAGATTTTAACTCGGCTAGACTATTCGTAAGATATAGATTGATTATTATTCATATCATTCTATATAGAAATGTTAACGCTATCCTATGCTAAGTAATTGGTACGGACATGATGGTAAGGTTTGTCTATGAACAAATAAAAGTATTTTTCATCGATTATTCGATGGGCACGCGAGTTTACAAAAATATTGAACGTAAATACTTTTAATGAATGAGTGTTGATCAACATAGAGTACTATAGGCTGATCACCTAGAAGTGCTCGTAAGTTATACGGATGAACGACCTTAGTGTTGTGGACTCCTTCAAGTATGAAAACTGAAATTTACTGTTCATGGTCTATCGACCGGTTCAGAATTCCTAATCTATTCTATACTTTGGGAATTGATGTTATGAACTGTTAAAGTATTATTGATTCATAATACTTCATAACTATTGTTCAGTTATGTTGGAATTGTTATATAATTCATGAATGTGGTATTCCTGTTATCCTTGATTAAACTTGCTGAGCTGTCATGCTCACTTCTTGTATGAATTATATAACTGCAGTTAAAGATGAACGTACTGTGAATGCCAAGAAAGATAAGGGCAAAGCTAAGATGGATGCTTAGGCATTGTGTAATAGTTTAGTAAGTTTGTTTGTATTATACATTATGAACAATGAACGATGTAACCGGTTTATGAACCTGGGAAGGATTATACTTTGATTGTAATAAGAAGATAGTAATTACCTTCATTTTGTTGTATTTTAGTGGAATGATTGTATGGATGTTAGTATAGTGGAGCACCATCTGTCGGGTTGGAAGATACCCGAATTTGGGGGCATCACAAGACTCGCGGTAGAAGTTGATTGAGAGTCTTGAATAGTATGAGGGGGTTTTCGAATGGCTCTCTTCTTCCTATGTGGTCGGCTGGATTCTTCTGTAGTAATTGGTTCTTCCGGAGGAATTTCGGTCTCTTGTGTGTCAGAAATCAGAAGTTCTTCAGAAGGAATTTCATCGAAGGGGGATGAGGGTTTACCCGAATGAAATTTGTTTAGCTCCCTTCGATCAATGGATGTCGGTTTGATTAATGACACTGCAGAGGAAACAATGAGTTAGAATCAACATTTCCAAAGAAGATTAAAATAAATTATACATCCTTGTAATTCAAAAGCTTACATTTGTGATCATACAACCATGCTTGCTTGCTTAGGAGTCCGAAGCTCCATTCCTTCAAAGTTATCTTCTCTATGATACGTACCATTTTTCTCACACGTTCTTCGGATATGTTACCAAAATCTGCAGAAACATGACCGGAAACAGTCCAATTTGGAAGGGAAGAGATTTCAGGACCATTAACAAAAAACCACCTATTGTGCCACCCTCGCTTGCTTGAAGGAGTATCCATTAGAGGTCGTTTCTCAATTTTTGTATTGGGTTTAGGGGCTATTTTGCTCAGCATCTTGAAGCCTTTTTCTCCAGATTTCTCGATTGAGAAAAGGGTGAAGAAAGAATCAATAGCGGGAGGGACTCCAATTTTGTAACAGAATGCTATGTAAGCCAGGATGTGGATGTATGAATTTGGCACCAGTTGTGCGAATTCAACTCCAACAAACCCTAGAAGGGTAATCAAAAAGGCGTGCAGGGGGAACCTAACACCCTTTTCTAGAAACGTTATCGGGACGGCGGTCCAGCCGTCAGGTCGATGGTACATTCTTTCATGGGATACTACGATCCTCACCCTGTGGGTATCCAGTATTTTGTAGTGAGTTTGAATGTTACGAAGCTCGATTTTAGTAATGGTGGATGGAGTGTTGGCATGAGGAAATTCTGTCCCATCCTTGAAGAATTCTGAAGGTTGGGGGGGTGGATTCTTGGTTGGAGAGGTGGCTGGTGGTGGGTTTGAGGTTGAAGTTGCTTCAGTGGGGTTATGTGGGGGAACAACAGTGGTAAGGGGGGCTACAAAAAGTGGGGAAAGTTTGTTAGTATTCGATGAGGCTGTTGCCATTGTTGACGACTTGCAGAGAAGAGAAAGAAATTTGAGGAGAAGAAGTCTAGAGCTCGAAAGGGCGTCTGAAATTCAAATTAACAGGTAAAGTTATCAATTTGGAGGAAAGTTACTTTTTATACTGACGGTTGCACGGTACACGAAGGCGGCTCATTTAATTGACAACAATGATGGAGAAGTTGGAGAGGTAGTGTCTGTTTTTGGTCCTAGTTTCTAACCGAGTTGGGCTTCTCTCGTATGGGCTTCTGAATTCATTTGAACTAATGGCTGGTGTTAGTCAGTTGGGGATCGATGAGGTTTCTCTTAATTCCTTTTAACTTATTACAATTCATTTCATCATGGACCTATTTTATTTACAGTCTTCCATTAAACATCCTGTTTAATAAAAGACTGGGGGGCAATGTTGGGCCATAATACTTTTCGTATGGGGCCAGACTAAATGGGCTCCTCCCTTGGACCGTGATATATTTTACCTTTTGGACCGAATAGGTTGGGCCAAATTATTTGATTATTCTATTGGGGAATTCCGGTTGGATCAGGTCATATGGGTCATCTTAATTGTATTGGGCTTAGTCATTGGGTCGGTCCATTATATAAATTATAACTTATCCCAACTTTGACCGGTAATCATGACAAAGGATAACAGTTGACTATTATCTGTCACCGCTTGCATGGCATTAATGAGGATGGGACTCAGTCGACCGGTGGTGACAAATAGTGGCAGAATGTAGTGGGTGAGCTGAACACTTTCGACTGAGGTGACTGTAGTGGGGGGGGGTTGTGTCAGGTAGTGGTAGGTGACACAAAAAACCAGATCGAATATATATGGGACAACGATCACACAATCTAAAGGTAACAACATTCAACCAAACTATTATCTCTCAATACACTAGATATATTTTCCTCCATTGTTAACCTTGTTATCGCTGATACTGACTCTCACGCCGGAGCTATTCCCCGACGGTTAAGCCGTTAAGCTTTTGGTGTTGACTTGTTGAACTGTGCAGGATATCGGACGCGTCTTACGTGATTGGGACGTGAGGAAAGATCTTGGCGTTAACACTAAAAAATTATTCTTTCCTTCATTTCATTATTTTAATCCAAACGTATCTTAATTTTGATCTCTATCCTTCAATCAACCTTTCTCAATCTTTGTAGGAAAAAGCGCACATACATATTATTTGTGAGTAATGCTATGTGTCGACGCCGTGATTTTGCTCTTATATTATTTTGAGATTTACTGATCAAATGTTAAGGGTGATTTTGGAAAAAAATGACATAAATGTCAAAAGGGTTTTAAAGTTTGATTTTAATAGGGCCAATTAGACTAAGTTGCCAGTTGATAAAGATTTAAATGGATAAATCATCTCATCCAGAATTTTAGGTTTTAATAATCTAGATGACCCATCGTGTAACTCCATAAAATTGGTCTGCAACCGATATTCATAGAGTTTGGGGCTTGCTTAAACAGGGGGAAGGTGTTAGACACCCCCCGACTTTCGTGAAACACGATTACCGCTTTCCTAATATTTTCTTTAAAAGATTACATGAAATTCCTTGAGAAATATAAAGCATGTGTGTTTGTGTTCTATGCTTATATGAATTCTGTCATTGGGGAATATCTAGGATATCGTCTCCTAGAGTCAAGTTGAATTAAATTGTGAAACATATGTGTAGACACTCAAAATTTCTACACAATTGTTACTAACATTGCAGGAGGGCAGATTCGTCTTTTAGAGATAACCCTGGAAGAAAGCTCATATTCAGTCCGGATACAACCGAAAGTTCAGTCTCAACCCCAGAACACACACCGAGAGTATCAGTTCCAACCTCGGAGATAACCCCGAGGCATGCAGTTCAAATACCAAAAATTCCACCGGAGAAGGCCGATTCATCTCGGAGATAATCCCGAGATGTGCAGTTGCAGTTTCGGAGATAACCACGAAAATTCTTGTTTCAAATGCATGCAGTCAACTTCAACCTAGGCACTCACATTGAGGCACTCAGTACAAAACCCGTAGATAACACCGGGAAGACATGCACACCTCAGAGATGACACTGAGGACCTTCAACACTTGCAGCAATCCAATCTCAGAGATAACCTGAGCAACGTCTACTTTATCAACCTAAACTGGAGATAACCCCGGTGAGGGGCAAAGTCGTCATCTTACCACCTCGACCCCATATTACGCAATCTCAGCATCCCATACATACATTTCTACACAATAATGTCCTACAAGAACCAAGGAGGTCCAATCTCGAGTGACTATTACGCAGGGCAACGGATAGAATTTGAAGCCTGAAGACCGGAGGGCATGGTCCCATCTTCCTGACTTTGTACAACCTCTAATCTATGTCATTGCGTAACTCTCGACAACGGCGGTCCAAAATAGGTCTTACATACCTCAGTCGGATGCCCGGATTGCAATTCTGAAAGTTCGAGCGGACATCATAGTGCATACATGCACGTACTTCAAGACAGTGGGACCCATAGAGCCTGGGGAACCCTGGGCAGCCGCAGGTACACCTGCGGCTTCCCCTCTATAAATAGAGGGTTTGGGGTGGCCATTTGTATAAGAAAAAAGGCGAGGAAGCCTTGTCAAATTTGCTCAGTACACACCCTAAACTGAGTGCTTTCTCATTTTAAACACTTGTGAGCTAACATATAACTACTATATGTATCGGCGGGAGCCGAGTGTTCATCCACTTAAAGTTACAGAAGTCTTCTTTGTCAGTCCACTGTAAACCTTCTTACACACTTTAAAGCCTTTCTCTTCATCTTTGCACACACCACTCTTCACGTTGAGAGTCGTGTTGCGTATGTATGCCTGGACTTCGGTCCATGGTTTCATTTCAGTTTTTATATATATATATATATATATATATATACACACACACTATATATATATATATATTTTTATATATGGACTAACATTATCGAGTTATGCCTCGATTGAGCCTAGACTTATGTCTGGAGCATTTATTTGCTTTCATATATATATATATATATATATATATATATATATATATATATATATATGAACTGTGTGTCAAAAATTGTTCGATGTGCCTAAATTTTACATCTAGTGCGTTTACTGCTTTAATATATATATCAACTGTTGTCGAACTTTGTTTGATGACCCTGGATTTTACATCCGGTGCGTTTACTGCTTATATATATATATATATATATATATATTTACTTTTTGTCCCGCCTGGAGTTTACTTCGTGGCGATTGATTGCTTTTACAGCTTTATTTACATTTCTGATCCCCCATGGAGGTGCTTCGTGGTGGCTGATCATGTTTGTATATATATATATATATATATATATATATATTTATAGCTTTTATATATATAACTGGTTACTGCTTTCATATCAATTGCGGTATCATGTGAGCCTAGGAATCATGTGATCATAGATTTAGTCTACTGGATCTAGATTCAGTTCCCGTGATGGACATTTTCAGCTATAAGCAGCTTGTAAATTTATTCACGGTATTTGGATTTCCTCAGATGGTTTTCATGCCCATGAGGAGTTCGGCATTGCTTTGTACATTATTTTCTCGAAGATGCTTCACATCTTGAAGATTAAAAGCAATTAACCCGAACACTGAATAAAAAAATGGAAGTGTAAAAGGTCTTAATAACTATTGAGCATAAGGGTTTGAAACCTTTTTTTACAAAACATCACTGCTATATCTTGTTCAAAATTGAATTTTTATACAAATTCAAACCATGTGTATATAGGTGCGAACGAGGCCTCGCACTACTTCCATATAATTGCACATTGACCCCCCCCCACACACACACATTCATATAAAAGTTTCTTGAAAAGTGGCGGTCATCGTGGTAACACGGATGTCGGGGGGTGTCTAACACCTTCCCTCCGCATAATCAAGCCCCCAGACCCTAATGAATCTCAATTTCATATACCCGTTTAGCAGTGTCACATCACTGGGTCAATGTGCAAACCTTTTCTCAGTTGTGTTGGTACAACCATTTAAAAAACCAACTGGCGACTCTTATAGTCCAATCGTCGACATATACATATCGGACCTTTTCACAACTTGTTTTTTTCAAACAAATCTCACCTAACATGAGAACACCAAAGAACAAGAACAGAAAATGGACAAATAAAAATCTCGACGTCGACAGGTGGCGACTCTGCTGAGGACTCCAGTAAGAGGGCTTAAGCCGCAATTACAATCTTTTCAAAACTGTTATATGCTTGTATGTGGTTATTGCATTTACATTTATGATGAATGAGTACGGTTGCATATATTTACTGCGCTTAATGCTTTACACTATATCTGCTTATGATATTAGTGCTTCACACATGTCATCATTTTCATAAACGGTGAGACACGTTGTATGTGAATGTATGTTGTGTTGTTCCTCCACCAGGAGTGTGACAACCCAGAATTTTGGATTATCCAGAATTTAGGTTTAAAGAATTAGTTATTAATAAAAGGAATTTTTATTAATACTATTCCGTGCTATGTGTTTATTAATCGTTCTATAACCTAGGATGATTATAAATCAGGAGGATTCTGGCTACGAGCTAGATTGAACGAGTAAGATTTTTCAAGACGAAAATGAAAGTTTTCCGGGAACAAAATATTTTTTCGGGGAAAAAGACGAAATAAGAACTATTCATCTATTTCTGCTCGGAGATTTATTTTGAAATTCCGAGAAGTTAATGATTACGTATAATTCTAAGACGTAATGGAATATTCAATAATATTTCAGTTATGGTAAAAACGAAGTTTGAGCAATGCGGACTCAAAACCTAAGGGTTAGGAAAAGTGAGTTCCGAGAATGTAATGATTACGTATAATAATTAGGGTTATTATGCGTAAGAAATACGAGTATAATACTAGTTATTATACGAGTATAGTACGAAGATTAGTACGACGTATAATACGAATATCGTACGAATTAAATACAAAGAGAATATGAGAATACGAGAAAGGAATGCGTAGAATACGATTAGTCTTAATTGACTTTGAGTTCATGGACTTTGTAGAACCCAATTGGACTTGGATTATGTCAAGCCCAACACTTTGTGAACTCAAGCCCAAGATAGGCCCAAGAAGAATTAGGGTTAAGGCCCAAACCAAGAAAAGAAATCGCGGATCGAACCAGTGGGTAAACGGATGGGTAAGAACTAATGGGGCAACCCATGGGATGACCCATGGGCATGTGGGCCGGCCACTTGGCCACCAAGTAAGGGTGGAGGCCAAGTTTACTTGGTGGCTAAGTGTTGGAGGAGGTGGGAATAATAAGGAGGTGGGGGCGAAATGACCAATTTGCCCTAAGCTTTGGTTTTTTATAAATAGGAAGCTATATTTTATTTTTTAGGATTTTGAAAATCCTATAACTTGAGAGAGAGAGAGATCAGATGAAGAGGGAGAAGGAAGAGTTTGAGCATGAATGCTCGGATCAAAAGTGATCGTGAAATAGAAAAGCTTGCAAATCGCCGGCTTTGTATAACGGAAGATGATTAAAGAAGAATGGTATTTCGAACCCTAGTTTCTTCTAATATTTTCTTTAAGTTTCTATGCTTAAAACATAGCTTAATGAGAATAGGGAGAAGATGATGTTAGAAATGATTTCATATGGTTGAAATCATGAGAAAACTAAGAAATAAGAATTAGAAATTTAGTTTATAAATTTCTTAAGGAAGTATAATATTCGTAAGGATTTTGAGCTATCTGAATGAATCTTGTGAATGAGTGGGTGAAATAAGTAAGGAATGGTGTTCTATAACATCAAATTCCAAGAAAAAGTGGAATCGTAATCCAAAATATCGATTAAAATGAAGAACGAACGAAGAACGCGAAGAACACGAAGAATGTTATTGATGGACAAATTTAAAACCATCGTAGGATAATTGTTGTTGATGGACAAGTTTAAAACCATCGCGTATAAGTTAGTTGCTTATTGCTTGGTTTGGAATGGTAGAAACGTTCATGAAGAACAGATTAAAACTTAGCTATAACGAAGTTATGGCGAAATTTTCGTAAAAGACGAACGAGAATTAAAAAGTTAGAAAATAAACCCGAACGTGTAGGATTTCATAAGGAAGTAAGAGAACATAGAAAATGTGAGTCGTACACTCAAGAACGAACGCGTTTTGAGTTCGGATGATCGAATTACGGACGAACGAACGAAGAGCGTTAAAAACGTAAAATGAACAAAGGGTGAAGATCAAGCCAATCGAATGGAACGTAACGGATTTAGAATGCATTTCTGCTCAATGGGTATTAAAGTACATAAGATAAGGAAGAGAATGGATTTGGAACGACCTCGTTCTGAGTTATAACGAAGAAGTTATGAGATCGTAAAGTACGCATCTCAAACTTAATGCAAGACTTAGAAATTTTTCTAGGGTTTAAGCTCGCATCACTTGCAGTGGTGAGCTTTAAGAAGTGGCACTACTGATCACGAGCTCGGGCCTCTGTGCATCGTTAATTGGCTCCATGACGTGATAGATAACAAAGAGTTTGGCGTCGCAGCGCCAGACCAAGGGAAGAGGGAAATGTAGGTTCTAACAGTAAGCGCGAGAGAGAGGGAAGGGTACAAATACAAGCAATACGTAGTAGGGCAATGCCCAGAAATGAGATTTTTATTTCTCAGATACTAGGGGATGTGCAAGAAAGAAGTATGAAAATATAGTTCACCTAAAATAACTCTTAAGCAAACAAGTTAAACCTTTAGTAAAGGTTGAACGGAAAGATTAAACGAGACTAAAAGAATGCAAACGCGGGTTACGTAACCGATATCCGGGGACCGTAGTCGTGATGAACGAACGTGAGGGATTACTATGATTGTGATTCCTTAGACGTTGAGTGATGAAGGTAACGAGTAACATTTCGATGTTATGTTGGCTGTGCCTGGAATTGATTGTTTGGTTGAAACTGAGCTTGCTGATTCCCTTGATTATTCGACCAACTAAAATTTGGATGATTTTTGTTGTTGGGATGGTATGTGTTCTGAAATTGGCCTTGGTCTTTCCTGTAGTTTCTCACATATTGCACTGATTCTGAGCTGATAGCACATTGGTCCGTCGAGTGTGACCCCGCATAAATCTCACATATGTAGGCAACCGTCTTTACCTTTCCTTCAGCCAAAGTATCTATCTTCTTTGCCATAGCTGCCATCTGTACTGATAGCTGAGTAATGGCATCAACTTCCAACACACCCGCAACTTTGGTTTGTGGCATTCAGGATGTAGGATTCTGAAAATCATTTGATTCCATTGTCTCGATAAGATCATAGGCTTCTTCATAGTTCTTTGCCCATAATGCACCTCCAGCAGCTGCATCTACAATCGGTCTCGACTGCCATCCCAATCCATTATAGAACGTGTTAATTACCATCCAATCTTGCATACCGTGATGTGGGCACTTTCTCAACATTTCTATGTATCTCTCCCATGATTCATGTAACGACTCGCCCTGTTGTTGCTCAAATTGAGAGATAGCTATCCTCATCTTTGCAGTCTTAGCCATTGGGAAGAACTTAGCTAAGAATTTCTGTGCTAAATCTTCCCATGTAGTTATAGATCCTGCTGGCAACGAATGAAGCCAACTTTTTGCTTTATCCCTCACTGAAAATGGGAACAACCTTAGTCGAATAGCATCCTCCGTCACACCATTGTATCTGAATGTATCACAAATTTCAATGAAACTCAATAGATGTTCATTCGGATCATCCGTAGCAGCACCCCAAACTGAACTGTGTTCTGCACTATTTGAATAGTGCCAGTCTTGATCTCGAAAGTATTGGCTGCTATCGCTGGTCTGACTATGCTGGACTGTAGTCTGTTGATATTGGGCATGGAATACTCTTTCAGAGCCCGATGCTCCTCTCTTTGATCTTCTCCTCAGGCCTCTACCGCCATGTTAGTATCGTGTTTTCCAATCGTTCTTGTAAATTTCTCGTACACCGCTTTTTCCAACCTCTCCGCTTATATTATCCCTAATGTATTAACTCGGGGTTGGTTGACCGTGTGCGCATAAAAATTTATTCAACTTCCTTAAACAAAAACAAAAACTGAAATGAGATAAGACTAGAATTGTCTAAGTCATACAATATAGCTTAAAACTAATGATAATAATACTAAATTAAATGCCTTTCCGTAGAATCTGGCGCTTAAAAACTTGTTGCCTCTTTTTTACGACTAACAAAAGAGCTCTAACTCATGCAAGCATACATACGCCTACAAATGTCTGAGAGCAAGTAAAGTATCGATCCCACAGAGAAAGTTGTTTAACTTAAATTACTATTCATTAATTAAATCACTATATTTATATGCTCACACTAAAGATTAAACTTGGTTGATTCTTGAATTGCAAATAACAACTAAAATAATATAGACGATATACTAAATGATATTGGAACTAATGGGATTCTAACTTCATTTACTATTTCATTCAATCGCCACTATCATGCCTGACTTGTTCATATATTATAGGAAAGTAGCCAAGAGCACTAAAAGAGTATTAGCCATTTTTTAATGCACTAAGACCTAATTACACAACATCCACAGATGATAGACTCTATGTAATCATCAACATAACCAACATCACTATATGTCTATGTGAAATTGCAACTATATTGATTTTAAGTTCAAGCTCTTATCTTAACTTATACGGTGAAACAATATATGTCTATCTGGTTCACGAAATACACAAGCCATATAACACAGCCCTATATACGTATACTATCATAATTACAGTCCATATTTGCATCTTCATTGTCAATTCCATACAAATACTGAAACGAATGGTGATCAAGCATTCATGTAAATAAAACAATCATGACAGACTTCCCATACAATATGCAAAACAACCAAACATTTAAGCATCCAATTAAACTACATAATAAAATCCGTTAGAATCCCATAATGGAGTTTAGTTCATGACTGAACCAAAAGCCATTATGGGATCAAAGTTAAACATGATCAATAAGCAACAATTGAAAGATGAAAGATGAAACTATCAAACCAAATTGCTGAATACACATCCATATTCAACCCTCATAAGATTCCAGCAAAAACTAACGTTAATAATCCGCTCTCGTAGAGAAATCCCAAGAAGGAGTAGAAAAGTAGCGTTATCGCCTCCTTCTACGTTGTAATCCTCCCTAGAGAGTAAAAACCCTAATTCCCATGTAATGTTACGTAAAAACTAATAAAATGTCGAATGATACCCCTGACACCAGTCAGGAATCATTTTTAATCAATTACAACCTTTAAAATTCAAAAATAAAATAAAACACATCACAAGATCAGATATTGCATACACCGATAGCCGCTTCTTCCAAAGATGATAGTCTCGCTACCGAGACTTGACGTAGGTTCATATGTTCGGCTGCTCTCGCGCGCGGGCACGCGCTCCATAGGCTTTACTATCTCGCGGTCACGTGACTTGCAGTAGCATCCAAGATCTAGTTGGGTGATCGCGTGGGCGCGCGTCTTCAAGTCTATTTTGTCGTGCGACTTGAACTATGCAGGTCCTGGTTTCTGTTTTCCTACTGCTACTGCTTGCTCCGTTATGCTCTATTTCCTTACACCAATGCACCTTCATGCCATGCATATCCCATCCTTTTACCTCGTTTCAAGCATCTATTTGCCTAATGCTCCAAATCACCACCAAAACAGGCCGATTCCTGCACTTATTCACCTAAAGAAGTTTTAAGAACGTGCAATGCAAATTAACATGAAATACAGCTAAACTAGACTAAAATGTACTTGAGATGGGCATAAGTCGCATGAATTAGTACTCCATAAGTAGGTAAAAATCCTACTTATCAAATACCCCCAAACTTGAACCGATGTATGCTGAGTCCTATAGAAGTTATAAGAAGAAGATAAGAATGTAAATCATCAAAGGTGATGAACGTTGTGAGTAAAACATTTTCGTATGTCATGAAGCCATGAAACAGAAAAGAAAGTTAGTCGTGTAAACTTATATTATAAGACTGTGAACCCCAAGAAGTAAAGTTAAGTAACCAATGCGTAAGTCAAGTATATGACTAATTGGTGTACGTGTTATTTCCTTATGTTTTATATAGGGATTTGGAATGAGCTGTTCAGCGTAAGCTGTAGCTGTGCATAAGGCATGTTTCCTAACTTCATTCATACTATATAAATGCTAGTTTCTTACACTTCTCAGATGTTGAACTTGAGAATTTCTATCTATGTGCATATGTGATAAGTATGTACAAGGTGGTAGAATGTATGAGGCCTTGTGCCACAATGTGAACACTTCGGTGTTTTTATGAGATGAACTGTTCTATGATTGAACTGTTCAATATAAGTATGTTTGGTTTATACATGAACCGTTATTGTTAAGTCTGGGCTAATGATTCTAGCCACACAAGATGTGTGTGAAAAAGGTATAAGGATGAAAGTATTTGTGACGCCCCCAAATCCGGGTATCTTCCAACCCGACAGATGGTGCTACACGGTGCTATAGTTTACATAAACATTCATTTGAAATGCATCAAAAGAATGGATATGTCTTATAAATATGAAAAGAATATTTACATTCCCCAGGTTCTTTACAACCAATACATTTTTCTTTGTCATAATGTCAAATATTATTCTTACAAAACCTATACTATTACATATGTAATCTATGGGTTCGCCTTCGCCTTCCCTTTATCCTTGCCAGATCAATCGGTCCGTTCGGTCT
This sequence comes from Panax quinquefolius, assembly GCA_020205615.1. NCBI lineage: Eukaryota > Viridiplantae > Streptophyta > Magnoliopsida > Apiales > Araliaceae > Panax > Panax quinquefolius. The sequence continues at coordinate 74,592,998 of CM035160.1, read as the reverse complement.
TAGCTGCATTCATATGGTTCAAGCAAGAATGAGCCTAACTAGCTCAGCAAGTACAACAATTCTGGGAAAATAGCATGCTTGAAACATAGGAATAATATATCTTCAATAACTGAACAATTGGTATGAAGTACTATCGATAATTTAAAATAGCACTTCTTTTCATTCAAAATGTTTTACAACAACAATATTCGGTAAAACATCAATTCTGGTTCAAGACCGTAAACATATCATAAGTACTTTGAAAAGGACGTCCCGGCACTAAGTCCGTAAGTCCGACATAGCTTACGAGCACGTCTAGGTTATCAGCCTATAGTACTCTATGTTGATCAACACTACATTCATGAAACGTGTATACGTTTAAGTTGGGGCAACCTCACGTGCCTATCGTTTGACGACAAAACATTTTAGCATACTCAGTCTACTTTTGAAAACAACAACAATATTAGTTTGGTAAATCCTCAACACTTGACAGAATAACATAGCATACGTCTAGCCGAAAGAATTGGCTTTGACTTCCTCAAACATTAACTCATGCGAAGAATACATGAATCATAAAGACTTGTCCAGATCGAACTGAAACAAGGGTTAGAGTACTTGCCTTTAGCGTCTGCTTATAAATATAACCCGTGCATTGTAGGTCTTTAAGGTCTCTACATTAGATAATAACATCACATAGTACATTAGGTCATGAATAATATATATGGTTCCTAAAGAATTTTACCCTTCTTCTCAATCTAATTACGCATTAGATTTGTTATTATTGGTTTCGGCTTTCCATTACGTCATTCTTAAGGTCATAAGTAATCTACTTAATCTTAACCCTAAGTGTTCATACTTAAGGTTTAGTATGTCTTAACAATGTTTCAATAAGATATTTAGTTAAGCGTTCATTAATTACTATCCATGCTTATCTTGTAAACATTCTTTATTGTATAGGACTTGAGGTCAGAAACTGCTGGCTACCGATTATTACACTAGGTCTCATACTGCCACTACCTACTCTTATTGCTCAAAAACCCTGGACTCGATTCTTTCTGGCATGTGAGTCTCTTTGTTTATATATGTCACTATTGCAAGTTGAGTTTCTGTGAGGCTCCCCTTAGCTATGCAATACCGCTAAATGACTTAGAGTCGCGTCATGGCCATGACTCTGTGCTGCGTAAATGTTTGATGATTTTTCAAAAGATGAGATTCCCAGACTCGTAACTTCTTCGTTATAAGTCCGAATTGGCTCGTTCAAGAGCATACGGATCACAAATTACGTACTCTATGCGTTCACACAAGAATTTTATCACTTTTACTTCGTTTGCTAAAATTTCACCCATTAGTCCATTTTAACGAAAACGATAAACGTTCATGAACGTTCAACGCTCGTTTCTTCGTTCTAAGTCGAAATCCGGCCATTTTTGAGTCCGAAACTCTATAATGCCAAATATGACTTGTCTCCATCGAAAACAACGTTTACGATTTCAAATACAAAATACGACTTCCATTCCCAGAATTTCACGAATTCGATGATTATCTTCCAATCGTGTGAATTCAAAAAAACCTCAATTATTAATCATTCTAAATGGATTTTAATCAACATATAAACATTTCAAGTTACCTATTACACTCACTTATCATCAAAGTAGGTTTTGACTTATTCTCATAAGTCAATGACTTATTTAATTTATGAACTCCAATTCTCATGCTTATGACTTATTATGAACTTAAGTCCATAAATCAATGTTCTCATACTATTTTCAACATACTAACATCATATGACAAACATATGGCAAGTTCTTCAAAAGTTCTTCAACTTATTTAGGTTCAAGTTGCTTATTCAACTTATTCGGCTTAAGTTCATCCATCAATGACTTATTACATGTTATCATCAAACCATCCCACTTCTCTATCAATCCTATCATAAAAGAGATAAAGATAATAGATATGAGTCTTACCCTTGAAGACTATTACTTCACTTCACTTTGGAAAATCTAGCAAAAGTTGAAATGGCTTATAAGTGCTTATGCGGCTTATTCTCTCTACCAAGTAAGTTGTTTATCTTGAGAGGAGTTGGATGAAATTTGAACAACCAACAAATGAAATGAAGCTTGGTATTTATAGGCAACTCAAAGTGAGGGCACTATGGACATTTAGGCCATCCCACCTCCTAAGTTAACCTCCTCAACTTCCACCTCCTTACTATTCATAACCTAGCAACCAAGTAAACTTGCTAGCCACAACACTTGCTCATCACATAAATTGTTTGCCCATCAAGTCTACCCACTTACACTTGGATTGCTCCATGGATCATGTCCAATTCATTGGGCTCGCTAATTAATCTAGCTAATTTCTTATTGGGCTTATGCTACAATAATTTGGACTCATGACTTATCAAACATTTGGGATTGAGTATTACTTTCTATTGGACTTTTATTATTAAGCTAATAATCTCACAAGTCCATTACATTTAATTAAACAACTTAACAAATATACACCACGTATAATTCACGTAGGCTAGCTCGTATAATAATTCGTAATATACGTTATTTCATTCTCCATACACAATAGTATAATACGTCGTATTATACTCACATTCATTACCTTGTATAATGCATACGCATCATACGATTACAACTTTCTTTCCTTAACGCTTAATAAACCTAACGTTCCCAAATTAAGTCCGAATGCGAAATACTGCATTTTCCATAATTTGATTATTATTACATAATCCATCTCGCCTTGATATTATAACGTTACGTATTTCTCAGAAGTTCAAAAATAACTCCCGAGCGTTAAACGATGAGTAGTGTTTTTTGTAAACTTCCTCGGAAAACTTTTATTTTTGTCTTGGAAATTCAAACACTTTAATTCATTCACGTGGTTCAAATACTACGATGTTCTGACGTTTTTAGGTTATAGAACGACATACATCTAATTAACACATATAATGACAAATAAGATTATTTATTCATTATTTAATTCTTTAAAATATTTTACAAAGGATCCGAATTTCTCGGTCGTTACAGTATTTCAAAGTGAAAGTGACTGAATGTTTTAAGATGATAGGAATCGAGACTATTCCTATTATTCAAGCTGCTTCATAACCTTTGTTTGGTTATCGAAGTTCTGAAATACGTTCGAGCCTACTTCAAACTCCCTATTCTCTCGATGTAAGTCTGCGTATTTCTTTTGTCTATCTTGAGTTGCTACGAGACGCATTCGAATCAACTTCACCACTTACGCTGTTTGCTGCACCAATTTTGGTCCTAGCATTCGGCGTTCTCCCACTTCATCCCAATACAATGGTGTTCTACATTTTCTTCCATACAACGCTTTGTACGGTGGCATACCTATTCTTGCATGATAACTGTTGTTATACGCAAATTCTACTAATGGTAGATGATCATCCCAAGTACCCTTGAAATCCATGATGCAAGATCTCAACATATCTTCTAACGTCTGAATTGTCCTCTCACTCTGTCCATTGGTTTGTGGATGATATGTTGTGACGCCCCCAAAATTAGGTATACATCACCCATATTGGGTAGTCAGATACATGGTACAGAATTTAAATACAACTTACTAATATAACTGTCGTGTACAATACGACATAAACTGTGAGTTTGAATACAAATATTGTCTACTAGATATTATACAAACTCAAAAGGAGTCCTCATTACAATTATTATCACACTATTTCACAGAATAGTGAGGACTACTAATGCTATCCTCTGGACCATTACTCCGCTTCCCCGACTCGTCTCAAATATGTTCTCATTTCAAGAGAACAAAGGAAAGAAAGGGTGAGCTCAAATAGCCCAAAGAAGAAATATTATGACTAAGATAATGCGTAATAAATTATCAATAGCCTTCAATGTTGTTAAACCGATAAAATATAATAAACATCATGTTTAATCTAATGAACAAGCAATCCATTAAAAGAGTCAAGTAGAAAATAAAATCTACTATCTTTTATGATTTAAAAGGTTTTTCATCACTGTTATAGCTGAGACTCAGCTTTAATAAATAATCCACATCATCGAATCACCCCTGCACTACGGCCAAGGATATTTTTTAGTATCACGACCACAATTATTCATGCACTACGGGCCAAGAATAGTTGTGTATTCATTAATGGTCATGATCATGCCAACAACTGTCCATCAATGCACTACGGCCACTGAGGATTTTTATCACATCATTTGTAACATTACGGCCATGATTACACCGAATAGTCTCTCGGTCATAATCATACCAAGTCCATCTATGCACTACAAATGCCACGATGACTTTCAACATAATATAAACATGAGGATGATGACAATGATATAAGAATTCAATAAAACAAGTTCAAGAATTATTTTATCCAGAAATTATTAACGTCCAAATTATCAACATGATAATCGCTTTTGTAGAGTAAAATTCAAGAATGATCGGAAGAATATTTCCATGAAAAGATACTTGGATGAAAAGAAAATATCAAGGATATTCCACTAATTTCATGGAGTATAGAAGTCAAAGTTTTAACCAACCGGGTATAATAAAGAATGGAATAACAAAAAAATCACCATGCATGCGATAGATCAAGACAGTGCGAGTTATTCCAACAGAATAATAAATAACGGAACCAGTCCCACAAAATGCATGCATGTGATGTTCCAAAAGAATAATAATAAAGATTTTAACCAGTCCTTGTAAAACACACGAGCGTGATGTTCCAACAGAATAATAATAAAGATTTTAAACTGTCCTGTGTAAGACACACTGACGCATGTAATGTTCCAAATGTAATAATAAAGAAGAAACCAGTCCTTGTAAAACACATGCATGTGATGTTCCAATAGAATAATAATAAAGAAGATTTTTAACCAGTGTCCTGTAAAACACACGCATGTGGATGTTCCAATGTAATAATAGAAGAATGTCACCAAGTATAGGGTAGATCACAGATATAAAGTTATTCCAATGTAATAATAAGCAATGGAATAACAACAGCCTCTCTTCATGAATAAGAAAGAATAACACCCTTACTTTTGGTAGGAGATTGAATACTGCAGAGTAGTGTAGTAACAAAATACTCTTCTTCTTTCTCTCTTATTCTCTCTATACTTTCTCTCTCTAAAGCTTGAATGAATTCGTGAAAATAATGAAGCACTAGGCCTCTATTTATAGAAGATTTCTAGCTTAAGACCTACCATGTGAAAAGGCAAGTGGCTTGACGACCGGTGATGTGAAAAGAAAAGTGGTTCGACGCTTTGTATGTGTGAACGACAAGTGGTTCGACGCTTGTAATGTGAAATGACAAGTGGTTTGACGCTCAGAATGTGAAACGACAAGTGGTTTGACGTCGGTAAAGGTAATTACTATCGACGAAGGTAATTACTATTCACAAGGGTAATTACTATCGACGTAAGGTAATTACTATTGACGAAGGTAAATACTATTGACGAAGGTAAATACTATTGACGAAGGTAATTACTATTCACAAAGGTAATTACTATTGACGAAGAGACTCTTAGATGATGACATATGGCCCCCCCATAAAATAATCAAACTTACCACAAACGTCTCATAACAAGACTCTTTATATATATTAAGGATTGAATAAATATTACCACAAATCATTTTATTTTTAATCAACACATTTTAATCTTTCAACAATTATTAATCATTTATAACTTGTCGTCTCAATTAATAATATAACATATTATACGATGATAATCTTTGTGACAATAATTGAATCAATAATATAAGAGATATGATGCAAAGAATTATCGTAGCAATAATTGAGCATAACCGAGTGACTTCTCACGTAAGCATCAATAATCAATACCGCGTGCTTTACTATGAAACCACGCCAGTATTCTCGTACTTTTACCACCGGTAGTTCAACAGGTTTTAATGGTAACACCTCCGTCGTTATTTTTATAAAATATTTTTGTCGTTTCTCAATCCGGCAATAATTATTTACGCTAGGGTCCACCAATGATTGAGCCGTTGTATGCGAATATTCCCTAACAAAAGAATATTCTCCGACCAAACGAATATTTTATAACAACTTGCATACTTTGCAAAATTTATAAATATTACCCACAACTATAACATTATATCAAATTTATTCCATAATATTCAAAAATAATATTTATAGAAAATTCATCTTTATTTATAATAGCTGGGGTCTTACATATGTCGTACACAAATTCAACTGCGTCCCCAACTGCTCTTGAAGACTTCTCCAAAAGTTTGATGTAAATCGTGGGTCACGATCTGACACAATCGAAACTGGTGTTCCATGTCTGGAAATAATTTCCTTAACATAAATTTTCGCTAATTGATCTAAGTTATACTTGACCCGAATTGGCAAAAAGTGAGCCGACTTTGTCAACCGGTCCACTATTACCCAAATCGCATCATACCCTTTCTGAGTAGTCTGAAGTCCCACCACAAAGTCCATCGTGATATACTCCCATTTACACTCCATAATCTCCAATGACTGTAACAAGACACTTGGTCATTGATGTTTGGCTTTAACTCTTTGACAAGTCAAGCACTTACTCAAATACTCGACTATTTCTCTCTTCATATTCGGCCACTAAAAACTATGTCGAAGGTCTTGATACATCTTAGTGCTACTAGGATGAATCGAGTACCTTGAACTGTGAGCCTCTTGTAATACTTGTTCCTTTAATTCTTTCTCATTCGGAATCCAAATTCTTCCTTCAAATCTTAATAATCCCTCATTATCAAGACTAAACCTAATATCTTTTTTAGTGGTTAACCACTCCTTCATCTGGTCACACTCAACAGTTTTGAGTTGCACCTCCTTGACTCTCTCTATGATGGTAGATTGTATCTCCATCGCAAAACGTCTCTGCTCTGCCTCACTTGGAAACTTCACCTCCAACTCCATTTTAGCCATCTCTGTTATTAACTTAGTTTGAGCCGTTAACATAGACAACTTCTCCCGACCCTTTCTACTCAAGGCGCTTACCACACACATTGGCTTTTTCCAGTGATATACAGATTTCACAAACGTAATCCTTTATCAACTCCAGCCATCTTCTCTGTCTCATATTCAACTCCTTCTGTGTGAAGATATATTTTAGACTCTTGTGGTCCGTGTATATCTCATACTTTTCCCCATAAAGATAATGTTGCCATATCTTTAAGGCAAACACCACTGCGGCTAGTTCCAGATCATGAGTAGGCTAAACTTTCTCATAATCCTTCAACTGCCTAGATGTATACGCAATGACCTGGCTATGCTGCATGAGCACGCAACCCAGTCCTTTATGCGAAGCATCGCTATAAACTACGAAATTTCCCGTGTCATCGGGTAATGACAAAACAGGTGCTCCACTCAACCTCTTCTTCAGTTCTTGAAAACTGTCTTCGTATTTCGCAGTCCATACGTACTTCACCGTCTTCCTCGTCAAGTTAGTCAACGGAGTAGCTATCTTTGAAAAATCTTGAATAAATCTCCGATAGTAACTCCGCTAACCCTAGGAAACTCCGCACCTTGGTTGGCATTTTCTTGTTGTTCCCAATTCATCACGGCCCACCTTCACCGGATCTATCGAAATCCCCTCACGGTCAATGACACGACCTAAAACTCTGCACCTCTCTCTAACCGTAATTCACACTTAGTGAACTTCGAATATAACTTTTCCTTTCTTAGTGTCTCCAACACTATTCTCAGGTGTTCAACATGATCTTCTGGCGTCTTAGAATAGACTAGAATATCATCGATAAACACCATGACGAACTTGTCCAAATATTGTTTGAACACTCTGTTCATCATGTCCATAAATGCATCAGGTGCATTAGTTAACCCAAATGACATCACCAGAAACTCGTAATGACCATAATGAGTTCTGAGTGCTGTCTTTGGCACGTCTTCATTCCTAACCTTCAGCTGATGATACCCCGTCCTTAAATCTATTTTGGAAAAATATTTTGCCCCCTTCAACTGATCAAAAAGATCAACGATCCTGGGCAATGGATACCTATTCTTTATCGTTAACTTGTTCAACTCTCGATAGTCGATACAAAGCCTTAACGATCCATCCTTCTTTTTGACAAATAGTACCGGTGCTCCCCACGGTGAAACACTCGGTTGAATGTACTTCCTGGCTAACAATTCTTGTAACTGCAACATCAACTCCTTCATCTCCACTGGCGCCATACGATATGGTGCCCTGGAAACTGGTTCCGCTCCTGGAACAATGTCTATTACGAACTCGGTCTCCCTATCCGTGGAAGACCCGGTAACTCACTTGGAAATACATCCATGAACTCACTCACTATAGGTATTTGTTCCATGGTCGCTCCCACCTCTCCGGTATCAACTACATGACACAAATAGCCTACACACCCCTTCCTTAATAATTTCCTAGTTTGTGTCATGGTAAGACAACACGAACGTCCCGACGATTTATTCCCGTAAAATATTACATGAGATTGAATTGATGTTTTAATATTTACGCATTTCTTTTGACAATCTATAATTGCCCCATGATTTATCAACCAATCCATTCTGAGAATTACGTCGAATTCTCCTAACTTTATCGGTATTAGATCTACCGATAATTTACAACCTCGTATTTCTACGCAACAACTCTTATGAATATCTTCAACAGGAATTATCTCTTCATTTGCTACCTTAATATTTAAAGGTATAAGCAATTTTTCGGGAAGTAATCCTAATCGTCTAGCAAAATCACATGCGATAAACGAACAAGTAGTACCCGAGGCAAACAACACGTATGTATTTAAGTAGTTGATCGGAATAATACCTGCGACTACATCCCCCGAGGCCATCATGTCTTGGACAGTCATATTAAAGGTACGGGCCATCGGCCTACCTGACTGCGCTGGACCCCCAATAGTTACCTTACCACTATTGGTGCCCCTATTCCCGTCTGCCCCCTTCTTTGGACAGTTCTTTGCCATGTGGTCAGTTGACCCACATACAAAGCATCCATGGTTCTTCTTCGAACTTGGACAGTTTGGCGCAATATGCCCCTCCCGTCCACGATTATAACATACTGACCTTACCTTTGAGATGTACTCTAAATGAGTCTTCCCACGTGCTCTTGGTGCCTCCATCCTCCTCTTCGGGTCTCCTTGCATCACTCTGGTATTCCCAGAGCTAATTATATTCCTCTTATAACCTTCGCCACTCCCGCTGGCACCCTCATTCTTTACTCCCCCGTCTATCTTCCCCTTGATTTTCTTATCCTTGTGGTATTGGCTCAAAGCCTCGCTACCACCTTCGGCAATTATTGCCTTCTCTAAAACGATTTCAAAGGAAGTACTTTGGAACACAGAGATACGGTTATAGAGCCAGGGTTTCAAGCCCTGCTCGAACTGTCGAGCCTTCCTCACCTCAGTATCCACTTGGTGTGGAGCGAACCTTGCCAGTTCATTAAACTTGGCGGTGTACTAGGGAACCGTCTTGTCCCCTTGTTTCAAATCTAGAAACCGCATCTCCATCCTTCCTTGCATGCTCGTGGGAAAGTAGTTCTCATAAAATATTTCCTTGAACCTCACCCACATTATAGCATCTATTCCTGCCCTAGCCTGATTAGCCTCCCAGTAAAAGTTGGCCTCTCCCTTCATCATGTAGGTTGCAAAGGCAACCTTCTGAGCCTCGTCGACATTTGCGATCACAAATGCCTTCTCGATTTCCTTTACCCACGTTTGGGTTGGGCTTCGATAGGGTCCGTAGTTCCTTTGAACTCCGGCGGACCCACACTCTTAAAGTCCTTAAACGTAGTAGCTCGTACTACGCCCAGATTTACGGGGATATTAGCCCCAGTTCTATTAAATGTTGCGTTCAATAAATTTACGAACTCCTGCATGGGGTTAACCGGACCTCCCTCCGGTTGGTTTGTGTTGGCACCCTAATTACGTGGTACTCTTCTTGGCGGCATTTTGCTATTACAATAAACACATATTTCGTTATTATTCATTTCCTGTCAGTTAGTTAATATTCAATGTTAAACAATAACTTAAACATTCATTACTCAACATTTTTTGAAAAAGACTTATATTGATTCCTTGTAGTATAATACTACATCTGTTACATAACACAACCCAAGCTGAATACATTACTTTCCTGCAATTTCTTTCCAAAAATTGGGATTTACAAAAGACTACACTTGATTATACAAAAGAGGGTTTTACGTCGCTACTAGATACAAAAATATGTACATATCTAACTACTCTAGCCACTACTAGATTACATTTGCCTTAAGGCATTCTCAAAATCTGCCTTGGCAAGACCGGCGATAATATCACGGTGATGATAAGATGTCATTCATTTCGCTTTGACGGGATAACCGGCTACATGCAGCTGTAAATCCTCATGAGAACTCCTATTGATATAGGACATTCTCCCTATCTTCTGTTTCTTGGTCTTTAGCTCCCCCCTGAGCTTAAAGACCTCTTGTTTCAACTCATGGACCTTGTCCTTAGCCAACACCCTTTCATCATGCTCCTGCTCCCACATGGACTCCACGTCCGTCTTATCCTCTATAACAGCCTGGAGCTCCACCTTCAGCTCCTTAACCTCCTGACAGTAGTGGATATTTCTATCCAGTACTGACAAGAACAGTGACATCATTGACTCCCCTGGAGTCATCTCTGCTTCTATTTCTACGGTATTGAAGGACACTACCTCCACTTCTTCTTCCAACATACCGTCAAACACGGACATGAGGTCTAGGCTCTCCGAGTCTCCAGACTCAACCACCACTATCTCGGGATCTACTGCAATGGGGCTCGGTATAATCTCTACCTGATTAACCGATCCTTCACTGACTACCCGCACATCTCTATTTTCTCCTGACATCTACAACAACACAAAAGTTTGATTAGTACACGTTAGCAGAATAATAAAAAAACACATAACATAAATAATGCATTTTTATATGGTTATCTTCCATCTTTTATTCTTTGACTTTTCTTAAGGTTATGACTTAAGGTTTTATTTCTCCCCTTAAGTTTTATAACCTAATGCTTTGATAGCAACCTGTGACGCCCCCAAATCCGGGTATCTTCCAACCCGACAGATGGTGCTACACGGTGCTACAGTTCACATAAACATTCAATTGAAATCCCTCAAAAGAACGGATATGTCTTATATATATAAAAAGAACATTTACATTCCTCAGGTTCTTTACAACCAATACATTTGTCTTTGTCATAATATCAAATATTATTCTTACAAAACCTATACTATTACATATGTAATCTATGGGTTCGCCTTCGCCTTCCCTTTATCCTTGCCGGATCCATCGGTCCGTTCGGTCTTAGCTGCATTCATATGGTTCAAACAAGAATGAGCCTAACTAGCTTAGCAAGTACAACAATTCTGGGAAAATAGCATGCTTGAAACATAGGAAAAGTATATCTTCAATAACTGAACAATAGCTATGAAGTACTATCGATAATTCAAAATAGCACTTCTTTTTATTCAAAATGTTTTACAACAACAATATTCGGTAAAACATCAATTCCGGTTCAAGACCGTAAGCATATCATAAGTATTTTTAAAAGGATGTCCCGACACTAAGTCCGTAAGTCCGACATAGCTTACGAGCACGTCTAGGTGATCAGCCTATAATACTCTATGTTGATCAACACTACATTCATTAAACGTGTATACGTTTAAGTTATGGCAACCTCACGTGCCTGTCGTTTGACAACAAAACATTTTAGCATACTCAGTCTACTTTTGAAAACCACAACAATATTAGTTTGGTAAATCCTTATCAACACTTGATAGAATAACATAGCATACATCTAGCCAAAAGAATTGGCTTTGACTTCCTCAAACATTAACTCATGCGAAGAATACATGAATCACAAAGACTTGTCCAGATCGAACTGGAACAAGGGTTAGAGTACTTGCCTTTAGCGTCTGCTTATAAATATAACCTGTGCACTGTAGGTCTTTAAGGTCTCTACATTAGATAATAACATCACATAGTACATTAGGTCGTGAATAATATATATGGTTCCTAAAGAATTTTACCCTTCTTCTCAATCTAATTACGTATTAGATTTGTTATTATTGGTTCCGGCTTTCCATTACATCATTCTTACGTTCATAAGTAATCGACTTAATCTTAACCCTAAGTGTTCATACTTAAGGTTTAGTATGTCTTAACAATGTTTCAATAAGATATTTAGTTAAGAGTTCATTAATTATTATCCATGCTCATCCCGTAAACATTCTTTATTGTCTAGGTCTTGAGGCTGGCATTGCGGCGCCGGCTATTACACTAGGCTCCGAGTCTCTTTGTTATGTGTCGCGTTGCGGTCGAGTTTACAGGGGCTGAGGCTCCCTTTGGCACTGCGGCGCGGCTAAATGACTTGGAGTCGTGCCGCGGTGTGGACTCTGTGCCACATAAATGTTTGACAGATTTTTCAAAAGATGAGATTCCCGGACTCGTAACTTCTTCGTTATAAGTCCGAATTGGCTCGTTCAAGAGCCTATGAATCACAAATTACGTACTTTGTGCGTTCACGCAAGAATTTTATCTATTTTACTTCTCTTGCTAAAATTTCACCTATTAGTCCATTTTAACGAAAACGATAAACATTCATGAACGTTCAACGCTCGTTTCTTCGTTCTAAGTCGGAATCCGGCCATTTTCGAGTCCGCAACTCTATAATGCCAAATATGACTTTTCTCCATCGAAAACCAACGTTTACGACTTCAAACACAAAATACGACTTCCATTCCCAGAATTTCACGAATTCGACGATATTCGTCCAATCGTGTGAATTCCGGCTAATCCTCATTACTAATAATTCTTAATGGATTTTAATCAACATATAAACATTTCAAGTTACCTATTACACTCATCATCAAAGTAGGTTTTGACTTATTCTCATAAGTCAATGACTTATTTAATTTATGAACTCCAATTCTCATGCTTATGACTTATTATGAACTTAAGTCCATAAATCAATGTTCTCATACTATTTTCAACATACTAACATCACATGACAAACATATGGCAAGTTCTTCACAAGTTCATCAACTTATTTAGGTTCAAGTTGCTTATTCAACTTATTCGGCTTAAGTTCATTCATTAATGACTTATTACATGTTATCATCAAACCATCCCACTTCTCTATCAATCCTATCATAGAAGAGATAAAGATAATAGATATGAGTCTTACCCTTGAAGACTATTACTTCACTTCATTTTGGAAAATCTAGCAAAAGTTGAAATGGCTTATAAGTGCTTATGCGGCTTATTCTCTCTACCAAGTAAGTTGTTTATCTTGAGAGGAGTTGGATGAAATTTAAACAACCAACAAATGAAATGAAGCTTGGTATTTATAGGCAATTCAAAGTGAGGGCACTATGAAAATTTAGGCCATCCCACCACCTTAGTTAACCTCCTAAACTTCCACCGATCCTTACTATTCATAACCTAGCAACCAAGTAAACTTGCTAGCCACAACACTTGCTCATCACATAAATTGTTTGCCCATCAAGTCTACCCACTTACACTTGGATTGCTCCATGGATCATGTCCAATTCATTGGGCTTGCTAATTAATCTAGCTAATTTCTTATTGGGCTTATGCTATAATAATTTGGACTCATGACTTATCAAACACTTGGACTTGAGTATTACTTTCTATTGGACTTCTATTATTAAGCTAATAATCTTACAAGTCCATTACATTTAATTAAACAACTTAACAAATATACACCACGTATAATTCTCGTAGGCTAGCTCGTATACTAATTCGTAATATACGTTATTTCATTCTCCATACACAATAGTATAATACGTCGTATTATACTCACGTTCATTACCTCGTATAATGCATACGCATCATACGATTACAACTTTCTTTCCTTAACGCTTAATAAACCTAATGTTCCCAAATTAAGTCCGCATGCAAAATACTGCATTTTCCATACTTAGATTATTATTACATAATCCATCTCGCCTTGATATTATAACATTACGTATTTCTCAGAAGTTCAAAAATAACTCCCGAGCGTTAAACGATGAGTAGTGTTTTTCGTAAACTTTCTCGGAAAACTTTTATTTCTGTCTTGGAAATTCAAACACTTTAATTCATTCACGTGGTTCAAATACTACGATGTTCTTGCGTTTTTAGGTTATAGAACGACATACATCTTATTAACACATATAATGACAAATAAGATTATTTTATTCATTATTTAATTCTTTAAAATATTTTACAAAGGATCCGAATTTCTCGGTCGTTACAGTATTTCAAAGTAAAAGTGACTGAATGTTTTAAGATGATAGGAATCGAGACTATTCCTATTATTCAAGCTGCTTCATAACCTTTGTTTGGTTATTGAAGTTCTGAAAAATGTTTAAACTCTTGAAGTTGTTTGTTCAATCATTATGACTTTCATTGGCAATTTGAATGCTCACACTTGCTTTAAATGAAAAACATTTTCAGTGTACGATGTTAGAAAGAACTTAAGGATCCCATAAAGATCAAGCTGATCGGTATCAAGACGAAGTGCCATTCAGTATATGAATGTGCGTGAAGAGGAATTGAAGACTTGTAATATAGAATGATAGAATTAAACTATAGACTAGTTTAATGAACAGTTATGTATCCTTGGTGGCGGATGAAAGTCACTCGTGTAAGATGAAAAGAATAATGTAATTATCATTATTTGTAATGAAAGAGGTTATAAGGTTTCGAGAACCTAGGATTTGAGAATGTATGTCATTATATTTAGCTATATAATGAGGTATGTTTGGAAGGAAATGGAATCGTGACGCACGGAGTTCGGGTCTGAATTTAAACCAGATTTTGGGACGTTACAGAGTGGTATCAAAGCTATAGGTTATAACTCTTAGGTATGTGTACCTAAGACTATAATCGTAGAGAAGAGGATAAGAAAATCGTTGAGTTAAACGATTAAGGAAGAAGATCACCACGTGATCATAGTAAATCGTAGTAACAAATGAGCTGTTAAATGATGAATGATTTATAGCTAATGCTATGAATGAATGGTACTACGAAGTAGTACGTAAAGAAGAACTCAGATTGAGTTATAAAGGATATCATACGAATTAACGAAAATTCGTATTAAGTAAAGAAAAATTTAGAAGTTGTAAGATTTCAATTGAGGATTCATGTGATGGCTAAGTTGTATGAACCTTTGTTATGGGCAGAGGTTTGTTCTTTGGTGTAACAACTGCTCAGTTTATTACAGTGATAATCATTGGAATTAGTCGCGCTATTAAGATGTATATGACGAGAAGGTGGATCTTTTCTCATGTATATACTTGATAGGTAGAGAATGATAAGGTAGGTGCGAGTTCTTGAAACTCATACTTATGGTAAGTTCGTGACTCATAATAATATGCTATGTTTTCGAACGTCTTAGTGAATAGACGCCTAAGGTCTGTCTGGATGTTGTTAAACTCATATTATTGCGGAAAGTTCTTGGACTCATAATGTGTGGTAAGTTGATGGACTGTACTAAGGTATAGGAATGTTTAGATTGAAAATGAAGTATTTTCAGTAGACTTAGCATTGAAGGTGCTAGAGAAGATTAAGTATTGTCGCAGTAAGACAATGAAGGAAGATGGAGAATATGATATTCCAAATCATCTAGCTATGCTAGATTTCAAAGTTTATTGAAATCGTGCATATGTGTACATTTCAAAAAGGAAAGAATTGGTTCAACTTTTGGAAACAATGGATTTTAAAAGAGCTATGCTTTGTATGTCTATGCCAATTGCTTCGGCTAGACAGAAATTGATTTAAAATATCAAAATGAATTTTATATCATCTGTGCATTTGATGCAACGATGGTAAAAAGATGGAGTTGTTAATGCAATTGAACCTGGTGGGATGTGATCTTAGGATCAACAAATCACTATGGTATGATGTATAATGACGAAGTCATAAACTGATGAAGTCCTCAATGTACCGTGAAAAGTGCAGTATCATGACGTCATGAAATGTTTTGATGTATTGTGAAAAGAATTTAAAGAAGTAGTCGATGTCAATTGAGTTGACTAGACAAATGTTTCAAGTGATATCCAAAATTTTTGGTATTAAGTCTAAGGTGAACATACCCCGAAATGGGGATATACGATGGGTTGATCACCTACGTATGGAAAGAGGTAGTTTACCTTCTTTGTGATTGTAAACTTACCATGGAAAGAAAGGTTTACGGCGAAAGGCTGTTTAACCTAGTAAGAGTTCATGGTCAATTTGACCCCTCAGCAAAAGTATGAAATATTTTAAAGGATATTTTATATTCCTCGCTATTCCTTCTACTTCATGATTCTTGATAGGTTATGGAGGTTAGGAATGATGGGTAGATAAGAACTTCTTTGAAGAGAAGTTGAGAAGAAGGCTAAGCTAAAATTTCGAGGACGAAATTCTGTGAAAAAGGGAGAATGTGAGAACCCGGGTAAGGGTTTGGTTTTAAGAAATTCCGAGGATGGAATTTTTATAAGGAGGGAAGAATGTGACAACCCAGAATTTTGGATTATCCAGAATTTAGGTTTAAAGAATTAGTTATTAATAAAAGGAATTTTTATTAATACTATTCTGTGCTATGTGTTTATTAATCGTTCTATAACCTAGGATGATTATAAGTCGGGAGGATTCTTGCTACGAGCTAGATTGAACGAATAAGAATTTTCAAGACAAAAATGAAAGTTTTTCGGGAACAAAATATTTTTTCGGGGAAAAAGACGAAATAGGCACTATTCATCCATTTCTGCTTGGAGATTTATTTTGAAATTCCGAGAAGTTAATGATTACGTATAATTTTGAGATGTAATGGACTATTCAATAATATTTCAGTTATGGGAAAAATGAAGTTTTCGCCTGCGGACTCAAAACCTAAGGGTTAGGAAAAATGAGTTCCGAGAATGTAATGATTACGTATAATAATTAGGGTTATTATGCGTAAGAACTACGAGTATAATACTAGTTATTATACGAGTATAGTACGAAGATTAGTACGATGTATAATACGAATATCGTACGAATTAAATACAAAGAGAATACGAGAATACGAGAAAGGAATATGTAGAATACGATTATTCTTAATGGACTTTGAGTTCATGGACTTTGTAGAACCCAATTGGACTTGAATTATGTCAAGCCCAACGCTTTGTGAAATCAAGCCCAAGATAGGCCCAAGAAAAATAGGGTTAAGGCCCAAACCAAGAAAAGAAACCACGGATCGAACCGGTGGGTAAATGGATGGGTAAGAACCAATGGGGCAACCCATGGGATGACCCATGGGCATGTGGGCCGGCAACTTAGCCACCAAGTACGGGTGGAGGCTAAGTTTACTTGGTGGCTAAGTGTTGGAGGAGGTGGGAATAGTAAGGAGGTGGGGGCGAAATGACCAATTTGCCCTAAGTTTTTGTTTTCTATAAATAGGAAGCTAGATTTTATTTTTTAGGATTTTGAAAATCCTATAACTTGAGAGAGAGAGAGAGAGAGAGAGAGAGCTTGGATGAAGAGGGAGAAAGAAGAGTTTGAGCATGAATGCTCAGATCAAAAGTGATCATGAAATAGAAAAGCTTGCAAATCGCCGTCTTTGTATAACGGAAGAGGATTAAAGAAGAACGGTAATTTGAACCCTAGTTTCTTCTAATATTTTCTTTAAGTTTCTATGCTTAAAACATAGCTTAATGAGAATAGGGAGAAGATGATGTTAGAAATGATTTCATATGGTTGAAATCATAAGAAAACTAAGAAATAAGAATTAGAAATTTATTTTATAAATTTCTTAAAGAAGTATAAGATTCGTAAGGATTTTGAGCGATCGAAATGAATCTTATGAATGAGTACGTGAAATAAGTAAGGAATGGTGTTATATAATATCAAATTCCAAGAAAAAGTGGAATCGTAATCCAAAATATCGATTAAAATGAAGAACGAACGAAGAACGCGAAGAACACGAAGAATGTTGTTGATGGACAAATTTAAAACAAACGTAGGATAATTGTTGTTGATGGAAAAGTTTAAAACCATCGCGTATAAGTTAGTTTCTTATTGCTTGGTTAGGAACAGTAGAAACGTTCATGAAAAATGGATTAAAACTTAGTTATAACGAAGTTATGGCGAAATTTTCGTAAAAGACGAACGAGAATTAGAAAGTTAGAAAATGAACCCCAACATGTAGGGTTTCATAAGGAAGTAAGAGAACATAGAAAACGTGAGTCATAGACTCAAGAACGAACGAGTTCTGAGTTCGGATGATCAAATTACGGACGAACAAACGAAGAGCATTAAAAACGTAAAATGAAAAAAGGGTGAAGATCAAGCCAATCGAATGGCACGTAACGGATTTAGAATGAATTTATGCTCAATGGGTATTAAAGTACATAAGATAAGGAAGAGAATGGCTTTGGAATGACCTTGTTTCAAGTTATAACGGAGAAGTTATGATATCGTAAAATACGCGTCTCAAACTTAATGCAAGACTTAGAAATTTTTCTAGGGTTTAAGCTCGGCGCCGCAACGCCGACTGAGCTTTGAGAAGAGGCGCCGCAGCGCGAGTTCGGGCCTCAGGTACTGTTAATTGGCACCGCATCGCAATAGATAACAAAGAGTTTGGCGTCGCAGAGCTAGACCAAGGGAAGAGGGAAATATAGGTTGCGTCGCAGTGAGAGAGAAAGATGAAGGGGCACGGCGCCGCAGCGCCGGTGCAAGAAAGAAGTATGAACATATAGTTCACCTAAAATAACTCTTAAGCAAACAAGTTAAACCTTTAGTAAAGGTTGAACAAAAAGATTAAACAAGACTAAAAGAATGCAAACGCGGGTTACGTAACCGATATCCGGGGACCGTAGTCGCGATGAACGAACATGAGGGATTACTATGATTGTGATTCCTTAGATGTTGAGTGACGAAGGTAACGAGTAACATTTTGATATTATGTTGTGGTAATGAGAGATAAGTGTAAAGCGTATAGAAGCTGTGAATGCAACGTTGTTGCGATGAATGATCGGTCTTAGCATACAACGAACGGTATGGCTTCGACATTAAGAATGAATAATGAACATGGGGTTCATGGGATGGATAACGATGAAAGTAATTGAAACCTTGAGTAAAGGTTAAGTGGGAGATTAAGAGACAAGCAATGTGAACATCGAATACGTAAACGATCCTCGTGAATCATATTCGCGTTGGACGAACGTTCTAAGTGTACAATGGTTGTATAACTTGGACGTTAACGAAAGTAGTAAGGAAGATATGAATTATCGTAAAGAGCCATAGCGAACGGTAATAAGAGTAATGAAAGTCCGATGTGAGTCGGATAGAGAATGTTAGAATGAAAGGTAAGTGTTAAACGCTTTAACCAATGTAAGGGTTGAGTGTACATGAATATTAAACGGGCAGAACCTACACTCCGTGTATGGTTTAACCATAAGGTAATGAAGACTAAGATTTAACCGTGAACGGTGAAGAAACTGAGTTAAGGATAATAACGTATAACGTTAAGAAGCCGAGCTAATATGTATAACTTGGACAATGTTCCGAATCGAATGAACCAGACGTTGTAAGGTATGAATAAGTTAATATGAAATGTTTAATGCTATAATCTCATAGTATTGACATTGAATGATCGTTCCGAGTATACAAAAGACTGTATGACTTAGATGATAAAGAATGAATTCTGAGGTATGGCATTTAGTTGCCAAGAAACTGTAAGGAATAAGAAGTTGACTTAACGAACATTATAGTCTAATGGTTCGAATAAGTTAAGAGAAGTTAGGTTGTGGTACAATCGTAACTTTGATAGTTGACATATGGGAGCTGGGCTAAACAATTCCTTCAGAGAGCGAAGGTATATACGAAACTGGCAACCGATCTAACTCAGTGTGTGGGCAGTGTAGATGAGACGGGAACTTGTTTGTTGGTTGTTTGTGGGAAACCATTAAGAGTACCATATGGACTACTAGCAGAGAAGCGATGTATGCTGAGTCCTATAGAAGTTATAAGAAGAAGATAAGAATGTAAATCATCAAAGGTGATGAATGTTTTGAGTAAAACATTTCCGTATGTCATGAAGCCGTGAAACAGAAAGGAAAGTTATTCGCGTAAATTTATATTACAAGAACGCGAACCGTAAGAAGTAAAGTTAAGTAAACCAATGCGTAAGTCAAGTATATGACTAATTGGTGTATGTGTTATTTCCTTATGTGTTATATAGGGATTTGGAATGAGCAGTTCAGCATAAGCTGTAGCTGTGCGTAAGGCAAGTTTTCTAACTTCATTCATACTATATGAATGCTAGTTTCTTAAACTTCTCAGATGTTGAACTTGAGAATTTCTGTCTATGTGCATATGTGCTAAGTATGTACAAGGTGGTAGAACGTATGAGGCCTTGTGCCATAATTTGAACACTTCGGTGTTTCTATGAGATGAACTGTTCTATGATTGAATTGTTCAATACAAGTATGTTCAGTTTATACATGAACCGTTATTGTTAAATCTGGGCTAATGATTTTAGCCAGACAAGATGTGTATGAAAAAGGTAGAAGAATGAAAGTATTTCAAAGTGAATGTGACTGAATGTTTTAAGATGATAAGAATCGAGACTATTCCTATTATTCAAGCTGCTTCATAACCTTTGTTTGGTTATCGAAGTTCTAAAAAATGTTTAAACTCTTGAAGTTGTTTGTTCAACTGTTATGACTTGCTGGGCAATTGAATGCTCACACTTGCTTTAAATGAAAAACATTTTCAGCGTACAATGTTAGAAAGAACATAAGGATCCCGTAAAGATCAAGCTGATTGGTATCAAGACGAAGTGCCATTCAGTATATGAATGTGCGTGTAGAGCAATTGAAGACTTATAATATAGAATGATAGAATTAAACTATAGACTAGTTTAATGAACAGTTATGTATCCTTGGTGGCGGATGAAAGTCACTCGTGTAAGATGAAAAGAATAATGTAATTATCATTATTTGTAATGAAAGAGGTTATAAGGTTTTGAGAACTTGGGACTTGAGAATGTTTGTCATTATATTTAGCTATATAATGAGGTATGTTTGGAAGGAAATGGAATCGTGATGCACGGAGTCCGAGTTTGAAAGTAGACCGGATTTCGAGTCGTTACAAGGATGCTATCCTATCGGTGTTTGATTACTGGACTCGTAGGAAGACTAATTCTAACAAGGCTTAGGAAAGGCACCACCCAAATTCGCTCCAGTTGAAAGACCGGACTAACTTCCCGTCGAGTAAGTTGCTATGATTTGCGAACCTTCATGCCAAAAAGCCGCAAGGGTAGCCTAAGATAGGTCAACCTCTGATAAACCAAACGAAGAGGAAACTCTCTTCATTCTTTCTCATTTCAAATTACTCGTAAAGTTAATTACTTGTAATTTCATTCTATATTCATCTCCATGTAATGAGAAATATGAAGAAATATGTGGACACACATATTTACATGCTATCATATATTATAAACAACTAACATCCATTGTGTAGGACAATATTCCTAAAACGTATACATCACATAGCATGTAAACATTTACACATTCCCTAAAGACTAAACTATGCAAGTCTTTCGTAGGGAAACAATCAGACCTATTACCCGTTCAAAGTCCAAAAAGGCCACGAGCCTACAGATAATCATGTCTTGATCTGACCAATCTAATCTCGTTTCTCGCAAAGAATTCAATGGATTAAGTAAACAGATTACAGATTTGGCTGTTCTGATTAAAGAATTACATCAGTCTACTCAGGGCGCAAAAATGCCCACACACACAGAATCCTCTGCACGGGGAGGAATCCAAGGTTCGGATAAAACAAATCCAAAATTTTAGTTGATTATAGACAAAAACCCTGAAAATACCCATCTCAAAGGAGATCCGGACACCGCTGATATCAGGAAAAAGGTAATTCAAATGGAAGAAACCCTTCGTTCTATCCAAGGAATTGGAGCACACATGAGTGTCTCATATGCTGACCTTTGTATATTCCCTGGGTTCGTTATCCAGAAAAATTCAAGACTCCTGACTTCAAAAAATACGATGGGTTAGGAGATCCTTACACACATTTGAAGGTGTTCATTGGAGAACTTGGATCTTATGTAGAGGACGAGAAGCTCAGAATGCAGCTATTCCAAAAGAGTCTGACTGGAGAAGCTCGTTCATGGTATACCAGATTAGAAAACTCAAAGATCAATAGCTGGGAGGAGCTAGCTCATGCCTTCCTCACCCAATACAGCTTCAAGTCTCAGATGGCTCCTGACCGGTACCAGATTACCAAGGTCATGAAATAATCTAATGAGTCTTTTAGAGAATATGCTCAAAAGTGGAGGCGCCTTGCTGCCCAAGTATTCCCTCTATGACAGAGTCAGAAATGGTTATGACCTTCATAGATATACAAGAAGCTCCTTTCTATGAGAGAGTCTTAGCTGGCATTGATAAACCATTCTATGAAATGATTAAACACTGGGAGATGGCTGAGATGGGATTGAAGTCAGGAAAGATTCAAGACCTAGCTGCCCTAGCTGCCCTTAAAGTTGTTGCTGGGCAAATCCAGTCTGCAATTTATGGAAACAACCCCTAGAAGGTCCATAAAAAGAATGAGGAGGATGTTTTCTTGATATTACAAGGTCAGAAAGGCAATCAAAATCTGCCTATCCAGAGGAGAAATTACTCCCCTTTTCAAGTTCAGTCTTTAAACCCTCCATTACCTAAAAGTGGAGAAGTTAAACGCCCTCGAGTGTTCACACCCTTAGGGGACTCACTCGAGAACATTTTCACTCTTCTGACGACTCAAAAGAAAATCACACATCTTCTTCCACCAGGCAACCCGAATGGGAGGGGTTTCAATGCCACTCGGAAGTGCGCTTATCATGCCGGAGCACCTGGACATGATACTCAAGATTGTTGGGCCTTGAAACACAAGATCCAAGATTTGATAGACAACGGTGAGATTATGGTCACCAAACCAGACCAACCTCACGTACAAGATAATCCTCTTCCTCAACACAAAGAGGAAGAAGTCAATATGATTAATTGGAGCAAAGTTCCAATTTTAATGGTGAATCATCCCAGACCATCAAAGACGGTGTTGATAAGTGGGATTATGCTAAGTTCCAGTTTGTGATGGAATGAAAGATGAAAGCTCTGTGTAAGCAAATTGAGCAATTAGAAGAACTGGTGACCTATTAACATCAAGTCACATGCCAATTAGTCAGCCAGGAGCATGCTAGTCTCCTTTCTCTTATTATGAATACTCCATCGTCGCCTTCAGAAATTGAAACAATGGAGGACAAAGTTGCAAAGAGAGCAAATGCCAAAGCCTGTCAGGATTTTGCCAATAGAAGGGAATTTTAATACCAGGGATAACCTATGGAGGAGATATTTCAGATGCTGATTAATGAAGGAATGATTACCTCCCTTCTACCTCCGATTAATCCCCATTCAGGAAGGTTCAATTCTGATGGAGTATGTCAATATCACTCCCATTCTCGCGGTCACAACACAGAAGAATGTTGTGCACTCCGCCACCTTATTCAGAATCTAATTGACATCGGTGTCCTGCAACTAGCAGACGATGATACTGTGCTATGTGTGAATGAGAATACCAATCCTACAAAATGGAAGGGATTAGTAGCAGTTATATCTGCTGAGGCTGATGGGACTGTCAAACCATTCAC
This sequence comes from Panax quinquefolius, assembly GCA_020205615.1. Taxonomy (NCBI): domain Eukaryota; kingdom Viridiplantae; phylum Streptophyta; class Magnoliopsida; order Apiales; family Araliaceae; genus Panax; species Panax quinquefolius. Next base: position 74,569,325 of record CM035160.1, on the reverse strand, counting down.
AATACAAGCAATTCAACTTAAAAGAGTTGACAATCCTTTGAAATTGGCTGCACTAGAGCCAATTAGCTTACCATTCAGACCACAATATCCTGTTATCAGCATACAAAAAGTCCCATGGAATTATGGAGAAGCTGAAGGATCTACCTCTCATACGACGGCTGCAGTGTCGAAGAAAAATCACATGTATCTTCCCCAACGGGTAATAAAGCCTACCATCAAATTAAAGGGGAAATTTCCTATGGATAAGATCGAAAAATTCCTCTGTACTATGGGCCATAATGAAGCCAAGGTGGTTTTAAGCTTAAGAGAAGCTCCACATCAAATTTCAATACTGGACTTGGTTTTCTCTTCTGAGGATCACATGAAGATCTTACTGAAGGTTTTGGAAAAAACCTACTTGCCAAAATCAATGGATGTGGAAAAATTTCAACATTTGGTTGATCACATTTTTAACAATAATGTGATATCTTTCACTGATGATGACATACCGCCCGAAGGGACCAATCATTGCAAGCCGTTGCACATTGCGGTTTTGTCCTCCAGATACATGATAGCTGGAGTCTTGATAGATGGAGGTTAATCTCTGAATATCTGTCCTTATGCTACTTTCCTGAAGATGAATGTCAATCTCAAATGGATCCGAAGCAGCCATACAGTTATTAAAGCTTTCGACGGATCCCACAGAAATTCAGTCAGAGAGATTGAACTACCAATTGAGATTGGTCCCCATATATTTTGCGTATCTTTTCACGCTGAAGATAGATTCAGGATACAACCTGCTATTGGGAAGACCGTGGATTCATATGGCTGGGGCCGTCCCCTCCACTCTTCATCGATAACTTAAATACATCATTAATGACTGCCTAGTCATGGTCAACGCTGAGCTAGAATGTCCTAAACAGGGTGACATACCACTCATCAGCTTTAATTCAGAAGTTGAGCTGATCAGTTTTTATGCCCTAGACGTGAGCAACACTCACTACCACCCTATTGGGGCGCCACCTCTCACACCCAAGATTTCTGCCGATGTAATGTCAACTACTCAAGAAATGATGTCATTGGGTCATCAGCTTGGACGAGGGCTAGGTAAAAATCATCAGGGCATTAAGCGCCCAATTCAAGTGTCCAGTTAAACTGGGACAGCCGGACTAGGCTATTCTGCCAGTTCTAGTCATAGGAATCCTCATAAGCATTATCAGATTCCTTCATCTTCAGCCACACGACGATTATCTCCACCTGCAAATCCTGAGTCTGCACAATCTCTGGTAAAGGTGCCAGCCAACGTAATGGCTATGTTATTTCCCAAGCCTGTACCGGTCAAAGGGAAAAGAGGTCCTAGTTCCTGATCCCAAAGTGGAAGAAGAGGAACGAAGACGTAAGCAAGACATCGCCAGGATGATGTCCAACATACACATCATTGTCCATGATGAGTATACAAACAGATACACCCCAGACGATGATTACCCAGATATAATGGTCATCATTCGAGAGAAGGATGATGATGACAGCCCCAACATCACTGCAGTCCACCAGGACCTTGCCCTCGACAATTGGAGCAACACTCCTTTAATTGGTCGACAAGGGTAAAACGAAAGCAATAAACTCCTTCACCTCAGTAAATATCATTAATCGCTTATTTTTACGACATAGAATAGCAGTTGTTTTATCAGTACATGCTAACACTTTGTATAATTAAACGATTTCATATATTAAGTGAAAACATATTTTGTTTTAGGACTCTGAATTTAGATG